>CM068370.1:61704837-62292337 GCA_034769895.1 Magicicada septendecula | reverse complement strand
AAACCGCCGACCCGCTGACCAAAAGAGCGAAACGTTTGCTCTTACAAAATATATCAGAACTTCAAAGCAAACTCGTTACATTTGCAATTACTTCTATTTAAACGAAGCTACATGTATTAGATGTGTTTTCTGTCTATTGACTTTTTACGATAATACTTTAGTTTTGCATTCTCACTCAGTATTACCTTAATCAACTTGTTCTTCATTTTTTAACACTTCAGCAATTAAGAAAAACGTCTCCAAAGTTTCCAATATTAGTCGTTTTATCTCTTTCTTAAGTCATGCGCCAATCCTCGTTTAGGTCGAAATCTTGAAGTCCTGTCCGTAACTTTAACGAAGCCGTCGTATCAAGAAACCGAAATGAGACATCTCAGGCACGTGGGAGGATATACTCTACTAGATCGTAGAAGAAATGGAGATATTCAGCAGGAACTGAATATTATGAGTATACTTGACACAATTGCCCAATATCGGCTAAAATCGCTGGAACATCTTACCTTTACATTGACAACATGTTGAGAGCACGGACATCCAAAGTGACTTTGGGAATACAGCTTAACAAATCAATTTGTATGGATTCCCTCATACATAAGGCTGACATAGTTCTTATTCAAGAAATTGAGAATGATTTACAAAGAGCCATGTTTCAATTACAAGAAGTGGCAAGAGAGTACTCACAATTTCAGTAAGAAAGACCAAAACCATGGTCTTTAAAGGTAAATATCTAGTGAGGACTAAGATAATTTTAAACAACAGCACTTTAGAACAAGTGAGCCGTTTCAAATATCTCGGGTGTGCAGTAAGCTATGAATCGGAATTTGACATAAGAAAGAAGATAAATAACTTTAGGAGTATTAAATTTTGTGGTAGAATTTGTAGAAATCTTAGAAATAAAACAAGACACTACACAAGAATTAAATTTTATAAGATAATTGCAATACCCACGTTGATTTATGCAAGCGAAGCGTGGGCCATGACAAGAAAGGAAATCACCAAGATTCAGAGTGCTGAAATGCAGTTTCTTCGAAATACTTTAAATTAGACATTGCAAGATTGAATAAGGAATAAGGATATCAGAGCAGAACTTAAAGTAAAGGACATAAATGAAATTATTTCAATTTACAGAAGACAATGGTGGGATCATGTGCAAAGAGTAACAGAGGATCGATTACCAAAAGCGGCACTGAACTATATGGCCATTGGTAGAAGAGAAGCGGGTCATCGGAGGATGATCTGGGTCCCGGAACGGATTTATCTTAACCGAATGGATGACTGACGCATCCTACAAACAACTCTTGAATTGCCCACGGGACAGAGAGGTGTGGGACGTCCGAAGAAGCGCTGTAGTGCCCAGCTGTAGTCTGTCCGCTTGGAACCGGAAAAAACATTTTTGGTTTAGTCCTTGCTGAAGATTATGATGATAATGATGATGATGTATAATGAGAAAAAGTTTGCAGAAAATAGAGGAAGAAGAAGGACAGAATTCGGTGTGCTGAGAGATTTAATGATGCGGCGAAACTATAGACGCACGCTCAGTATGGAGAGAACAGCTGACCGTCGAGTCGACAAGAACTTGAAGCACAACGTTACCACACACCTACGTTAGCATGAAATATTTTACTTCCATGTTCCGTAAGGAAATGGAAGTATGGTGATGGCGTAAAAAATCGTGTTCGAGATAAGGGCTGATTCAGATAGTACTACCCTCAAAACATGAAGAAAAGTCATTTTCTAAAATGTTTCTGTGCGTGTGTCTGTGTGTCCATGTGTAGAACGATAACTGCCGCAAATTCAAACAGAATCAAATAACTTTTTCCATATGTTCCCGAGTTGTAGAGGACTCATCGGCCTATTGATTTTGGTTAAGTGAAGACCGGTTAAGGGGTAGGGCTAGTTTACCTGCAACGTTTTACGTTTTAACAAGAGTAAAGTACTTAATTTTGATAAACAAGTATCCTGAAAAGAAGGTCATAATAATCCACTGTAGAAAGGTAGATGAAATATATATAAATGAAAAGGGTAGTTGAAGAGAGAGAGGGTAATTTTTTGTATTGATGTTATAAATTTATTAGACAGAAAACTTAAACATTTCAATTGTTAATCATTGATATCGTTCCATGCTATGTCACCACGGATACGTAAACAATATAAGTTTTTGTTTTCAGAAATTCACAGATAACAAACGCTGAGTGGTATTCGCTGTCTTTCGCGTTGTTTTTAAATGAAAGATAATTTAATCAAATTAATTCTTTATTTTTAAAATATTAACAACTTGGTACAATTCGTATTTTATTATCTTTCTTAGCTTTTTTACCAAAGGCATGCTGATATACGTATTTTGTTTCGTTCTGAGTGTAGGCTTAATATGAAAAATAATTTTATAATTAATTAGAACATGGAAGTCATGTATGGTTCTCCATACCGATTTTTACTAATATTAATGATTTACAAGTATTGATAACAAAATGTATAGAAGCGGTAATGTCTATGGTCTTACTGTGACCATTACGAAGATAAACTAGCAAGCTTCCCGCATCGCAGACTTGCTTGAACGAAATTTCCACTATTTACTTTGAACAGAATACACTTATATCCCGAGCTGTAAAGGACTCAAGGCCTATTGATTTTGGTGAAGATTGGTTAAGGAAAAGAGGTAGATTACCTGGAACGTTTTACGTTTTAACAAGAGTAAAGTAAGCCTACTTAATTTTGATAAACAAAGTATCCTGAAAAGAAGGTCATAATAATCCACTGTAGAAAGGTAGGTGAAATATACATAAACGAAAAGGGTAGTTGAAGGAGGGGTAATTTTCTATAAATGAAAATAATAGTTGAAGGGGGAGGGTGTAATTTTTTATAATGTGTACTACGTTATCGGCAACAAAGGAGTAGTTTCTATGGAAATATTTCATTTCAATTTGTCATACTTGGCAAATTTTTCAATTTATATTTAAATGATTTTAAAAATAAATCTTAGAACATGGAAGTCATGTACCGTTTTTTACTTTATTTACACGTCTTCTGCAAGTATTTCTGTCACATGAGTAACACGTGATAGATGAGATGACTCTATTGTTATTGTTAAGAATTTTATTATTACTTTAGTCCCACAAAAAGTTTCCACTAATTAATTAACTTTTATTTATCAAAAAAATTATTGATTCATTTACACACACACACACACACACACACATATTTATCTTTTGAGTTAATTTAGCGCTTTACAATTAATGAAGACAAACAACCGTGTTGCACATAAAAATAAACGCGCGCGCTCCCTCACGCGCATTGGACGTCCTCCAAAAGTTTCCACAGTAACATTTCGTGTTAGCAGCTCGTCGCTGGACTTCTCAACTCGTGGGATTAATTCTTTTATTTTTTATGAACACACTGAGAATCCGCTTAGCAACTCCTCCTCTGTCGTGAATCACGTACAACAGAACAATGCTGACTTTGATAAGACCAGAAAAATATAAGAAAAAAACAAAGTAAAATAAACTATTGTATAACATTTACTTTAACTGCAAGTCTTTTTTTTTTTAACTTCTGAAGAGACAGGTTTAACTCGACTGTTTGTCTTCTGTCTGTCTGTTTGTTTGAGGCTTGTCACATTATAACTTTTGAATACATCAACTTCGTCATCATCATCTTCAGAACACGGCACAGACAAGGTGCTCTGTTGCGCCTACAAACATCCTCCAGCCTTCTCATCCTGGATCTACCCACTCACCTCTGCCCTATAGGTTTATATTTCCATATTTCTTTGGCCAGTCTGGAATCTGACATACTTTCTAAACGTTCTTTCCACCGTTGTTTGTAATCTTTTAATTTTTCATTCAATTTAAACACTTGTAACTCTTCTCTTATGGTTTCATTCCTTATACGGTCAAGTTCATAACACCGTTTAACTCCTCTTAAGAACCTCATTTCTGAGGCCTTTATTTTACTGTCTTGTGTCTTGGTTGTTGTCCATAATTCACACCCGTAGAACAGTACAGGGACTCCCCTAATTATGTAGAACTATAATCTTGTATCTCGACGCACCTTGTTTCAAAAAAGTAATGTTGATTGTCCTACTGGTAGTCTGAAACTTACCTGCCTTAACGTCAATATCATAATTTTTATCATAGCCAATATCATTAACCAAACAATTAAAGTGACTCGCCTGTTCTAGAATTCGATCACTAATTGAATCGGTTATTTAAGAAACAACATATATGACATTTTGAGAAAAACTAACAAACATTCTCATGATGTAAATTGGTGTTTAAAATTCTGAAAAAATGTATGTTGTAATTGGGAATATTTAAAATTGACTTTGGCATGAAAAAATGTTTTAATATTTTTTAAACATAAGAAATTTGCTTTACAAAATAAAAATTTGCTTTACATCTTTAAAAACAAGGAATGTCATCACATGTGACGTTATTGAAATGACCGACACAATTATTATTTTTGTTCTCATTTGCCCCTTGCCTCGAAATGCCATTACCTTTGTTTTTTGTGGAGATTTTCATATTGTATCTGACTGTATCTGAAATGAAGATTTAAGACATCCATAGGACAGTACAGGGACTGCCATACCTTTGCAGAACTTTAATTTTGTATCTCGATGTACCTCGTTTCTAAAACCAATTTACATTCATAAAACATGGCAAGCGTACCCACACTTTTACGCTTCATAATCCTTAGATTGAGCCCCCCACAAAAACATGGACGAGAAAGCAAAGTTATTAGTGGGACACAATTATGAAAAACATCTAAAAAAAGGTATGTGGGTATCAAATTAAACAAAATTTTGACCATTTTTGAACGTAGTGTTCGTTTTTAAATGTTCCAAAATTTTAGGACACCATGAATCAAAAAGTGGTGGGTCAAAATTATTACGTAACAGCTCAGTTGCATCAAAATACTCTGTACTCCGCAGTAAAGTTGTGTGTAATGTTCAACTTTTTCAATCCAATTCAACTTTAATTAAAATGACAATAAACGACACACAAAAAAAGGTAAAGATATATAACAAAATGAGTGCAAGTTTTAAAATTTAACAATGGTGTGATGACTTCTCTGCGGTTCTGTTGAACATAGCTTTACATGGTGCTGTAAATACAATTGATAAAGGGACACAATATTCATGAAGTCTTCTCAAATATGTGCATATGCAGATGACATTGCAATAGTAGCAAGAAACGTTGATAGCCTCAAAGGCACGTATGCATTCATGGAGCCAGAAGCACGGAAAATTTGTCTTGTGGTAAGTGAAAACAATACAGAATACATTACTATGTATTAGTAATGTCCAACTCAGGGACTAGAAGGGCTCCTAGAGATTTCAGTGTGAATGGGAAGTGTTTCAAAGGAATGTCCTGCTTTAGTTATATAGGTGCCTTGGTATCAAATGATAATGACCTTAGGATGAGTATAAGAGAAAGGATACAATCAGGAAATAGAGTAAACTTTGCAAATATTAACATCTTCAAAAACACACTTTTTACAAGAAGTATAAAACTTCTGTGATGCGACCAGTACTTACATACGGATCTGAGGTGTGGACTTTGACAGAGAATGATAAAACTGCTTTAAAATCATTTAAGCGCAAAATATTGCGTTAAATTATGTCCCCAGTAAGAGAAGAAGGCAGTTGAAGAAAACGCAATAACAATGAACTACAGGCTCTCGTACATGGAAAAGACACAGTGATATTCATCAAATCACAGAGGCTGGGACATGTGGAAAGAATGTCTGATGAAATAATGCCTAAAAGAATGCTGAAGGGAAGATTATATACTACTAGACGTAAAGGCAGACCAAAGATGAGATGGTTGAATGACGTAGCAGAAGATCTTGCTAGCATAGGAATCAGTGGGTGGTGAGGAAGGACGGAGAACAAGGAAGCGTGGAGGAGTATTGTTGAGGTGGCTAAAGCCTACCAAAGGCTGTAACGCCAGATGAGAAGAAGAAGAAACTATTTTGGTTTAATGTTTCTGAGTGATTTTGAGTATCCGAAATCCTGAGATTTTTTTGTGACAACGTATGCCCATTATTGGATCGCAAAGAGATCGGTTGATCTAAAGGAAGCTCGAACACGGATTCCAAGCAACAGCGGCCCTGAAACATGCGTGATAACAAACCATTATCATAAAACCAACAAGAAAACAAATTTAAAACATGTAGAAATATAAAAACAACATCGAAAAAAATTCCACTTGACAACAGCAGTTTTCTAGAACGGTGCCAACTTTACAATCGGTCACTAAACTTTACTATGCTATTATCGTTATTGATAATTTATTTTTAACACTGCGAGATAATCCCGTCCAAGGCGGTTCAAGTTCATGGTCAGAAGTAGCAGCAGTGAATAAACATCACCAAGTTTGTTTATTTTACACAAAAAACAGTAATGCATTCGAATGAAGAAAGTAATTTTTTCTTCTTCTTCTCCTCCTCTGTTAATTGGCCATAGAGGTCGCGTTCCCTTTTGTGCGATCCGTGGGTGTGTAGACTAAACAAAGACAGAGAAATTATTATCAGCTGTTATACACGCAATTGATTATTTCTTCTTTTGTAAAAATGCCTGATCGGATTGACCTTAGTGGGTGTATCTGGGCATGTTCTATCTCTTTTTTTTCACTCAGAGCATATAAATAAACATTACATAATCTCTGACCGTGATAAATGTGTCAGTAAGAAAAATATTTTAATTGCTTGGCATATCAGACTCTCTCACTTCCGTGTTATCATACGGTCGTCTGGTAATTGTGTTTCGTTTGCCTGTAACATTTGTTTACGATAAACCGGTCAACCGACGATGCTGTCTTTTGCTTCTTTGAGCCATCCATAATTTTCCAGTGGATAGGTGGCTAACGTTGTCCACCAACCCTCCTCCTTTATCCGGGCTTGGGACCGGCAGTGGTATCCAATGTGGCACTCAATCCACACTTTTTCATTTACCACAGCCGGTGTTCGTGTCTAATTGAAGTTTGTAATTTGCGACTTCATTGGTATTAGTTATTCTGTTTCCACTGTACAACAAGACGATCCGTGAGACCGTCGTAACAATATGCTTGCATCTATAAACTACCTACATTTTGTATTTTTTTATTTCATACTCAGACAACAATTATTATTGTTACAACTCCGTTACTCGTCAATAATAATGGCAAATTATCAGATAATATATGTATACCAAAAGGGATCAGGTAGGGGGAATTCCCTAAGTTCCATACTCTTCAATGTAGTTTTTTGCGATTTAATTACGGCTGGCGCCGCCTCTCGCATCCTAGCTTCGCTGGTGCCAGTCTAAACAGTCCTGTTCTGTAAGTCCTCTTACATTCATTGCATCTTCGACGTCCGTTTTCCATGAATGTTTAGGTCTTCCTTTTTTCTTCTAGAAGGTGGAGTCCATCTCCATACCTTCCTTGGCCATCTCTCATCCGACATTCTTTTTAGGTGTTCGAACCAATTCAGTCTTCTTGCTTCTATTGTTTCTATAATGTCAAGGTCGATTCTATAACCTAACGAAGAGACGTTCTGTGTGTGTAGCTGCCGTGTTATTCTGCCACACGTTGGATGCGTCAATTTATAACCAATCTCGTGTGTCGTCGTCCTTCTAGTACCTCTGTAAAATGTAACAGTGTGTCAGAGTGTAACTTGTGTATGTGTTTCTTACCACTTCGTCCTCACACGGTAATGTAACTCACGATGCTTGAGTCCGTAGCGAACGTACAGATAACCAGGTATCGTAGTTCCCGATTTGAGGTTCACTAGTAGCGTATGATTCCCGGGTGGCGCCAAATTGTTTATTTAAAACAATTAAAATTGTCTCTTTATCAGTGATTTATTCAAACGGTGTGACGGATTCAATTCGTCCCGCCTTTTCTCGTTTTGTATAATCGAGTTGGCAGTTACAATATTCGCAGCTTGCGCGCTAGGTAGCACATCAGAGACATTCACTGTAAATTATATTTTTACGAATACACTTTCCTAATGAAAATAAAACACATTTTAACATACACAGTATTGATTTATTATCGATTTGATATCATTGTTTCATAGACACAAGTTATAATTGATTTTTTTATATAATTTTGCACCGGTTAATTCTTTATGAGACTTTTCTCTGGGTTTAACCAATCGATTTTGAATGCAAATAAACATACAGCATGGCGTTCTATTACACCGATCAACTAATATTTACGTTCGACTGTTGTGGGATCTTTTGATCACGTTAAAAGGCTCAGATGCAATTACAATAATAAAAATACACAACCTTACAATGTTATTACTTAAGTATTGTAATGTGTAATGATAAATGGTTTGTTGAAGTGCCGTACAAGTGGTTTAAAAGTTGTACATTAATGCTAGGTTAGTTTTATAACTTAACAAATTTTCAGTGTCTTAATATTATGATTTAATCTTTGAAAGAGAATAAAATTGATTCAGTGGTATTTCAAAATATAGTGAGAAATATTCAAAGTGCATTATTTTGGAAGTTGAGATAATTTAATGGATACTCAACAGCATTGTAGCATGGAATTACTCTGTTGGTCGGGAAGGAAGGACTGTGGCTGCAATATAATTCAATTTTCATTTATTCGGGCTTCGGGCATCTTTTTCAAAGTTTTTTGGATTTATTTATTCACTTCGTCTTGAAATAAACGTCTTCTCCATCAGATAATTGTGTTCAGTATTCATAAGACTCCTTTTCGTTCAATTTCTATAAGTTAATTTACTTTTTAAAACATTTTGAATATGAAAATGTGTTGTTCTGAATTCTCGCTTCTGATTTCGGTGAGCGTCACTTTCTGAGTAATTGTATTCAACGGTAATTACCTCTTCAAACCGTCGTTTCAATGGTTACACCATTATTCTGATTGGGCGAGCTTGATATAAACACATTGTTATCAACATTTGAATTCCTTTCAAATTTTCCTATATCTTCTGACTTCCTTCCTTCTCTTATCTTCCTTTTTAGTTATTATCTATTAGCACTGTCATTTGTATTTTCTCACAAAGATTATTTTGGTATCCCACAATATTGGGTTTTTTCATGTTTTCTAAGTTTACAATTAATTTCATACTTACTAATTACATTTCTCTGTTTATATAATTCCTTAATTTAATATTTTGTTTTTAATAATATTTACCATTCATCTTTGGTTAATTAGTCACCTTGGATTTGTCAATTACGTGGTTATTTTTATACAATCAGTAATTGTTTATGTTTGACCGTTAGGCCTGTTTCACATCTAAGTAGCCATTACTGGTTTCTGATGGTTTCATACACATTATATTTCATTTAGTCCTAGATCGTTATTTTGTTTTTATAATTAGGTTTAATATCTCTGGAGGTGTTTTAATTTAGTCTTTTTGTGATCTTTGTATGTAACAACTGTGTTATTCAATATTTCTTGTAATTATTTACTAACAGTTTTCTCCTTTATAACTCAAACATTGTTTTCTTTCCTTATTTTATGTACTCTGCCACTGTCAATAACATGGCTATTAATTACTATTTATTTCCAATATAACATATAACATTAAGGTTTATGTTTGGGATATTTACCCCATCCATCTCCTATTCATAAACAATAGTTTATACAATTAATCAACACTTATTATTTAATATGTGTGTGCAATTCATTATTTCTTATTTATTGTTCGGGTGCTAAACAATCTCACCTCTATTGAACTTGTTTCATTACTCTTCCCTTATAACATGGGAATTTACTTAAGGTTAATGCATACTTATTTTCTAAGGCTCTTTGCTTTCCCTTCCATGTTAACATCATCTTATTACTTTTTCTTGTGATTCACACCTTTTAAACTTTACAATACATTCTTAAGTTTTATAACAATATTATTTCATAATCATCACAGTTAATATCACTCCTTAGTGTTCATTATTTACTGAATCAATGTTCTATTCTAAATATTATTCATAATAATTTTATTAAATGTTATTGTTCACTCTTAAATCTTAAACACAGGTTATTTTACTAAGTCTTTTTCTTAGCCTTCTCTACTCTTACTATTTTTATTACAGACAATATTTTTATCTATTTATCACTTGCACTTTTTTAAATTATTTTGTGTTCATTATAATTTACTTAGTGTTTCTTTTGGTATTATATCACTTTAGGATAATTCACTTTCACTAGTTCAACTTCCGTTTAGTTCTCACTGTTTTATTCTCTTTCTCTACACACCTTATATATAAAATTATTAATGTTATGTCTTTCTTTGTTAACAAATTACATACATTCCTAACTCTTTGGTTAGTGTACTTTTATCTATCGTTTTTTATTACTGACTATTTACAATTGTCATTCAATCAATACTAACGTTCATTAATTATTTTGGTTCTCAACCGGTTTCATTTGATTTATTATTTTGGATTACATTATTTCTCCCTTCTCTATTTTTTATTCCTAGTCTGGTTTTCTTGACGTGTTTCATTTTGTTTTCTTCATCGTGGGTTTGTTCTCTCTTGGTTTTCATTCTTCTTCTCCTTCACTTGTCTAGTTTTCTTTATTTTGTTTCTTAACTGGCCAATCTCTGGGGTTGGGTCGATGTCGTTTGTCTGTCAGTCTATTAGTTGAGTTTCTTCATTAATCACTTTTGGTTTATTACTATTTCTCCTTCCTTCTTAATTACCTTTTATATATTTTTTACTCTCCACATTAATTATTTATTAAAATATAGTATTATTTAGCATTTTTTATACATACTTATTGTTATCAAAATTGATCTGAAGTTGGCGATGTTATAATTCCCATCGCTTGTCTTATATCTACATTTCTCACTCTATCTAGTCTTGTAAGTCTACAGCACCTCCGCCAGTAATCCATCTCCATAGCTCTTATTTTGGATTTATTTCTTTTATTAATTTCCCAATGTTCTGCTGCCATATATGCCTATAATTTCGACTATAGTCTTATATATTCTGATCCGTGTAGTTATGGATGAATTTATTGAGGAGGTAAAGCATACTAGAGGATATAGGATGGGTAGAAGTGTGTTTAATATTATGTGTTATACAAATGACGTTTTACTAATAGCGGAAAATGAAAATGACTTACTTGTGTATCATTTTAACAAACCATGCCAGAAATATAACATGAAGATAACGGAAGAGAAAACAAAGTCAATTACAATTTTGCATGACTCATTAAAGTGTAAGCTTGTGATAAATGACAGAAATAATATAAGTAATGCAGATAGACTACTTAGGAACAAGGCTTACAAGTAACAATAAGGCAGATGAAGAAATAGAACATCAATTGATGAAAACAAGAATTGCTGTATCCATGAATAACCTTATATTGAATAATTGCCCAGGTTGGTTGTTACTGTGGCTTCCTGTTGGCTTATGGGAGTTTAAATTAGTATTATTGTTTGTGGGTGTGGTATATTTGGATGTTTCCAATGTTGAGTATTTTGAAAATTATGTCGTGTTTTATGTTGATTTATATTTGTTCAGGTATTAGTTTGTTTTGTGTTTGTATATTTGTAAATTTTCCCATATGTTCATTATTGTGCCCTTTGTGTGGTATATGTTTTATCAGTGGCATCTTGGTTATTGCTGGGAATTCGTGTTCTATATTTACTATTGCATGTGTGGCCAAATTGGATTTATATATTTCTGTATCGCACACTTAAACGCATACAAAAAACCACGACACTGCCAACAGCAAGTCATAGCAACAACCAACCTGAGCACAAATATTCAACAAGATTAAAAACTAAAATGGCTGAGGATTGGAAAAATATTTGATTTCCTAAACATGCCCCAAGTAAAGGAACAATATAACTTGATTGTAAAATAGTAGTAAATATTAAATAACTTATGTGTCAAGAAATTGACTGTAGCAAGAAGCGTTTGTATGTACGGTATCATCATCATCATCACCATCTGCAAGTAGTAAACCAAGGATGGTTTGTTTCGGTCTCAAGTAGGCAAAGATTAGAGCTGGTCACTTCAATGCTTCCTCGGACGTCCCACACCTCTCCGTCCCTTTGGCTTATAGTTCCATAGTAGTTTGAGGATGCGGCAGTTATCCATTCGGTAAAGATGTTCTCACAAATTCAGCCGATACTGGCCAAACCTGGCGAGTATACTAATAATATTCAGTTCCTGCCGTATATCTGTGTCCCTTCTATGATCATGGAGAGTATGGGCTGACACGTGCCTGAGAAACATCATTTCAGCCGTTTGGATACGACTGATCTGACCTTTCGTTAAATTCCAATTCTCAGACCCATAAAGAAGTGTGGGAAGGGTCATTACCTTGTAGGATTTTAGGCGTGTTTCTTTACTTGACGGCTTAAAAGAGTTCGCCTGATGGTCACGCACATAAGTTTGAACTTATGCAACTTATTCACAACCTCGTTGCTTGTATTATAAGACACCGTAGCCCAGGTATTCAAAGTACCTTGCTGACTTGTTCCAGGACAGTACCAACTATAACAATTTTTCCCCTTACGGGATCAGTTACACGAAAAGGCATCACCTTAGTCTTAAGTGTGAATATTTGTAATTCACGGTCTTTGCAGATTCGATTTAACAAATCTAAACCCATCTGCAACCTGTTTTCCGCGCCCGTATATATACATATAAAAATATTGGTAGGTAGATAGAATAATAAAATAAGGCAGCGCGAAATATGAAGAGATTTCTTAAACTGTAACAAAATTTTATCCTATTAAGCATCGTAGACAGTAGATAAAACATTCGCACGTGTCTGGCAAAAGTCCTTGTTTAACTGCCAAACAGACTGAAAGCGGAACAATGGGGTATTACGGCACCATTGTTGTACTGCTCCAACAATATACAGCTGTAAGTGGTTCCACTAAGCTGATTACTCGTTCCCACAATTGGACGCCTACCTTCCTCTCGGTGATTACGTTCAGGTTCTATCCAGTACCTGAAGTCATCCGTAGTCGAGACAGGCGAGTCAGTAATACCTACGAGAAAACATCGCAGGAAGTGGAAGTCAAACAAACCCACCCACTGGCTTATGAAATAAGTAGTAAAGGGGTAGGGTGGAATCCACAGCAGGAAACAAACGTCTTGTAAAACTATACGTTAAATGGTGAATGGCTTGGTCTAGAGGATGTCAAACGGAAGGTGGTAATTGACTGGTCAAACAGAAGGAAGTGTCCGCTTCCCGACAGGTCGCCTTCATCTACTACGATCGGCGGCGTAGCCAGAATTTTTTTTCATGAGAGGAGTTATTGAACAAATATTTCCGTTTATGGATGTAGTTATTGAAAAGTTATTAACGTATTAATTAAATTATTTATTATTATATTTTATTAATGTATACCAGAGATCTTACAAAATGTAATATAGAATCGTAAAGAAAGCAATTCAAAATGTTAAATATATTTTTAACATCTAAGGAATTTGACTACCATGTTCCGTAAGGAAATGGAAATATCGTGATCGCGAAAAAATCGTGTTCGAGATAAGGGCTGATTCTGATTGTACTGCTCTCGAAACAAAAGTAATTTTCCGAAAAGTTTCTCTGTGTGTCTGTGTGTAGAATTTTTTCTATGGCAAACGATAACTGCCGCAAATTCGAACATAATCAAATAAATTCGAACATAATCAAATAAATTCGAATAAAATAAATACTTTTTTCATACGTGCCCGAGTTGTAGAGGACTCAAGGTCTATTGATTTTGGTGAAGATCGGTCAAGGGAGAAGGGTAGTTTACCTGCAACGTTTTACGTTTTAACGAGAATACAGTACCGTGCTTAAAAATTCATTTAAACTTTTTCAAACAATGGTGGTTGTTAAAAATAAAATAATTTTGTTGCCAGGCAATAAAATAATAACTTTTCATTTTTTATTTTAAATCGTGAAGATGTATTGTTCCTGGCATGCAAGAATATCTACATTATGTAATGTTCACGTTCCCAAAGTTTTATTATTGTAATTACTGCAATAAAAAGGCAGGCAGAACACGCACACACAATTCGAGATATCTCTAGCCTCACTCATGTTTATTTTCTTACGTTTGCAAGCTTTTTAAATGGAAAGTGCCGAAACCCGCACCAACACAACGCGTGTAAAGCCGAAAAGGTGCCCAGCGTGGACAGAGATTTACTTCCTCTGGATCGCTGGCCAGTGCAACTGGACGTGTTTAGAAAGGAACGGTTCATAGACAGACGTTTCGTCTTTAGGTAATGACTCCTTTGCAAGATGCTAAGTTAAAGCAATTTTGACTAAAATCTGAATGTAATGCTAACTTTTAAAATTTCAATATATTTGGACTTTAAAAAATCACAATTTTTTTTAAAGCGAAAATCCAACTAGGTATCAGATTAAATCCAAATCTAGGATACAACTACAACTAGAATTGTAATACAAATCCGAATGTTCCTAAGTGTTTGCGTTTATTGTATGATTGTGTGCTCTACAGTTGTTATGGTACTAAAGAAATATTAGAGTAATCGGAGTGTATGTAATTTTTCGCGCAACTGGAAAATTGTCTAATAACAAAATATAATAACAAGTGTACTCCTTTCGAGATAGTGAGCGAGTTCTGCAATTCAGGGACCGCAGGCCTACTAGTTAATCATAATCAGACAAATATATTTAAAAAGTGTCCGATGTACGAACACACAAAGATAATTGTAAGATAGTTGATCATGTAATATAGCCTAAACTTATATGTTTGAGCTAAGAAGAAGTAGGCCTACTTTAGGGTTACACGCTGTGTGCACGCTACTGGTTAAATATCTGACGATGAAGCATATGCTTTGAGGTGCGTCATCAATTGTAAACATGAAGTCACAAGGCGGACTGAAAAGGCCTACCACATCATCTGCATACAGAGAAACATTTAAGTAGTAATAATATCACTTAGTGAGAAAGTTAATAAAAATTTGTTATTCAAAATGTAACGAATACCATGCGCCGTTAGTACCAGGGGTTTGGGAGCGGAATTTCTACTACATGTGTGTGTGTGTGTGTGTGTGTGTGTGTGTGTGTGTGTGTGTGTGTGTGTGTGTGTGTGTGTGTGTGTGTGTGTGTGTGTGTGTGTGTGTGTGTGTCCGCGCTGTTGCTATCATCGCTATATTGGTAGGTTAGAGGTGGCCCCCTACAAACTAAACTACGTCTAAAGGTGACAATCATACCAGAGTTATATACAGTAAATAAATAAATTAATAAATTTATCAATCAGTTGACATTTCTATCATTAACGACACGAAAACAGGCAGTTGCAAAACAATTTTTTGTTTGTTGTTCTTGTTATATAAAAGCCTTGATAACAACAACAAAAAAGCATTATTATTTATAAATTTCAAGGCTTCAATAATTATAAATGAACTGTTTTTATTTCTGGTATTATTTTTTTTATTGCCTTACTATATTTTACACAAAAAAATCTTAACAATTAGTTGGCTGTAATACTGCGGCCTAGTGTTATAGGATTATATTATACTACTGCCATGCAGTTGGGTGTTGGGGGCATCGAAGGCTAGGGGAAGAAGACAACCTTGAATAAAAACTACCGGGAGTCAAGGAGGCACCCCTCCAAATTACATACCCACCTATAGGCTGGTACCCTATAATGGCGAAATAAATTTAATTAATCACAACTTTGAAAGAACACAGGCGAAACCAGGGGCGTTTTACGGGGGGACGAAAGGGACTGCCCTCCCCCAGAAGGTCGAACAAGATTTCGTTAATCTCTTAATTTTTAGGCTGTCTTATTATTTTTTCAGCTGTTTACGCTAATATAATAGGAGCTGTTTTTTAAATATTCAAACAGGTTTGTTACACTTGAACGTAATAAGGGTAATAACCGGGTATACGTTTGAAATATGAAATATAGGAAAATCAATTCAGCCAATATGCTTTTTTAACAATGCTTCAATAACGCGTATTTTTATTGTGTTATTAACGTTTACTTTAATGGGACTGATTAGATGTTTTTCAGCCACTTTAAAGACAGTAATGTTTATTAGTCTTAACTTATTTTTCTTTTGTATGAAACCAACCCGACCCCAGAACCCCCTTCCCCCGCCCAAAGCCGAATTCTAGATACACCACTGCCGAGAACACTTAGAAAGAATATCAGATTCTAGACTTGCCAAACAAATATGGAATTACAAACCTATAGGACACAGGTGTGTGGGTAGGCCCAGGAAGAGACGGCTGGAGGACCTTTGAAAGCGGAACAGGTAGCACCTTGCCTATGCCGTGTAGTAAAGACGATGATGATGATGATTTTTTCAAAATTTGGCGATTTATTTGTCCTGAGACGTTTTGCTGCGAGAAATACTGTTGCGTATTGCGACATGTGTCTCATCAAAGGTAGTTCAATAACTGACTTCCAACAAAAGTAAATACATTTTATGTTTTCCCTTACACGCTAACGTTTGTAGTTAAATAACTTGCCTTAAGCATTTGGTTAAAAGAAAAAACAGAAACTTACGTCATCATCATCATCATCACCATCATAATCTTCAATGATTAAACCAAAGATGGTTTGTTCCGGTCTCAAATAGGCAAAGATTAGAGCTGGTCACTCCAGCGCTTCCTCGGACGTCCCACACCTCTCCGTCCCCTCGGCTTACAGTTCCATATGGTTTGAGGATGCGGCAGTCATCCATTCGGCAAAGATGTTCCCACCAATTCAGCCGATACTGGGCAATCCTGTCGAGTATACTCATAATATTCAGTTCATGCCGTATTTCTGTGTTTCTTCTATGATCATGGAGACTATACCCTGCCACGTGCCTGAGAAATCTCATTTCAGCCGCTTGGATGCGACTGGCCTAGCTTCCGTTAAAATCCAACTCTCAGACCCATAAAGAAGTGTGGGAAGAGCCATCACCTTGTATAATTTTAGGCGTGTTTCTTTACTTGCTGACTTAAGGGTTCGCCTAATGTTCCCGCACATAAGGTTGAACTTATACAAGTTATTCAGAACGTCGTTCCTTCCATTATAAGACACACTGTAGCCCAGGTAGAAACATACGTATTAGAAAATTACACTAAATCTTTCAAATCTTTCGATACCTATTAGAGAGCGTGTATACCTATGGCGTAACTGGAGCTGCTTGTGGGGGGAGGGGGATGAGACTAAATTGGATCTCCCCCCTCATTTTCCTCATATGAGAAATTCAGGTTCTTCCCATATAATTTTATAACGTTAGCTTACACGGCCGGTGTCAACATGATTAAGTTGGAATAAAACCGGGCCGTTGGGCCGTGGTCGCTTGCTACATAGCCGGCCGGCCGGCCCCCGGGGATCTTCTTCAGAGCCGCAAAGCGACAGAGAATGCATTTGTTGCTTATACCCGGTAAAAGTACTCGGATATTGTTCGGGTACCAAGTACAAGAGTTGGAAAAAAATATATGGAAGATACGAAATATTCGATTTTCAAAAACGTGAAGATGTCTTGAAGAAAAAAAATAGATTTTATTACTCCTTCGCGCTTTAATTTAATGCAACTTATAGCTCGTGTCACGTTATTTTTTTGTATCCAGCAATAAAATCTTCTCATTTTTAATTCCATGTTCTATAAGTAAATGAAAGTATGGTGATAGCGAAAAAAATTGTTTTAGAGACAAGGGCCGATTCTGGTTGTACTACCCTCAGAACATGAAGAAATGTCATTTTTCGAAATGTGTGTGTGTGTCTGCGTGTTTGCGTGTCTGTGTGTTTTCTGTAGAATTTTTTCTATGGCGAACGATAACTGCCGCAAATTCAAACAGAATCAAATAATTTTTTTGCATGTGTACCCGAATTATAGAGGACTCAAGGCCTATTGATTTTGGTGAAGACCGGTTAAGGGGAAGGGGTAGTTTACCTGCAACGTTTTATGTTTTAACTAGAGTAACGTACTGAAATTTGATAAATAAAGTATACTGAAAGGAAGGTCATAATAACCCACTGTAGAAAGGTAGATGGAATATCTATAAATGAAAAGACTAGTTGAAGGGGGAGAGGGTAATTCTCTATAAATAAAAATGATAGTTGAAGGGGGAGGGGATAAATTTTTTATATGTGTACTACGTTATCGGCAACAAAGAAGTAGTTTGTTGTTAAAATTCCTTCCCGGGCTATTTGGCCGTGGTCCAATGTTTTCTGCAAAACCAGACGTTTCGGCAGTGCCATCGACTGCCATCATCTGTGAAAATCGAGCGCGCTAACGTGAGGTAGTACACGATAGTGACCACAGTACTGTGGTTAAGGCTGAAGCAAGAAGTAGAAAGAAGTAGTTTCTATGGAAATATTTCATTTCAAAAATGATATTAAATATAAATCTTAGAACATGGTAGTCATATATGGTTCTCCATACCTATATTTCCGAAGTAAAATCAAGAAATTGTTAGTTTATCTTTGCAAATACGCGACGGTTCAAACCACAGAGATATCCGACTAGTGAAGTTATAAACTAGACAACCCTATAAGGAGAATTGTGTCTGGGGAAAGAAGATTAAGTTAGATTAATACGCTGTGCCTTTGATTTCTGGGGGGTGCGTAATTGATTTTTAAGGCTGCAAATATGTAAGTTATTTACCAAATGTTGAGTAATCGCCATTATTATGGACACTAATTTTGTTTTATTATTTTAAAAATACCGTAATTCCTTTTATTTCTACATTATAAGCCTTATTTCAACTCACACAAGTGGATTAGAAATAGGCCTACATTATAATTACTAAATTGATTATGAACCGGGATGTTAGACCATGGTCGGTTGCTATATAGAGTGATTCAAAATTGCACGGCAATCTCTCGGAAGCTGATTCTATAGCTAAAAATAATAAATAAAGTTCATATAAACGTAGATCAGAAAACGGTTCATTAGCGAGTTACGGCTCGCGAACCAGTTCGCCCTGATTTCTGCTCCCACTGTAAAATGACAGCATACTGAAATTCGTGGAGTATAAAGTGAAGGGTAAATTTGGTGGTTTCTTATGGTTTTTAATTTGAAAAATTAAATAAAAGAGGTCCCAGAGCTCTATCCCAATTAGTTTCTAAGAAAAACTGTGTAAAACACAAAACATTGGAGTCGAAAAACACACATTTTTAGATTTTGGATAAAATAACTTCGTTATTTTGCCAATAAACAAATAAATATTTCTAACTAACTTTGTAGAGAATTTAATTGTGAGAAAACTGATGTGTATAATGTCTATTAAAAGTAAGTAAAAATTTAAGAAATTTGACTTTAACTAAAAACAAAACAGACCAAAATGCGTTACAGTTTACAGACCAGAAAAGTCTGGTTGCAGACCAGAAAAGTGTTACAATTTTCAAGAAATGGCATTGTAAACTTTCGAAACACCTACACTTGGGCACATGAAAACCCACGAAACTGCTACAAGACATGACCAACATACTTTTCCATTTAATTTGTAGTGCTGTCTTCTTGGCGACAATCTCTTAGGCCCTTTTCTCTTACCACGAAGGCTTATGGAAGACAATACTTACATTCTTTGCAAACATCTGATGGAACTCTTGGAAGATATTCCACTTCCAGATAGAGTGTAGATGTGGTTTTTAAATGACGGCGCATCTGCTCACTACTGTCGTGATTTGGTGAATCATTTAAATAATACATTCGGTAAGCGATGGCTTGGTCGAAATGGACCAGTAAAATGGCCACCTCGAATTACTCTGGAAAGTCTTACATTTTGTATTTCTTGTAAATTGTAACACTTTTCTGCACACTTTGGTATGTTTTGTTTTTAATTAAAGTCAAATTCCTCAAATTTGTACTTATTTTTAATAGACATTATACACATCAGTTTTCTAACAATTAAATTCTCTACAAAGTTGGATAGAAAACTTTATTTATTTGTCTTGTTTGTTCATCTCTTCTTTCACTGCACTACACATTATATAATATTGAAAATTTTCTCAAGTGAAACTTACTTGTCTGTTTTGTATGTAGAACGCGTTTCGGCGTCGTGTTCGCCTTCTTCAGCTTTGCGACAGACTGCCAGTACCTAGTAACGTTTGTTGGTTGGAAGGTATAGTGGGGGTGGTGTATAGTGGAAGGGGGTTGGCGCGGGGATCCTAATTATTGTTTGTTTTGTGTATAACTGTGTCGAAAAGTGTATGTGATTTATATTGCAATTGGTCGTTTAGTATGTTGTTTGGTTGTGTTGTGTGGTGTTTGTATATTTCATACTGTTCAGCTGTGTTGAGTTTTCGCCCTTTGGGTAAGAGGTGTAATATTTCAAGATTAGTATCTATGTTGGTGTAGCTATGGTTATGTGTGTGTATGTGTGTGGCAAACGCAGAATGTATATTGTTGTTGGAAAGGGCCTTTAAGTGTTCAGAGTAACGGGATGAAAAAGATCTTCCCGTCTGGCCTATGTAGAAACTATTGCAGTTAATACAATTTAATTTGTAGACACCTGTTCTATTGTATTTGTCTGTGTCCTTGTTTGTATCGTTGATGTGTTTTTTGATGGTATTGTTGGTTCTGAATGCTATTTTGTAATTGTGTTTTCTGAAAGTGTTGGCAAGTTTGTGTGTGCTGGAGTTATGGTATGTGAGTGTGATGTATTTCTTGTGTTGTGTGTTATTGGTATTTAGTGTTTTGTTATTTTTGTTTTTGATGCGTTTGTGTAGTTTGTTTATTAAATTGGGTAATAAAGACTAACCAAAATACCCTTAAGTAAACAAGATTATACTGACGAACTCAACACAATCAAATACATAGCAATGAAAAACGGTTACAACCCCAATTTAATCGAAATAACAATCGAAATAATTCTATTAATATAAAATTAACGAATAATAAAAAATGATATATATATATAATATCGCCTCCTTTCCGACTTAATTTTCCATCTTGTGCCATTTTGTCAATGTTATATGTGGACAGACTTGCTTACTTTTCAATTAAATGTAGAAATAGATTTTACCATTATTTTTTGCCGCAAACCATTTAATCTTGTTGTTTAATCCTTTTTCTATATGAATAGCTCATTACAATTATTGTTAATATTTCGTGTAAACAGCAGAGCGATGCTAAGTAGGACATTGTCTCAGGTAAGATTGCATGGTAAATCAAGACTCGCGCGTATTTCTTCCACCAGTCGACGTCACGCGGCAAAAACAGCTGATCGCTAGGTTAGCGCGGGAAGCCGGAATGGCCCCCCCTGGGCTCTTCCCACACTTCTTTATGGGTCTGAGAATTGGACTTTAACGAAAGGTCAGGCCAGTCGCATTCAAGTGGTTGAAATGAGATTTCTCAGGCACGTGGCAGGGTATACTCTCCATGCTCGTAGAAGAAACACAGATATACGGCAGGAACTGAATATTATGAGTATACTCGACAGGATCGCCCTGTATCGGCTGAATTGGTGGGAACATTTTTGCCGAATGATGACTGCCGCATCCCCAAACAACTCTGGAACTATAAGCCGAGGGGACGGAGAGGTGTGGGATGTCCGAGGAAGCGTGGAGTTACCATCTCTAATCTTTGCCTATTTGAGACCGGAACAAACCATCCTTGGTTTAATCCGTGATGATGATGATGATGATGATGATGATGATGATGATGATGATGATGATGATGATGATGATGATATATAAATCAAGGGGTTAGTGGTAAAACTGCTCAAGCCCAAGTTTTAATTATGTTTCAAGATGTTTAAAAAAATTACATTTTTATATGCATTTATCTTGTTTTTTTTTCATTTTTTAACAGCTATGTAATCAATAAAAAACGTTATTAATAATGAAAATTGAAAATCAGTTTTATGATTTATCATTCCACTTGTATACCTTTAATTTCAGTAAATGGATTAATAAAATTTTCAAATATACGAGGGATATCTACTAAATATCACTAACATCAGGTCAGGAATTACAAATTATAGTCAACACGTAGAATGTGCCATGAACATGATGTGGTCATCACCCCCGCGCGATGTTATCAAATGGAAAATTTTAATCCACACACATACGCCATCTAGTAGTGACAATGCAAACTACGCTCTTTGAGTTAAACTTCACAGTGTTGTTTTTGCTAAATTCGTGTTACCTTGTTTGTATCGTAAGCAAACACGGCCGGTGTCAATTTCATTAAACCGATTACAAACCGGGCTGTTAGGCCGTGGTCGGTCGGATCGTCGGCAGCGTTCGAATCCCACCCTAGGGTATCTTCTTCAGGCCTCCAATGCGACAGAGTGTCGGAAAACGATACCCGACAACTTTTCCTGGTAAGAGCAACAGACTTTTATCGGGGAAAAGTTGTCGCGTATCGTTCCACCGTACTCGTTGTTTCCAACACTCTGTCGCTTTGGCGGCCTGAAGAAGATACCCTAGGGTGGGATTCGAAACGTTGCCGACGATGTTGCTAGCGAATAGCAACCGACCACAGCCTAACAGCCCGGCTCATAATCAATTTTTTAATTGTGTTAGCTTTTTCACATAAATTGTATGTTTTTCCTCAAGCCACCCTATACCTAAAGATAAAGAATAATCATCTCGATTATTTTTACTTCCATGTTCCGTACAGAAATGGAAGTATGGGGATGGCGAAAAATCGTGTTCGAGATAAGGGCTTATTCCGATTGTACTGACCTGAAAACATAAAGAAAAGTCATTTTCCGAAAAGTGTCTCTGTGTGTGTCTGTGTCTGTGTGTAGAATTTTTTTCTACGGCGAACGATAACTGCCGCAAATTCAAACAGAATCAAATAATTTTGTGTATATGTACCTGATTTGTGGAGGACTCAAGGCATATTTATTTTGGTGAAGACCGGTTAAGAGGAAAGAGTAGTTTACCTGCAACGTTTTATGTTTTAACAAGCGTAAAGTACTGAAATTTGATAAATAATGTATCCTGACAAGAAGGTCATAATAATCTACTGTAGAAAGGTAGATAGAAAATCTATAAATGAAAATGGTAGATAAAAGAAGGAGATGGGTAATTTTTCATAAATGAAAATAATAGTTGAAGGGGGAGGGGATAATTTTTTTATATTTGTACTACGTTATCGGCAACAAAGAAGTAGTTTGTTATTAAAATTCCTTCCCGGACTGTTTGGCCGTGGTCTAATGTTATCTGCAAACCCAGACGCTTCGGGAGTGCCATCGACTGCCATCATCAGTGAAAATCGAGTGCGCTAACTTGAGGTGGTATAAGGCTGTGGTTAAGGCTGAAGAAAGAAGTAGTTTCTATGAAAATATTTCATTTCGAGAATTATTTTGAATATAAATCTTAGAACATGGAAGTCATGTGTGGTTCTCCATACCGATATTTTTTAATAGTTTTATTGTCTTAAATGACGTCAATGCTGACGGGTGTGGGATCCACAGGAAAACCGTTAACAGTGTTAGCTGAAGCAGGAATCTGGGCCTCGAGTGGCCTCGAACTGCAGTTACAGACATTTAATATAAAATGTAACAACTACACGTAATTCCACTACAAAAACAAAGGTAACGGCATTTCGAAGCAGCAAAAACAAAAATAATTATTAACACTTTCCAGCCTGAGAGTATAGTTAAATGTATAGTCCTTCCAGTCTGACCGATTTTACCAACTTTCTTGACTCTGTATTTCTTAACACTTTTTATATGTATACTGTATTACATATAAAATAAATATTCAAACATTACTTTATTAAAATATCACATTAATATTTACACAAAGTTACAAATAAAATAATACTGTTTTTTCAAAATGTCAATTTTTAGAACGTCCAAGTTTTAGAGGTAATTGGCAATTCTGTGGTACATTTGGAAACATTCTGACATACCTACATAGAGGCTTTACGTTAATTTCGTTTAATACTTCGCTCACATTGTTTAGAAAAACAACAATGAACTAACAACGGTTAACGGTAACTAACAATGCTAACGGTAAACGTACAATGAAATAGGTTAAAAACCACGCTGCAAACAAATTGTATCTGCCGTTTAAAAGTCGGTTATATTCAAACACGGTGCACTGTACGCAATCGTATACCGGTACGAAAGCATTTTGTGACGACCAAACCCCATACATGCCCGTAACGTGACAGTAAGGCGAGCGAATACACGACCCGAAGTACACTCGGCTGTGTCCACTAGGCAATCGTATACCGGTACGAAAGCATTTTGTGACGACCAAACCCCATACATACCCGTAACGTGACAGTAAGGCGAGCGAATACACGACCCGAAGTACACTCGGCTGTGTCCACTAGGCAATCGTATACCGGTACGAAAGCATTTTGTGACGACCAAACCCCATACATACCCGTAACGTGACAGTAAGGCGAGCGAATACACGACCCGAAGTACACTCGGCTGTGTCCACTAGGCAAAAGTATACCGGCAATTTCTTTTATGAATTTGCTAACTGCTATAATTTTTTATTGTTCGACTAAGCTTTTCGTCATTACTGACATCTTCAGGTCTTAAACAACCAGGTCGTTGTTTAAGACCTGAAGATGTCAGTAATGACGAAAAGCTTAGTCGAACAATAAAAAATTATAGCAGTTAGCAAATTCATAAAAGAAATTGTAAGGATGGCTGCTAATTTAAACAATACGAAGAAAAAAGTATACCGGGTTGGAACACTTGTACGGAGTGACACTTCTACGGAGAGACATTTGTACGGAGCCTTTTCCTCTACCTGATGAGTCAGAAGTGGAATGTTGACACTTGCACGGAATGACCACTAACGACTGTTAATAACCGGTTTTGCAATTTTCTAGGTAAATGTTAGCGTGTCAGTTTGACATGCTAGAACGCTGTGGTTAGAAGGGAGCTGGTGCTGAGTATTATAAACTTTTTTGTACAAATTGTAAGAGACATTCAGCCGACTTTGTGTCGTTTCCAGGGAACACCACGGGGAGGTAGTCTCTTTTCGTCCATCATGAGAGTTGTAGGGCTCCGTCCAGGCACGTTGGTTTTTATAGCTTTGAAAAAACGATCATATGTTTCTCGTTTCTTGTTCGGTAGCAAGGCGTAGACAGCTGCCACAGTGCCATCCCCCAACCATTACCTGCCAGCGACGCATTCCAACCTTTATAGTTCTCGCGTCAAAATTCTAAGAAATGCATTAGGCCGGGATTATACTGGCGCTGCACAGTGTAAGGGTTGAACACCCTAAATGTATAGGCTATTTTCTGGGAATTGGCTGGCCAGCACCAGATTACTCTCCGTACAACTGTAACTTTCTAAATTTTTCATGCTTGGCCATTTCCGGGAATATTTTGGGCTCCGTATAAATGTCAACAAATTTCATCTCCGTACAAGTGTCGCTCCGTACAACTGTCACAACTTCAAAGTATACTGCCCGACGATTTATACTCGGGCTTAGACCTGAAAGTGTTACTGATCGAATTATAGTTGAGCTATTCTAACTACTTGGAAATGGTAGTAGTTATGATGGGAATTGTGATATCGATGTTAATTAGGTAAGTTCCAAACGATCTGTGGGACAAGCAACCGTATTTTTAGAAATGAGGTACGTTGAGATACAAAATTAAGGCAGTCCTTGTCTGTATTGACCTATGGGTGTGAGTTATGGACAAAAACAAGAGAGTAAAATACAGGCCTCGGAAATGGCGTGTTTAAGAGGAGTTAAAAGGTGTTGTAAACTTGACCTTATAAAGAATGCGGCGATAAGGGAAGTGTTACAAGTTTTTAACTTGAATGGAAAAAATTAAAAGATTACAAACAACAGTGGAAAGAACACATAGAAAGACTGTCAGATTCTAGACTGGTCAAACAGGTCTGGAAATACAAACCTATAGGACACAGGTGTGTGGGTACCAGGGGTGCCGAACCCCCCCAATCCCTATGACGCTTCCCCCCAATTTTATAAAAAATCTCCCCTTTTCTCTCTTTTACAGTAAAATTTCTTACCTAATCGAGTAAAGGCCGGGGCTTTCTAACTAAAAACTATTACAAAATATTACCTTTTTCCGAAACTATATAATGATTGTAGGTAGTTATAAACTAAAAAAATAAGGATTTCTAATAATAAACCAAAAATTAATATTTTCAGTAAAACGTGATTTGTTTTACAATACCAGTACTCTATGACTGTATTGAAAAGATACTTAGTTTTGCGTCCCTAACTAGATTCGGCAGCAAAATTCTCTTATATGTTCCTTATCGACGTTCGGCATCCTCAGTGCTTGCCATAAGCCGCCACACGGTGACACCTTGAACTCGATCTGTAGCCTGTTTGAAGCATCGAGTAGAAGACTATCCTTTTTTCCGTCCACACCGCGCCTACAGCCCGCTCGAAAAAGTTAACTGGGTAGATTTATAACAGTGCGTCTGATACGTGTCCGTTATAAGATTTTTACAGTTTTCTAAATTGGGGAAGATTTTTCATGCAATAGTAAAAAAAAAATCACCCCCAAAAATTTTCCAAATGTCGCCAATGGCGACACGATCCCGCCCTGTAGGCACCCCGATGGGTACACCCAGAAAGAGATAGGTGGAGGATCTTTGAAGAAAGAACAGGCAGCACCTTGTCTATGCCGTATTGTGAAGATGATGATGATGAAGATGATAACTACATGTAATACATTTTGTTGAAACATATTGTACAGTGCATTTTTAAATACAAAAAAATAAAAATAAAATAAACACTGATATTGACTGACTCAGACTGAATAAGTAAAAACTGTAAACAGTAAAGTAAGACAATTCATTAACTGAATTTCTCATATAACGAAATAATACAAGAATTAACAAATACAATTTACTTAAATTTACATGCCCTGATTTCAGATGAAAAATTCCTAAATTCAATTTCTTTTAGTTACACTACTCACTGACAGATGGCACCACGGTGCAGAGATAGTTTCTCTAAAAATGATTACAGATAAATCCGTTAGATAGCTCTCGTTGTCACGTCTACCGTGTTCAAAGAACTGAATAATTTCCTGCCTCAATATGATTTGTATGCACACAAAAAGTAATCTACAATCCTTCAACTACTATTTAACTAGAAATCTCAAAATCCTTCAAATACTATTTAATCATATATAAGTTACTATTTACTATAAAATTGACTAAATTATTAATACAATTGTCCTTCTGTACATGGGACTGGAATAAACTCTTAGTTTATATCCACCACTGTTATTATTGACAAAAAAAATCAAACAACATTACACAACAAAATCCTCCTCCTTCTTCTTCTTCTTCTTCTACTGGCATTACAACCCAGTATGGATTTCAGTCTCTTCCACAATTTTTCTCTGTTCCCTCTCATTACACAGTATTTTCCGTCTTCTTAACACCATATTCCTCCTTCAACATCCTTGGCCTTCCTCTTGATCTCCTACCTACTGTTCTCCATTCTAGAATATTTCCTGGAATTCTATGTTGTTCTATCCTCATTGTGTGTCCTAAACAGGCTATCCTACTCTTTACGAACCTTACTCTATTAGTTCCATGTATTATATAATATATTTCATTATTCCTTCATATTCTCCATGAGCCTTTTGTTATTTTGCATTTGATGCAAACAGTTTTTCTTTGTATTTTTTGTTTGAGTTTTCTTAAATACTGTTTATCTTTTTGTGTTAATACCCAGATTTCACAAGCAAAAGTTACAACTTGTATAATTTTTTTTTCTATTTGTATTGGCCATCTGAGGACCACATGCCAATTTCAATTCTTTATTCCTTGTTCTTTTCTTTTTCTCCAATATTCTTTCATCTTTTCACTATGTCTCTTCTTCTTGTCTTCGGTCCACATTAAACCTGCGTTTTTCTCTCTCCTACCCTGGTCTCCTTCCATTTTTAACACTTTTGCCTGAAAAACTTCTCTTTCAATTGCTTTTTCTGCATTTATATTATTTTTTTTTCTAAATCCTTTTTGACTTCTTTAATCCAACGTGATATTGACTTCTTTCTCCACAGATATTTGAAGATCTGTTTTGTTAACCTATTGTCGTCCATTATATATATAAACGTCCAAAAAGTACACAAAAAACGTCTTCTTTTTCTCACTGTTTCTGTTATATTTACTATACATTGATATACTTCATTATTACTTTTTAATTTCCAGCCTTCTGAAGTTTTTCGTGGGTCTAATATTTTTCTAATATTAGGAAACTGGTCTAATTATTATTTTGTATATTCTTAATTTTAATGATTTGTTCAGTACTTTTTTCTTCATTACTTTTGGGTAGGCATAGTAAAATTAGTTACCACCACAGATTCTCGCCTGGATATGATTGCTTGTGGTGTTAATGTGGTTTATTTGTGAGCCCAGCTAGGAAAAATCACTTGCTTGTCCAAATTGCAGAGGTTGTCTGTTACATAATGTTCTTGTTATTTCCATGTATTTGGTTTCATTAAAATTTATTTTCAGTCCTCTCTTCATTGCCTCATTATCTATATAATTACATCTTCTTTCAAAGAGTTTTTGTTTCTAAATCATCACCATACACAAGAATTTGTGTAGTTTTTATTCCACACACGTGTCCCCTAATTTCCATCTTGTTGATTACTGCTTCTAAAAGTGAATCAAAGAGTAAAGAGGACTGTGCATCTCCTTGTCTAATGCCTGTGGTCAGCGCTGGATTTAGAGTGTGCGGGTCCCTATGCTGAGGTTGTGTTGCGGACCCCCTACTTTTCAGTTGTGACAAATTCTGGGGAAAGATTTTTTTATAAGCTTAGGGAAAATATACCAAATTTAAGTCCGGGTAAAAAGTATATAGAGGAATAATAAATTAACTCTACTAGGACAATAAGGCAAAATAGCTTTTATTACAATTAGAAATGCTTTAACTTTGAAAGATAGCTCATAGGGCTGATCGAAGGCTCAAAGAATATTCATTTATTTTTGTTACAATAATTTTATATTTTTAATTTTTATGTGGTGCGGGCCCCTAGGCTGCAGCCTAGTCAGCCTACCCTTAAATCCGGCCCTGCCTGCGGTAATGGGAAATGTGGAAGCGAACTGACTGCCAACTCGAATCGTTGCACTGGAACCAGTCATAGTCACTTCCACGAGTCGTACAAGTTTCTTTTGGATACCATGTGATAATAGATATTCCAACATCTTTCTTCTGTTAATACTGTCAAAGGCTTGTCTGAAATCTATGTATTGATTATATAGATGTATGTTGTAGCCATATGCTTTATAAAGATCTGTCTTAAGGGAAGTCTAAAGGCAAAAAAATAAAAATTTTAACTTTTTTTTTAAATTATTTTTTTAATTAAAATTTCAAATTTTCAGAATAAAATGGTACATAATTTATGACACAAATAAACTGAGAAACACGTTTTATGAATAATCTAAAGAAAGTCTGCATACTGTAAAAGTGTTGCAATTTTGTACACGACTCCTTTAATTGTAAGTATTTTCTAACATAAAATGATATGGTTTCCACTGTGTGAACGGCGATATTTTGTACTTTCTGTTGGCAGCTCTGAAGTCATATGTATACTTTTGTTTTTTGTTTGTGGAGATAGTATTTTTTATGAATTGGAACCACTGTTAGTTCTCATTGATATACTTTAAATGTGTGTTTTGACAAACCGTACTTTTCAACACTTAGGTACATATACAGTAGAGCATCGATTATCCGAACCTCTCAGGACCAGGGCCCGTTCAGATAATCGATATTTCGGATAATAGATCGTAAATTGAAAACACTATTTTCCTTCACAAAAACAAAGGGTTTTATTACAAAATCATTAATAACATACTGTTATATAATTACAGCAACCTGTATACTGACTGTGATGTATTACTAAGGCTAAAAATCATTGAATTAAAACTGAGTGTAGTTAATAAAAACAAAAAGTTAATTAAGCAAAATTAGAGTTTAATGACAAACACTGTACTATAAAATTAATTAGAAATTAAAAAACAAAACAAAACATACAGTACCACGGATTTACACTTTTTTGAAGAATTGTCTATCAATGTATGCTCAAAGTGATACCCTGTTTTCTTGCTGCTGAAGACCGAAGTCGTTTAAGATTCATAATCTGAATACAGTACAATCTATCTCGTCTTCTGTTTTGGCCTACGTTAGAACAGTCTCAGGTGCATCAAAACGTTTTGCTACTGTCGTGGTTTTGTATTAGTAGCATTCTCGACGTCTTCTTAGGCTGTAAGGCTGTATAGCTACAGTGTTTATTTATTACTGTACAGTACTGTAATAATTTATAGTATACAATTTTTTATGTTCAATAAATATTCAATATGCATACACATGTCCAATACATTACTGTACAGTACAGTACATAATTGTACTTTTTATTGAGTTCAGATAATAAATTGTTCGTTTAATGGATGTTCGGATAATCAATGCTCTACTGTAATTACAGCTTCTTTCAAAGAGTTTTTGTTTCTACATCATCAGCAGAATAATAATAAGAATTTGTGTGGTTTTTATTCCTATATATCCCCTAATTCCATCTTGTTTATTACTGCTTCTAAAAGTAAGTCAAATAGTAAAGAGGACTGTGAATCACCTTGTCTAACACCTGCGGTAATGGGTAATGGGAATGTGAATGTGAACTGACTGCCAACTTGTACCATTGCTCTGGATTCCACGAGTCGTACAAGTTTCTTTTGGATACCATGTGATAATAGATATTCAACATCTTTCCTCTGATAATGCTGTCAAAGACTTGTCTGAAATCTATATTTGTATAGGTTATATAGGTGTATGTTGTAGTCATATGCTTTCTCCTGTATTATGTCTTAAGGGGAGTCTAAAGGCAAAAAATTAAAAATTTTTAATTTTTTCAAAATGCTTTTTTTAATTAAAATTTCAACTTTATGGAATAAAATGGTATGGAATATAATTTATGACACAAATAAACTGAGAAACACGTTTTATGAATAATCTAAAGAAAGTTTGCACACTGTAAAAGTGTTGTAATTTTGCACATGACTCCTTTAATTGCAGCGGTGTGGCTTGGGTACATACAGAGGCGAGGCGTCAGGGGAGACAGGATAGACAGTGTCTCCCAAAACAATTTATTCATAAAGTAATTAATTTTTATTTACGAATTATGATGTAAGATACTCAGAAAGGGTATAAAACTAATTTAAGAAGTTAAATATTACGCGACATGATGCGACCGCGTGATCCATGGAACCTTGCTGTGCGATGGAACTGTACGCAGAGTATCAGGGTAGACGTTACTTGGAATGTCTTTTCAACAAGCCTGGTGGTGAGGAGGACTTTGGTTGACGACAACGGGAAGGGACCTGCGCGCGCAGCATAATCATATGTGCTATACATCACGTCAAAAGACTCGTCTCCCCTGACTATAGTACAGAATTTTCACCTGGCCTCCTGTGTTTTTTCATTATGTGCGCGTAGGGAATATTTGTTTTTGTTGAGTTTACAAATTATTTTTAATTCTGTATGTAGTGTTATACTCTAAGAAGTGTGTGATCATTTACGTACTAAGTATTTATTAATAAACATTTTTAAGTGTCGTCCTTTAAGTGTTTTAAGCATACTGTTTAATTGATTTAATGCACCAAAATGAATACAGTTAGTACTATGTCGCAGAATTATTTGATATGAACTCTGACAACTTCGATTCACTAGAATTTTTGTTAGAAACATGAAACCTTTAGAGCAAAAGGTATTGCTAAAGTCAAAAATATCTCGGCCGCCTTTAGATTGTCGCAGAAGGATAGGAAAATTGTCAGAAAATTTCAGAAAGTTTGGTATAGAAAATATAGACGACTCTCTGGTTGTAAGTAAAACAAAACTCTGCACTGCTATTATTGTTTGATGTTTAATGGAGAGGAACCATGGAGCAAAGTTGGAGTGGACACTACAAAAAATTTTGAAACTGAAGCCGCTAAACATGCTAGTAACAACACTCATATAAAAAATTCTGAGATGTTTCACATGCTAGGACGTAACAGAATAGAACATTCCTTATTCAAATCAGCTAGAATTCAAGCAGAGCAGCACAATGAAAATGTGGCTCAAAATCGAAAGATAGTAGGCCGTTTGATAGATGTTGTTTGTTATTTAGGGAGGCAAGAGTTAGCTTTTAGGGGCCATAAGGAAAATGAGCAGTCTCTAAATAAGGGCAATTATTTAGAAACTTTAAATTTACTTGGCAATGGAAGAGTCTTTCATGAAGGAACATACAGAAACCAGCACTGTATTAAAGGCACATCTTCTGAAATTCTGAATGATTTAATTGAGTCTGTTTCCATCGCTTTAATGAAACAATTCATGATGAAATAAACAAAACTGATTTTGTTTCCATTGAAGCTGACAAAACAACCAACGTATTTCTTAAAGCACAACTGAGTATAATTGTGCGATATGTTCGTGGTTTGAAAACTGAGGAACGCTTTTTAGGCTTTTTTGATGTCTCTTCTAACAAAAGCGCAGAAAGGTTGGCTAATAAAATCATTTCAGTTTTGAAAGAATATAACATTGAAAATGAATTAGTAAGCCAAACATATGACGGTGCTTCTGTGATGGCTGGTCGTCACGGTGGAGTACAAACCCTTGTTCGTCAACAGTGTCCACAGGCCATATTTGTGCATTGCTGTGGTCACAAACTTAATTTAGTCTTGTTACACAGTGCAAAAAATATTAAAGAAGTTAAAATGTTTATTTGTAATTTAATTGCATTTCATAGTTTCTTCAGTATATCTGCTGCTAGATATGATTTACTCCGAGAACAAGTGTGTTTAAACTTCCTCACCCAACATCAAGCCATTGGAATTACCATTCGCGGGCAGTTTCAACAATCAAAGAACATTACAAAGAACTATATCGTGCGGTTTCTCATATTATCGAGTGTGATGACTGGGATTCTGAGTCTGTAAGTGCTGCAATTGGACTCCTAAATATTTTAAAGTCGACATCTTTCATGTTTTACTTGTGCGTATATGATCGAATTTTTGTATTTACTCAACATCTTTTTAATGTGCTCCAGGTAAAATCTAGCAGTGATGTAAATCTCTGCATTAATGAAATTAGGACAGTGAAAGAAAATATCGCAGCACTGCGTTCAAATAAAGTGCTGCAAAACTGTATGGACGGATGTAGGCGCATGAATGCTGACACTAATAATGTATTGCTGGAATCTGTAAGTGAAGTGCATAAATGCATTGCTTATAAAATTTTTGATTCTGTAACAGTGCAACTAGACACCCGATTCGGCGAATTTGAAAATATATTTTTTTGTAAAACTTCTAAATGTGAAACAGTTTGTTGAATTTCGGAGGAATTTTCCTCAATTCTAGTTTGACAAGCTGAAATGTTTTTTCCCAAAATTCTTTGACTGGATAACATTGCGCAAGGAATTATTGAACATCTACAACAGTGATGATAAAATGATTCCGTGTGTTAAACTGCTAGAATATATTGTGGAGAGTCCACTCGATAGTGTGTATGAACAAACATTAAAGTTACTGAAATTAGTACTGAGTATTCCAGTTACATCGGCATCGACTGAGTGTTCAATGAGTATACTGAAGAGGATCAAAACGTACCTTCGTAATGCCATGAAAAATAAAAGATTATCACATTTGGCTACTTTGTCCATTGAAAAAGAATTTACATTTATGTGCACAAAGGACCCAACTTTCAAGGAAAGGGTAATAGATATTTTTGCAAACTTCAAGACGCGGCGTGTGGAACTCATTTACAAGAAAATATGAACGATTGTGTAATGCCTATAGTAATCCGGATTTGTCATCATTCAAAAAATGTGAGTAAAATTTATATTTTTTGAACAATATTTTCTAATTAAAATTCATAAACGACACTAATAACAATAATTGTTTATATTTAGGCCTAATTATATGTATAATGAAATGCGACAGTCACTTAGCTATTATCTGATAGCGGTAGAGGTATCTCTATTTACCATAGTTTTACTGGTTCATAAAAAATGTCAATAATCTTAGTAGGAGAGTGCTGTTGACTGGTATTTTATGTCTACCCAAATTATTTTCTCACGCTTCGCCACTGGGTACATAACACCTGTTGCCAGTTGTGACAGGCCTAAAACGTAACCTAAAAATTAGTTCGAATTTTTTCTTGTACCAAGTGTTCTTTTTAGAGCATTTTCTATCATTCGCTGGAAGAAGAATAGGGTCCCGGTTCAACAGGATCTGACTCTCATTATATTTACAGAATAAATAGAACACAAATTATCAAATTAAAAATAACAAAGACAAACTGAGTAACACATGACCTAAATGAACAAAACACAAATAGGTAGTATCTGCTGTCAGTCCCAAAAACGAACATAGCTGCTAACTGATCATTTCGCTGGTTCATACAGCAGCAACACATTGGGTGGACGAATGTGTCCCCCCTCTGTAGTTTGTACAGTGATAACTACTATGAAGTCAATGACCGTATGCAGTAAAATATTGCCGATGTCTGACCTGGCAACACAACACAGTGCAATTGCCTAGCATTTCAAAAGAAATGCTACGCTTTTCTTCAAGTTTCCCTACTAATATTGTTCGGATTTCAAATTATTCAACAACTAAAGTATGTATTCTGTGATATAATTAATATTTGTTTTCTTATTTCCAGTACTGTTGCCGCCGGCAACAGTGGTTACATAAATGTAAAAGCAAATTGTAATGTAGAATAGTAACTCATGTATAGGAATTAGTAGCTGAATCAAACATAAATGATAAGAGAGAAATATCTGAGTTTAAATTAAAATCAATTAAAGTATTGAGAAAGGTTTGTTTGATATGATTTTAAATAAAAATAAATGAGAGCAATTGATAAAGTCTTTGTTTGATAAAGTAAAATGCATATGCAATAGTAAATAATAAAAGTCAAATAAGATTAAATAAATTAAAAATAACAGTAACTTCAGAATTACAGAAAATAATATGAGATTGCAAAGATAACCACACAATGAGTAAGCCGAGAGCAAAATATGTAATTAATTAAGATTAGATGATAAGGTTTATGCATATCATGTTATATATAATTTGTTAGCCATAAGTCTTGTCCGAATGGTTCATACAAACGATTAATAATGAGTATTATTTCAATATGCGAAATGAAAGAATTTTGTTTAATAAAAAAATAGGTAAAAAATAATGAAAAAATTTTTAAACTCATATAACACATCATCTTCTTATTACGATCTATTCTTCTGTGTTATATAAACACGCGAAAAATAATTTTAAACGGCGGTCGAACCTATTTACGGAGAAAAAAATTAAATTATTACTCCCATAAGAACGCATGCAATGGTGAATGAGCGCCATATTGACTGTGTAGACTTGTAGACAGTGAGAAATGACATTTAACCTACCTTGCTTACACAGTCGTTTATATGCGATAACAGCTTCACTGATATCACTGTATACTATTTTTCCAATTGTTTCACTATAGTTTTGGATCACGAACATCACAATTCACAATAGCACCACTACCTTTTACTTTTGAACATATTCACGCAGGGGAGGTCCAGCTGTTGTCGACGCGTGACGTCACCATGTGGAAGAACTACACAGTAGTTATGTCCAATTTTTCCTAGGTGTACAAAACCAGCCGATCCGAATTTGACTGGAAATCATGTTGATGCTAATACTACTTTGCGTGATGTTACCGGAAAAATGGCTCCTAAAGCTGATATGAATAATTTGGGTAAAATGTTGTTACATTTTGGGCCCCCCCCCCCAAATTGGTGGACTGCCAAATAAAGATGATACTGCTCGTCAATATCAAGTGCAATTGGGATTTGAATTTACTATGAATGTTTATTGGACTTTTTCAAAACAAAATTTACATGATTCTTACATGTTCTAAATTGCGTTGAGCCCAAACGGATACTGTGGATACTGATGAGCCCGCCACCCGCCACCCACGAGTCCGAAATTTAATGCTTTGCGTTTAGGCAGTTGAATTACATTAAGGCAAAAGTGTATTGAATTTAAAAACTATTGTGGCAAAAGTAGATTGGTTCGTCTGACGCGCATGGGAACGTCTGACGCGGAAAACCCGCGAATTTATTAAGACGGCTTATAAGGCTGACGCCTATTGGTAGATACAAAAAACTAGCGCCTTAATAACCGTTAATTTCAAAATTTTGCATATTCTCAATTGTAATTGGTTAAGACAAAAACTGTTAAGACAAAACGCGCCAACAACAACACTATTCAATTATTCATTCGCGGGCGCTTGCTTGAGCCCGACCTTATAGGTAGTGCGGTATTTATCGTGCCCGACATTATCGAGTGCGGTATTTATTTTGTGAATTTCAGTGTTATTTCGTTTGTGTTATTGTGTGGTGTTATTATTAATTATTTATATTGTTTAGGAAACACCAGATTTTTTATTGTTATTATTATAAATTACTACACGAGGTAAACGGTAACCACGCGGCGTCATTTGGTCGTATTCGGTTGCTGTGAATAGTCGTAGATCAGAGAGTAGATATTTAATTATGGTCCGAATTAACAGAGTTTTGTACAGTGCGTTATATTTGAGTGTCGTTTTTGTTAATTACAATCGTTTGAGTGTAAAAAAATTAGGTATACCAAAAATTACACTCATTGAGTCCGCGGATTACGTATCACATTAAGGTAAGAATTTCGTCATTATATGCATGCATTTCATGTGAGCGCGCGCGCGTGTGTGTGTGTGAAATTTTTTTTTCTATTGTTCTATGTAATATAAACACGGGAAAAATAATTTTAAACGGCGGTCGAACCTATTTACGAAAAAAAATAAAATAATTACTCCCATAAGACGCCAAAAAACGCCATATTAACTGTGACAAATGACATTTAAAGATTTTTTAATTTTATTTAGTAGTAGAAAAACGCGTGTTATTTGGCGCGTAAACTTGATGAACTGCAGCGATAGGTAATCCACGTAATTACGTTATAACTCGTCATTCGCTGTGCATTAGTGCGCCGTCGCCCGACTGCGGTGATCCCACTAACTACTCAGTTAACTAAATACCACTATTATATTAACGATTCGGAACACAAAGTTTTTTATAAGTAAAAACATAAAGTTTTACCTTACAGCCTGAACCGGTTTTCGCCTTTAAAAGGCTTCTTCAGAGGCTGCCGCTGGTAGCGCTGTCCGTCCTGTTGTGGGCGACGGAATCGAATTTCGAGAGATCGATGCTGTGTGTGAGGGGTGAGATATGTTCGAATAATGCGTGCGATTTGAATTGTGTCTGTTCGCTTAGGATGTCGTTTTTATTTGTTTTCATGTGTTTGTATATTTCCAATTGTTCTAGAGTGTCTAGTTTTCGGCCTTTAGTGTATGTGTAGAATGTTCATGTTATTGTCGATGTTTTTATATGTGTGGTTTGCTTCAATGAGGTGGTTTTCAAAGGTGGATTCTATAGTGGAGTGGAGTGCCTTTGTGTGTTCAATGTATCTCTGTTTGAAGCTACGTCCTGTCTGGCCTATGTAGAATTTGTTGCAATTTGAGCAATTTAGCTTGTAAACACCGGGTAGATCGAATTTGTTTTGTGCTTTGTGTGTGTGTTTTGATAGTGTGTGTTCTGTTTTGTTAGTAGTTTTGTAAGCGATTCTGATCCTGCTTTTTTGAATTTGTGAGCTATTTTTTCAGTTTGTTTGTTGATGTATGTTAGTGTTATGAATTTGTTGTTTTCTGTCTTTGTCTGTTGTTTGTTTTGTGTAGGAGTTTACTGACTATTGTCCTGTCATATCCGTTAGATTCTGCTAGATATTTTCTCGTGTTTAGTTCGTCTTTGTAGTCCTTTTCATCTAAGGGGATGTTGTCAGACAAAACACACAAATAGACAACAACATTGCAGTAATAAACAACACAGACCTAGTAACAAAAATAAAAGACATACACATCCCCCATAATGCCACAATAGCCTCCTTTGACATTAAAAACCTGTACACAAACATTCCCATCTCTGAAACAAACTCAAACAGAACAACACACCAGACGAACTTATCAACGAAATAACAGAAACTTTGAACATTATCACAAAACAAAACTACTTTACTTATAACAATAAATACTACACGCAGAATGATGGTCTACCCATGGGCTCCCCCATATCCAGCACTCTAGCAGAAGTCTTCCTCCAACACTTAGAAAAAACAAAAATACTCACAAACAATGACAGACACTCACATAAAATACTATATTGGCACAGATACGTTGATGACATTCTAATACTATACAGGAGAAACAAAAGACAATGTGAACAGTTACTAGTGCACATAAACAAAATACATAAAACATAACCTTTACTGCCGAATACGAACACAACAATACCATAAACTTCTTAGACCTCTCCATCACAAAACTAGAACACAGGCACAAATTCAGTATATACAGAAAACCAACTACACCTGACACACTAATACACAACTCCTCCAATCACCCAATACAACACAAACTAGCTGCCTTCAGAACCATGACACATAGATTTAACAACATCCTCTTAGATGAAAAAGACTACAAAGACGAACTAAACACGATAAAATATCTAGCAGAATCTAACGGATATGGCAGAACAATAGTCAGTAAACTCCTACACAAAACAAACAACAGACAAAGACAGAAAACAACAAATTCATAACATTAACAGACATCAACAAACAAACTGAAAAAATAGCCCACAAATTCAAAAAAGCAGGATACAGAATCGCTTACAAAACTACTAACAAAACAGAACACACACTATCAAAACACACACACAAAGCACAAAAGAAATTCGATCTACCCGGTGTTTACAAGCTAAATTGCTCAAATTGCAACAATTCTACATAGGCCAGACAGGACGTAGCTTCAAACAGAGATACATTGAACACACAAAGGCACTCCACTCCACTATAGAATCCACCTTTGCAAACCACCTCATTGAAGCAAACCACACATATAAAAACATCGACAATAACATGAACATTCTACACGTACACACAGAAGGCCGAAAACTAGATACTCTAGACTAGAACAATTGGAAATATACAAACACATGAAAACAAATAAAAACGACATCCTAAGCGAACAGACACAATTCAAATCGCACGCATTATTCGAACATATCTCACCACACACACAGCATCGATCTTTCGGAATTCGATTCCGTCGCCCACAACAGGACGGACAGCGCTACCAGCGGCAGCCTCTGAAGCCTTTTAAAGGCGAAAACCGGTTCAGGCTGTAAGGTAAAACTTTATGTTTTTACTTATAAAAAACTTTGTGTTCCGAGTCGTTAATATAATAGTGGTATTTAGTTAAGTAACAGACACGTCATGGACAACGAAATCCAAGTATTCAGTTAATATGGCGCTCATTCACTTTCCATGCGCGCTTATGGGAGTATTTATTTTATTTTTTCTTCGTAAATAGCTTCGACCGCCGTTTAAAATAATTTTTCTCGTGTTTGTATAACATAGAAGAATAGAAAAAAAATATTTCACTTCACGATTGTATGGTGTGGCGTAGGTAAATATTTACCATATTGGTATAATAAACAAGCATTCTTTAATATTTTTTATGTAAAGTACAATCATTTTGTTACATGTTTCATGTGGTTTTAATTTGCATTAACTCAGACGGTAGTCACATAAAATCCCAATGTAACACATTATAATATTCTTGGATTTCGTTGTCCATGACGTGTCCGTTACTTAACTAAATATCACTATAGTATTGACGACTCGGAACACTAAGTTTTTTATAAGTAAAAACGTAAAGTTTTACCTCACAGTCTAAACCGGCTTTCACCTTTAGAAGGCTTCATCAGAGGCTGCCATAGGTAGCGTTGTCCGTCTTGTTGTTGGCGACTGGATAGTTATTCGAAAGATTGAAGCTGTGTGTGTGTGGTGAGATGTGTTCGAATAATGCGTGCGATTTGAATTGTGTCTGTTCGTTTAGGATGTCGTTTTTATTTGTTTTTGTGTGTTTGTATATTTCTAATTGTTCTAGAGTGTCTAGTTTTCGGCCTTTTGTGTGTACGTGTAGAATGTTCATGTTATTGTCGATGTTTTTATATGTGTGGTTTGCTTCAATGAGGTGGTTTGCAAAGGTAGATTCTGTAGTGGTGTGGAGTGCTTTTGTGTGTTCAATGTATCTCTGTTTGAAGCTACGTCCTGTCTGGCCTATGTAGAATTTATTGCAATTTGAGCAATTTAGCTTGTATACACCAGGTAGATCGAATTTGTTTTCTGCTTTGGGCATGCGTTTTGATAGTGTGTGTTCTGTTTTGTTAGTAGTTTTGTAAGCGATTCTGTATCCTGCTTTTTTGAATATACAGAAAACCAACTACAACTGACACACTAATACACAACACCTCCAATCACCCAATACAACACAAACTAGCTGCTTTTAGAACCATGATACATAGACTTAACAACATCCCCTTAAATGAAATAGACTACAAAGACGAACTAAACACGATAAAATATCTAGCAGAATCTAACGGTTATGACAGAACAATAGTCAGTAAACTCCTACACAAAACACAAAACAAACAACAGACAAAGACAGAAAACAACAAATTCATAACACTAACATACATCAACAAACAAACTGAAAAAATTGCCCACAAATTCAAAAAAGCAGGATACAGAATCGCTTACAAACCTACTAACAAAACAGAACACACACTATCAAAACGCATGCCCAAAGCACAAAACAAATTCGATCTACCCAGTGTATACAAGCTAAATTGCTCAAATTGCAATAAATTCTACATAGGCCAGACAGGACGTAGCTTCAAAGAGAGATACATTGAACACACAAAAGCACTCCACACCACTACAGAATCTACCTTTGCAAACCACCTCATTGAAGCAAACCACACATATAAAAACATCGACAATAACATGAACATTCTACACGTACACACAAAAGGCCAAAAACTAGACACTCTAGAACAATTAGAAATATACAAACACACAAAAACAAATAAAAACGACATCCTAAACGAACAGACACAATTCAAATCGCACGCATTATTCGAACACATCTCACCACACACACACAGCTTCAATCTTTCGAATAACTATCCAGTCGCCAACAACAAGACGGACAACGCTACCTATGGCAGCCTCTGATGAAGCCTTCTAAAGGTGAAAGCCGGTTTAGGCTGTAAGGTAAAACTACGTTTTTACTTATAAAAAACTTAGTGTTCCGAGTCGTCAATACTATAGTGATATTTACATTATAATAATTATAAGTATTATTAATTATCATTCACGTGTTAACAGAAAGTGCACACTGGTTTTTATTGCATTATGTTAAAAATAAGACTTTAATGTACTTCTTTTGGTTATAAATTACATTTACTTAAAATCGTCTCAGTACCGTAATCATGAGCGATAAACGAAAACTAGGTTATAATTTCGGTACTTCCAATACATACAGCTTTTTATCCATACAATAATTACCTTACAGCCTTTTACTGTAACATGTTAAGTTAATTTTAGTTAATTCTTCGTATTGTTTAAATTAGCAGCCATCCTTACTATTTCTTTTATGAATTTGCTAACTGCTATAATTTTTTATTGTTCGACTAAGCTTTTCGTCATTACTGACATCTTCAGGTCTTAAACAACGTCTATCAACTGTACGTTGTAGGCTTTTATACTTTAGGCCCCTCCCCTTATGTCATCGCCCCTCCTATTGGTTCTAGCTGCTACCGCTCTTCACGGGAACTTTGTCTACCTTTTTCCGTTAGGCATTTTTCTAACGTCCGTCAAATTGTTTTAAGAATCTCCCATTAATTTCTTCATTCTTGACTTACAATTTTTTTTTTGTAACCTTTTATATTTCGTCATTTTTTAGTGTGTTATTCTTATTATTTTAATTTATTTTTGTTTATTGTTTAATATATAATAAAATATTTCTTCATTTGTAAAATCCACTTTTATATTCATTAATTTATTTTTATAAAAATATTCTTAAAACAATTTGACGGACGTTAGAAAAATGCCTAACGGAAAAAGGTAGACAAAGTTTCCGTGAAGAGCGGTAGCAGCTAGAACCAATAGGAGGGGCGATGACATAAGGGGAGGGGCCTAAAGTATAAAAGCCTACAACGTACAGTTGATAGACGTTGTTTAAGACCTGAAGATGTCAGTAATGACGAAAAGCTTAGTCGAACAATAAAAAATTATAGCAGTTAGCAAATTCATAAAAGAAATAGTAATTTTAGTTAAGTATAATTAATTTAAAAATCTAAAAAGTTAAACGCATTATAAAAAGTTATGCATCATAGACATAACCTCAACGGATTATTAGAACACAAGTTATATGAATACAGAATGAATCATAGTGGAGGCCATAAAACGGAAATGATCCATGCATTGTGATATCAGTCATATGAATTAAATTTAATTAAGAATCTACTACATTAGCTTAGAATGAAAGAGTTTCATCTGACCAAGTTCTAAAAAAACGAAGTTAAAATTTTGAATTGCTATAATTCTGTTTTTGTATTTTAAAAAAGTTTTATGAAAGAAAATTACAGTGGCACCTTGTTTACAAATACACAGCAGACAGAACGAGAACTTTGTGTTACCAATTTATACTAGGTTTCGTCAATGCCATGTGTTAGTATTGAGCACAACTTGACTTTCTATCATATTTAGAAAGAGGCGTTTCCATAGCTGTAGGATTATGAAATAGAAATATGACTAAGGTCTCAATAAAGGTACGACATGTAAATTCAAATTAAAATTGAGGTTAATTGTAGGACGGAGTCTTCATCATCATCAACACATTATTACGTACGGACATAGTTACTTAATTAAATTACCAGTATTTCATAGTAAAGTAGGATATTTAGAGCCTCAATAAAACACTATAAAATCACAGCCCTGTAATAGCATCAACAGTCCTTTGATGCCAATCATATTGGCCATTCGTTTGATGTCATTTACTTTTATGACCAGTGGGTAAATGTGTTTTTAATTTCAGTTTAGGAAGAATGATTAACTTCCAAGCAGGAATTCTTTCTTCAAATGGTGTTTTTCGTCAGAACGTTGCTCATTCCCATCCCTACTTCACTGAATATTGCTTTTTTTGGTTTTGTACATAAAAAACAAGTTTTCAGTTCTTACAGTGTTAAAAAAAGGTGTTTTATTTGGTACCCAACTTAGCATATGTAAGGTTATGTAAACACAAGAACTCGCGCTCACAATAATAGGTGTTAATAAAAAATTGAGAGATTTTGCTGCTGTTTAGAGTTGTAAAAGTCAGTTGCATTCATTTGGATAACTCTGATCAGATGTTGCTTATTTGTACACTTCAGTATTTTTATTGGGGTAAATCTAAAAGAGAGTAGAAAGAGTATTTGTGGCACACCCTTTTTATAAGACTGCGTGAATTGTCAACTTCCTGTAACGAAGAATGCCCGGGATTAATATGACTTTATTTTCAGGACACTATTTATCAAAATTAAGTACTTTACTCTTGTTAAAACACAAAACAATTCAGGTAAACTATCCCTCCCCTTTAACTGAACAATCCTATTTTTGATATTTACACTTTTATTGAGTAATAGTTACATTATATGCAATTACTAAGGTTTCAAAAATTACCCCCTCCCCCTTCAACTACCCTTTTAATTTATAGATATTTTATTAGATAGATATTTCTAGAGTGAATTATATGACATTCTTTTCAGGTACTTTATTCATCAAAATTAAGTACTTTACTCTTGTTAAAACATTGCAGGTAAACTATCCATCCCCCTTAATCGATCTTAACCAGAATCAATAGGCATGGACTCCTCTACAACTTGGGCACATATGTAAAAAATTATTTGATTCTGTTTGAATTTGCGGCGTTATCATTTGCCATAGAAAAAAAATCTACATACAGACTCACAGACACACACACAGACACGTATCATCATGCTTTGAGGGTAGTACAATCAGAATCAGCCCTTATCTTGAACAATATTTTTTTCGGGATCATCGTACTTCCAATTCCTTATGGAACATGGAAGTAAAAGAAGAATATTTATTGTGTTACGTGCCTATCTTTCTTTAACATTAAGGTAAGTGACAATGTATCAAGTGATGGATATCAAAAAACACTTCATTATCAGAATTTGACTCACTCGAATTGTTCACCTCATCTACTTCAGGCTATACAAATTGCAATCGCATTCTAATTCATCTTGCAGTACTGAATTTAAGAGATTACCCAACTGCCATATAGTGAAGTTACAGCTTTGGGAATATTTGAAGCTTACTGAGAATGGACAACAAAGAAACCCATTCAAAACATACTGCCGTTACAACAGCTGATTAAAACTGTGTTTATAGTTTATTTATATATTATGTTAAGGTTCTGTCTGTCAGATATAACTGTGCCATTCAAACTTTTTTTTTAATGCTAACCTCAGAAGGAACTGATACTGTCACACACAATACTGTCAGTCACAATCAGCCTCAGCCTCACCGAGTGAAAGTTAGGTTGGGTATGAAAATGGAGTCATCTTCCTTTTTAGTGTCACTATAAAAAGTAGAATCCATATCTTAAGTAATATATGTCTGATACATTAAATACTAATTTTTCAGTGAAGGGTTAGTGAGTATCGGTCAAAGAGAACACAAATTTTTAACTTATTTGTGTCGACGTTTCAACAATGTTTATTGTCATCATCAGGACAATTGTTGCTGATGCCAAACAAAATAGGTCGAAATATATTAAATACATAAAATACACTGCCAGAACTTACCTGTACGCAATCACAACTACTTACCATATTAAAATTTCTTCAGAAGACCAAGGTCGCCACGATTATTTTTTTATAGGTAAAAATATCGAAAACCTTTACACTCCACCTTAAATAAAAAGGACAATTTTGCTATCTGACCACACCCAATTAATAATTCAGAAAGATTCCGGAACGTCAGACGAATTTTGCAACACAGAAATGAGAAAGTGGTAATGACGAAATAACTTAGTCTAACACATTTTATCGGAAGTAACCATTATTTTTAATGAGCGATTATTTAACAAACATTTTTACAGTTAAATTTTTAGTATATTGCTTGAAAACTTTAGTACATTTTTTCCCTATGTTTTGTCTGGTTAGAATGTAATTATAAACTTATGCAACTTAATGATTATTACTTACTACTAGACTGCCCAGCCTGCAATTCACTCACTCTCACATATATTTATTTTAATTTATTAAAACACCCTTAACCAATATTAGATACACGAGCAAAATATTTATTCTTTACAAATCCCCGTCTCATTTTATATGGCGCGAGGTCGACCGAACACGTGCCTTCCCGGTTACATTATTCGTTATTAACTGCTTTTCAACGGCCACTGCACTGCACTCGTCTATAACATAGTCAATTCCTCGGGTCCCGGCCGGTATTAAGGCGTTACTACACAGTGTTATCCATACTTAAAAGGTTCTACCCGACCGGACCCGAGTTGCACGAATTACGTCTGCTGGCTGTAGTAGTTTTTTGTAGACTGCCTAATATAGACTGTGTTGGGGCGGGAGGAAGCTGCCGTTCACTGCCACCTGATTTCGTCGCCGTGCATAGCTGATTTGCTGTGGTTTGTTAGCTATGACCATGATACATAATGTGTTTTTTACTAGGGTGTGCCGATGATATTAGGCATGGCCATTCTGACGTCACTAAAAGTAGGCGGTCCTTAGCTGCATTTCCTGCAGGTCGGCTAAGGAGACGGTGAATAAAATTGTTCTCCAGGCATCTTGGTTTTCGGACGACGGCGTCATTCCGAGCGCGGACTTGTACTGCGCGTGAGTGCGTGGTCACATTTATGCAAAGTTCTGAGAAATTTAGGGTGGTGCATACCTTGACAGATTACTTAACAGAAACTGCGTCTTGCCTTTGTTCTCAAACTGTTCTACTTGCCACGTGTTCTGTTACAATGGAATTAACGTTTGTCGGAAAATAAAACTTTCACAATCTTTTCCATAAAAACCCCGAATGAAATAAAATGAAATACAAATACCCTATAACTGTAATAAATGAAATTACCCCATTTTGACGCGTTACACACACAATTGTGATTTGTGATTTTGTGTGTTTGGCCAAACGCCAAACAGTTGTGAGTTTGGTGTCAGCAATAATAATTGTCCTAATGATGACAATAAACATTGTCGAAACGTCAACACAAGTAAGTTAAAAATTTGTGTTATTTTTGACCGATACTCACTAACCTGTACACAATGATTACTTTTTTGTTACAAAAAATCAAACATTGTATGATGCAAAATTCAGTCATCCAGTGAATGAACAAAGTGCTAACAGAAAAACACTAAATCTACAAAACACAACACACTGCTCATGTTTTTGTGTGCTGTAACATGTGGCAGGTGCTCATCCACTGGATGGCTAAATTCTATAAACTAAGCTGTTTGTTTATATAGTTACATGTAGTCATGTTTACATAGTAGCCTACATGTATATTGTGTAAATACTTTTTACCTTAGTATCTGTCATGTTAAATACAACTTTTGTTGTGTTATTTTATTATAGTTGTTTTATGTTTATATTTTAGTTTTAGTTTCAGCCTGAATACACCAATTAATTTGTTTGCTTTATAAATTGATTCACTAAAGTATAGTGTTGATTCAGCTTAAGAAAATCATTACTATTTTTGTTTGTTTCAATGTTGATCATCATTGTTTAATTGAAATAAAAAAAATGGAAGACGTGAGGACTGAAAACAGCCAGGTACTGTTGTAAAAATGTCGTTTGTTGTCAACTTCACATATATTAAAACCTCGAGTAAAGTAGTTTCATTGTTACTTTTGCCTTTGACTCAGTTCTTCACGATTTCTGTATATTTATATTATGTGAATGTAATAATAAATATTATTTTTTATGTAATTATAATTAAGCATTTTCTATATTCTTCGATTTCGTTGCCCATGACGTGTCTGTTACTTAACTAAATGTCACTATAGTATTGACGACTCGGAACACTAAGTTTTTTATAAGTAAAAACGTAAAGTTTTACCTTACAGCCTAAACCGGCTTTCACCTTTAGAAGGCTTCATCAGAGGCTGCCATAGGTAGCGCTGTCCGTCTTGTTGTTGGCGACGGGATAGTTTTTCGAAAGATCGAAGCTGTGTGTGTGTGTGGTGAGATGTGTTCGAATAATACATGCGATTTGAATTGTGTCTGTTCGTTTAGGATGTCGTTTTTATTTGTTTTTTGTGTTTGTATATTTCTAATTGTTCTAGAGTGTCTAGTTTTCAGCCTTTTGTGTGTACGTGTAGAATGTTCATGTTATTGTCGATGTTTTTATATGTGTGGTTTGCTTCAATGAGGTGGTTTGCAAAGGTAGATTCTGTAGTGGTGTGGAGTGTTTTTGTGTGTTCAATGTATCTCTGTCTGAAGCTACGTCCTGTCTGGCCTATGTAGAATTTATTGCAATTTGAGCAATTTAGCTTGTATACACTGGCTAGATCGAATTTGTTTTGTGCTTTGGGCATGCGTTTTGATAGTGTGTGTTCTGTTTTGTTAGTAGGTTTGTAAGCGATTCTGTATCCTGCTTTTTTGAATTTGTGGGCAATTTTTTCAGTTTGTTTGTTGATGTATGTTAGTGTTATGAATTTGTTGTTTTCTGTCTTTGTCTGTTGTTTGTTTTGTGTTTTGTGTAGGAGTTTACTGACTATTGTTCTGTCATAACCGTTAGATTCTGCTAGATATTTTATCGTGTTTAGTTCGTCTTTGTAGTCTATTTCATCTAAGGGGATGTTGTTAAGTCTATGTATCATGGTTCTAAAAGCAGCTAGTTTGTGTTGTATTGGGTGATTGGAGGTGTTGTGTATTAGTGTGTCAGTTGTAGTTGGTTTTCTGTATATACTGAATTTGTGCCTGTGTTCTAGTTTTGTGATGGGTATCACAGTTTCCATAAGTAAACATTTTCTATAAGTAGCGTTTGTATTGTATTTTCATAAAATTAAATGTGTTATGTTTATTGTTTGTAGGATTTTTTGGCCGTTTCTATAAAGAAAGAAGTAACCGAAGAAGAAACAGAAAATGTATCAGGAGAGACAGAGAGTCAACTGTGTCTTGAACAGGTACTGGTTGTTGAACTTGATAGCAAATCATGGCTAACATAGTCTGACATACTGCTTACAAATAGAGTATAATTATATTTACTTTGTGATGGTAGGTTTCAGTTATGGTTACTGTTAAGTTATATAAAATATTTTTGTTTAATCTTTTGTTTTATTTCATTTACTATTGGATGTATGATTTCCCTTTTCTTATTTACCTCTTGCATGTAAATTGGAATTTTTACCTCTTTCTACAGCAGTTAATAAAACAATTACACACCTGTTGGTGAAATTTCTACTGCTCCCCCCACACACACATATATTATTATATGTATTATAATATAAGTATTAGCATATATCCTTCCTGGTCAAAATAAATCCCTTCTCAGTGATTCTCCAATTATATCTTTTGAGATCAATCCTTGCTGAGTGCACTTTACCACACTTCTCAAGTAGGTGTATTGTCCATTTTACAAACGTTCTCCATGTTGTAATTGATGTCCTCAAATTTAGCAATCTTTGACTATATCTTGCTTTGCCAGAATCTCTTCTCCTCCCCTCCCCTCCTCTTGCTCCTCCTCCTTCTCCTCCTCCACTGCAAGGATTAGGTTACTTAAACCTGTTCCGGCACCCATCTCATCCTCAGATGACCCACGTCTCTTCTACCAATGGCTTTATAGCTCAGTGCCGCTTTTGGGAATGAATCCTCTGTTATCCTTTACAGACGATCCCACCATTATCTTCTGAAAGCTAAAATAATTTCATTTATGTCCTCTACTTTGTGTTCTGCTCTGATATCCTCATTCTTTATTCTATCTTCCAATGTATAGTTTAAAGTACTTTTAAGAAACTGCATTTCAGCACTTTGAATCTTGCCACATTCCTTTTTTGTTATGATCCACGCCTCACTCGCATATGTCAATGTGGGTATTGCAAGTGTATTATAAAATTTAATCCTTGTGCTGTGTCTTGTTTCATTTCTAGATTTCTATAAATCATTTCACAAATATTCCTAAATTTATTCATCTTCTTTTTTATATCATATTCAGACTCGTAACTTATATACATAGCACATCCAAGATATTGCTAGAATCTCCTCTGCTTAATTCTATTCAGTTTTCTTGAATCAACAGATTATATCATCCATTTCATATTGAGACAAATAGCATCTCTTTGTGACCATTTCTATATTATTTTTACTAAACGTAGTTTCAGAAAATACGGTACCGTAATGTGTTACTTTCACCTTTTGCCCTCAGTTCTTCATGATTTATGAATATAATAATAAATACTGTATTATTTTTTAATGTAATTATAAACAAAATTATCACTGGTGCACACCACTGTAGAAAAATTATTCTGATTAGCGCTTTCAAGCTTCTCAGCTCATCGTCATATCGGAAATAAAAAGATGGTAGCCAAGTTAAATAAATTAATAAGATAGAACAAAATACAAAATGAACACTTCTCTGAAAATAACTATAAAAAAAGAGTAATAAACCTTACAGAGGTAACTTTCAATACAAAAGAAAAAGAAATGTTAGCAAAAGGTTTAAAATACGCGCCACCACCAGAATTAAATCAAGAAAAAACCATTATTGAATGCGAAAGCATAATACAAAAACTAGAAAATGAAAATGATAAGGAACTAATTAGGTGGGAAGTAGGTAATATAGTAGATAAAATATTTAAGACAAATTTAAAAATGTTATTTCCGATCTGACGATGAGCTGAGAAGCTTGAAAGCGCTAATCGGAATAATTTGACTATAGTGGTGTGCAACAGTGATAATTCTTCCTATTGTTTAAATTAGCAGCCATCCTTACTATTTCTTTTATGAATTTGCTAACTGCTATAATTTTAACAGGTTGTTTAAGACCTGAAGATGTCAGTAATGACGAAAAGCTTAGTCGAACAATAAAAAAATTATAGCAGTTAGCAAATTCATAAAAGAATTAGTGATAATTCTGTTTGTGATTATAGCCACTAACACAACTTTCTTAATTAAACTAATGTTATTATAATTAAGCATTTTCTATAAATAGCTTTTGTATTGTGTTTTCATAAAACTAAATGTGGTATGTTTATTGTTTGTAGGATTTTTTGGCAGTTCCTATAAAGAAAGAAGTAACCGAAGAAGAAACAGCAAATGTATTGGAAGAAACAGAGAGTCAGCTGTATCTTAAAGAGGTATTGTGTGCCAGACTGGTTGTTGAATGTGATTCCAAATCATAGTCTGATATACTGTTTGTAACATAGTAAGATAGTCTGACATACTGCTTGTGAATAGAATATAGTTTATGTTTACTTTGTGATGGTTGGTTTAAGAGTGTAAACAGAGAACATTCATACACAGAAAACTGGTTCCTAAACTTTAATGACATGTTTGTGACCCATGAAAGCCATGATTACTTAATTTTTACAACTATAACTGTTTTGATATAGGGGAAGTCATATGTTTTATTTTCACAGCTAATGTTTAATCTTGGCTTTAGGTTTTGTGATGTATTTCTTTTCTTTCAATTATTATACATAACAATTATTCTTTTCTTTCAATTTTCTTTCATAACAATTATACACTTTTATGAAAACAAGCTTTACATTAATGCTTCTAGGCTTACTGGTATTCTATATTTTCAGTCAAATGTTCAACATCCAATAGTTAAAATTTCATGGAATTGTGAAATTAGCAATCCTATGACTAATGTGTGGTCATCAATCTATATTTAATTTGTCTTAAGTGGAAATAATTTGGTTCAATTAAATTTCTGAGTTCCTTTGTTTTGTTAATAATTTTAGTAATTTGTTTCTTTATGTTTATTGAATGATTCCTTATCCGTTTTTTATCTTTGTGCTGTCAGTTTTCATTTAAAAACATTGGATTTTATCATTCTACATTCTATTCATCTATAGGACTGTAAACACTATAGTCTTATAATTTTGGAGGTAGGTTTCCTTCTCTAGAAAACTGTTTCAGAAACTGTCAAAACAATTCACTCTGTAACACTCCATAGACTTCAGTTAACTTTATTTTTGAAAAGTGCTCGAGTATGTATCAATTTATTTATGTATGTTTTGCTCGAGTATTTCCATTTGCTTGAATATTTTCTACCAGGAAATGGATGAACATGGCTGATGCTCGATTAGTGACCAACCAGCACAGTGATTGTAACATGTCACACTATGACTATAGAAAAGACTAACAATGTGCAGTGTGTTTCTATATCCAGTTAACACTACGTATTAGCTTTATGTTCTGACTGAATTTGTGGTATTTATCGTACCATTTGATCTCAACAAAAAGTTACCCCAAATTATCATCTTTCACTAATTCACTGTATTTATCTAAATAGTCAAACTCTTCACAGTTGAATTACCTCTTTTTTTTTTAACTAGTTGTTCTTTTTGGAATTTGAATTTTTTGGTTAATTGTGTTATGTTGTATAAAATTTTTTTTCTGTTTTTTTTCTCTATTCCATTTACTGTTGGATGTATGATTCTCCTTTTCTTATTTATGTCTTGCATGTAAAATGAAATTTTTGTCTCTCTCTTCAGTAGTTAATAATACAATTATATATATCCTGGTGTAATCTCTTGCTGTCCCCCCAACACACACGCGCGCGCGCACACGCACACACAATAGGCATTAGCATATCCTTCCTGTACCAAACAAATCCCTGCTCAATGATTCTCCAGTTATATCTTTTGAGATCAATCCTTGCCCGGTACGCTGTACCGCACTACTCAAGTTGGTGTATTCTCCATTTTATAAAGGTTCTCCTTATTGCAATCTATTGTCCTCACAATTTAGCAATCTTTGGGTATTTCTTGCTTTGCCAGAATGCCCTCTGTTTATTTCTGTTCAGTTTTCTAAAATCAGCAAATTATATCATCCATTTGATTTTTTACACAAGTTGTAATTGTGACCATTTCTGTGAATTATTTTTACTTAACACAGTTTCAGAAAATACGGTACTGTAATATGTTATACAATGTTTGTCTAAAAAATTAATTCAACTGATGTATAAAATTAATTATTGACATATTAACAATAGCTATTAACAACTTAAGCCTACTAGGCTTCTTCCATCACTGCCTTTTTTAATATAAAGCGACGTTTTGGGTACACAACAAATTAGCAAATTCAGGCCAAAACAAACACTAAAACATTACAAATAAAAAAATAAAATTACTCTGTTCAACAACCAACAAAGAATGAAAACATACTTTAGTATACATATACCGTACTAATATTACATATACTTTAGTATGTTTTGACTATCTGTCGGTTGTTGAACAGAGTAATTTTTATTTTTTTATTTGTGATGTTTTAGCATTTGTTTTAGCCTGAATATTTCTAATTTGTTGTGTACCCAGAATGTCGCTTTATATAAAAAAAAGACAGTGATGGAAGAAGTCCGTCCCTCTAGTAGGCCTAATGTCAATAACCCATCACTGACATCTTTTAAAGAAACTTAATCCTTTTCGGAAGAGAATATAATTTCCTTTCAGAAAAGTAGATTAATTATTGTGTGAAATCACACACTTAGAGAAACATTGTTCCTATCAATTAAAACGGTGCTGGAAACTTAATCAGGGCCTTTAGCTGGTCGGTCATAATCTTTCAGATGTTCCCCATATTTTAAAAATAGCAGTCATGGAGTTTGCTTTTGATTTTTGGAAACAAACAAAATTTCAAGACTTACTATCAGGGTAAATAGTGCGTCAATTGACAGGCATCACAAGAACAAAGTGATTAGTTTTAAAGGAGTACTCAGTAGGACGCCCGTCCTACAACTTGTAAATTTGTTATGAGATGTAAATTGATAGATTGGCTTTGCCCAATTTCAGTCAAATAAATAGAAAAAACTACTTTAAAATCTTGACATTCTGGTGTTTATGCAGACGTTTCTCATGTTTCTTGGTGAATCGCTGAATTTCATCTTTGACTGAAGCAATCTTCAGATCCCTGTAGAGTCCTCACTTCGTATGTACCATGGGGCATTAACACAGGGTGGCCACAAACCTGGAAAACCTTGAAAACCTGGAAAAGTCATGGAATTTGAAAACCTCTGGAAAACCTAGAAATTGCATGGAAAAATGAAAAAGAACCTGGAATTTTTGTAGTAATTTAAATTATTTCTCTTCATGTTATATTTGCAACAGCCATGAGTATCTGCAAATACATTTCCGCACTTCATTTGTGTCTTTAGTCTGTCATGAATTACGCTTTGCACTTGAAACTCCTGTCACAGCTCAAGTCAATTGCGTTTCGAACCCGAGTTGCCGCCTCAGCCAAGACCGTCTACAATTATATCAGACCTTAATGCAACTATCGATAGTAGTCAATATCGGTTGGTTGTCAAAAGTAAACACGTGCTACTTACGTGTGCTAAAGGTTACAGTGGTTGTAGACAATTTAAGTTTAAAGTGAGGTCACTGTTTTTTTTTGAAAGCAGCATTGTTATAATGGGTCAGTCGTGTTGCGTGCCCGGATGTAAATCGAATTATGGGAGTTCAGATACTTAAGCAATTAGATTTCCCAAAGATGAGGTTATGAAAAACAAGTGGATCAGATGTATCCGTCGGGATAATTTTACAGTTACTGACAATATGTTAGTTTGTATAAAACATTTTGAAGACAGATTTATTGTAAAAACAGATTTATTTCCCATTGGTAATGGCGAATCAGTCTCCGTTCCGAGGATTCCAAAGCTCACCGAATATGCCTTTCCTCCTCCCCTATGCTCCCGTCGCTTCCCCTTCTACAGTGTCCCCCCCCCCGTGGCCCATGCCAAGTGCACCTAAACAAACAGGCTGAAGCCTGTCTGATTGTTGCATCTAGTATGAGGCTGGAGAGGACTAAAGTTGGCTACCTTTTCCGCATTCAATAATATTTTTTTCTGATAAGTACCTTTCAATTTAATATTTCTGTAGCGTACTTTAATTCCTTATCATTACGGGAACGCCACTTAGTATTTATTTTGCTGAAAAAGTACGTATTTTGAGTCTTATTCTTATAAATAATATGGCTCACTACTTAATAACCTCTAAAGCCAGCAACCAAGATGGCATTGTTGCTGTATAAACAAAAATATATGTCAAATCGTCATTTTGGGACCGTTCTTGGACTATGACGGCCGTTCCCGAAATTATGAATCCGTTCTCGAAATGACGTTTGCCTTTTCTAAGGAGCTGAAAGTGCTAAATTTTGCTGTTTTAGGCCAATGCTCTTTTTGTTTTCAGAAAATTGATAACATAAACATGGAGGAAGATAAAAATAAAAATGAAAAACCGTCTAAAAAGAAAATAAATAGAAATAGTGCAGCTTATCTAAGACAGCGCAAAAAGGCTAATGCAAGGAAGCGCAAGTTTCTAAATAAAATTGTAACAGGACAAACTATTGGGGTTTATTTATTTTTTCTTAAATACTTGTAAAATGTAATTGCCACTCCAGCTGAACAACATTTGAATCATAAACGCTGGGCAGTTGTTTAACACATTGCAGTCAGTGCGGTTCCAAGCCAAGCCGTACATAGGTGTTGTTGTTGCACAAAAGCCATTAATGAGTCTGGGAATGTGAACGTTAGCAGCGAGGGGAGCGTATTCGCGCATGGGTGTGCCACTGTGAACAGCTTGAAAAGCACGCACGAAACATTCTTTCTCGCCCAGTGTGCAGAAAACAAAGAACAGTCGGCTATGAACATCCAATAAATACGGACGCAATCAGTCTGCGCGTCCGCCGGCTAGGCGTAGTTTTCGTCGCGCCCGCAACTCAAACAAAATGTGATTTTAAAACCGAGTGTATAATTTAAAACGGAACAGGATTATCCAGTGAGTAATTAAATAATTAAAATAACAGTTTAGATAAGAGATGGTGCGACTAATATGTGCGGACTGATGGAAGGTACTACGGAACATTGGACTCTTTCGTAAAGCCAGATCAGTAACCAGAGTGGTATATCAACTTCAAAATTATGTTCTTTTAAATTACACTATTTACCATTAAATGAAATTGAGATCTCAAATGGGCATGGGGTATATGTATGAATGCGTGCGTGAATAAAAATAATAAAAATGATAAAATAAGAAACGCTGGTTTGGGTTAATTAAATTTTGATGGTAGTTTTAAAATGTTGTTATTTTATCTATATAAGAAAATTTAGTTTTGTCTGAACAATTTTCATTTTGATATGCAAAAAATTGTTAAGAATTATGGGAATTGAAATGGATATAAAAACAAGAAATGATCAATAAAATTTTAATTGCTTAGTAAACTAAGAAATGACTCGTTATTATTCAAATAACCAGTTCTGATTTTCCCGTTCGCTGATTCGAACCCTGGCGAGTGAAAAATCAGGTTGGCAGACAACAACAAAATGGTCGACAGAGCCAGAATACATAATAAATAAACAAAACCTATTTATTAATAATTAAAAAGGAAGTAAGTTAACAATTGGCGATTCCGAACAGGGACTTTATATAAATTATTTATATAAATACAGCCTACTGGGAGGAACAGAATGGTTATTTGAAATAACATAAACATGTTTTTTTGAGGTACGTTAAAACAGACGTACAAGGATAAGGTTATGTTATGATTATGTGTAGTATGGGTAAATAGAATATCTTTTTGATAATAAGTATATGTTATATATAGTAATATTTTGAAAAGAAATTATGTAAAAGATTTTTTTTTAAAATGGCAGATAATAACGAGAATGTCAGCATCACTGACAGTGCAAATGAAAGCCAGACAAGTGTAACTGAATCGCAAATCCTGAGTGAGAGTGTTCACTCAACGCCAGTCCCGCCTAAAAGGACTGACGAGAATGAGATAGTGAAAAAGATGCAACACTTTTTAATATACAGAATGCTAAATTTGATGAAATATTTAACGAATTGAAAGAACAGAACAATGAACAACAAAATGATTCCAATGTTAAATATGATAAAATAAATGCTAGACTTGACGTTAGTGACACTAAAATGAATGATAAATTTGAGATGCAAAATAATGAGATAAAGTTGATGAGGGGGGAGATAAAACAGCAAAATTTTAATTTTAATCAACAAATGAATGAAATTCATACACATTTCGATAAAATGAAAGAAAAACAGTAGCTTTAGTAAGTGAGAAATTCGATAGACCGAAGAATAAAATAGTAAATAGTGATGTTAATTACAATTCTGAGAATAAAAGCGGGGTAGAGAATAGTGTAGGTAGTAATGATGACACATTTACAGAAAATCAGAAAGAGGTTAGTTCAAGTGCAAACAAGGTGCTAATTAATAAGGTGAGTAACAATGATAATTTGAATAATGAGTTCACAGGTAATAACAATGATAGAATTAAGAACATGGTGGTAGAAAATAATTATGTGGATATTGATAGTGATAACGAAATTGTAGAGAGAGTAGAAGTTGATAGTGAGATGTTTGTGTGTATTGAGTCAGAGAGAAATGTGAGAGAAAGTATATTGGCAAGGGGTTTGCAGGGGGTAAAATTTTCCCTTAATGTTGTAGTAGGGGGTGAAGAAATGGCTTCACGCGAGTATTTGGAAGACGATATGTCTGCAAATAAATTTCCCTGGGTTTTTTGTGCACTTCATAGGTGGTGCATTAATGATGAGTTAGTGTCCCCTGCATATTTTGAGAGAGAGAGTGTAGCTTGGTGTTATGGTGAGAAATATATTGAGAGAGAGAGAAAGAGAGAAATAGAGATATTTAAAGTAAAGAGAAATTATGAAGAATTCGTAGAAAGTTTAGGCGGAGAGAGAAGTAATAATAATAACGAGTACTTACCTTATAGTGAAATTGAGATAGCAGTAGATGATGTTAAAGATGATTATATAACTTACCTGATTTTAACAGAATATACTAAAGGCGACAGGACTATACTCGAGCGTGACCAGGTACATGAGAGAATAATATGGAATAATCATATCAATTCAAACGACATTGTGGAAAGATATAAAAAATTAAAAATGTATTATATTGATAGTACTAATATAATGGATTCAATAATAAATGACTTGTATAGACCTAAGATTAGACTGTTATTCGACGATGGAGGGTAATTGTTTTATTGTGTATGAACATTTAATTATGTGAATAGTGTGGTTTTGAAATGGATTGTCTTATGAAACGATTTGTGGTTAATGATAACAAATAATAAGTTGGACTGTATATTCTTTTATGTGTTGATGTCATTATGTTAAATGTATTTGTGTATTACATTATGGTGTATTATGTGTTATGTAAACAATGTGTATATGTAGTAGAAATTGATAATATTAATTATCAATTAAATTAAATTTTCAATTAATTAGTATAAATTAATAACAATTATAAAATTTTACAGACTAAATAAGCGATGAAAGTAATTGTGAGATTTTAAAGGGATTGAATTAAATCATTGAAAATTAATTACTTAATTAAGGTGGTACAAAAGAAAGTTTGATAATGAAGTTAAATGATTTTATGAAATTAAGATTCTATAATGATTAGTAGATGATTAAACAGATAATATGTTCAAATTGAGGTATATTAGCATAAGGAGAGAAGTAATGAATTAGAAGTAGTAGTAGTGTTATATCAAGGTGAAATGTTGTAAAAGGGTTTGGGTGATAATGATAAATAAGGCAGGTGGTTTAAGCAGAATTAATTTTAATGGGAGTTAGAGAGAATAAGAATTTCGAAATACCGGTAACACACAAAGAGAGTATTAGACATTTTAGGGACACAGTGGTGTAAATTCATGTAGAGAGGTAGAGTATATTGAGAGTTTTGAAGGGGAGTTGAGAGATAATAGTGAAGAATTGTGGGAAGAAAGGGAGGATAAATTTTGTAGTGGAGGGTCCGGTATAAGGAGTGATCAACATGCATCGTTGTGGCAGGTGATTGAGCAGTTTCGAGGAGTGTTTGCCGATATTCCGGGAAGGGTAAAGGGTTATGAATGTGTATTGCAGGTACGGGAACACACACCTTTCATGCAGCAAAGTTATCCAGTGCCTTATTCCAAAAGACGAGCGGTGCAAGAGAAGTTAGACAGAATGATGGAGGGAGGCATAATAGAAAGGGAGTAAGATTATAAATGTCTATTCAATTGAAAGCATAGCGAATACAGGAGTCACCCAGACTAATCAATGATCAAAATGTGAAGGGTTAAGTAGAAAATTCCTAGTAGAAAGGTAATAAGAAATGAAATATAATGTAACATGAATGTTAATAATAAATTTGAAATTGTGAAGAATTAAATGGTAGTAAATGATAAATAATTTATGGCTAATTAATAAAAGTTTAATAATTAAAATTATTAATTAATTAATTAAAATATAATGTTTATAATTTTATACGCAAATTTAAATATGTAGGGTGTGTAAATTGTGATCAAAGTTAAATGTGATTTGGTTATTTTAATGTAATAATCACAATGTTAATTATGAGTGTATTATTATGTATTATGTTTATTATGTATTAGTGTTGGAATTTAAACATGAATTGTATGTATGTATAACATGTTTTAAATGCGATTCCCTACATTTCGGGCAATCTCGGCCTTACCAACCCAGATCGTGGTTTTGGATGACAATCAGCTGTGGGCAGAATTATTGTAAACTGACCACAGTTGGTTGCCTTTGAAATTCGTCAAACCTAGAAATTTAATGGGGAACGAAAAGGGAATCTAAGATTATTTTGAACACAGGCTATTTTCACCCAGATAGGGGTGGTAGACCTTAGGGGCATATATTAAGCTAATGAGTAGGGGTACTTACCCTGAAGTTTTTGTAACGCTGAAGCAAGGATGGGAGTGAGAGAAAAGAAAAAAGTGCTTACTCCTTCCGCCTCAGTCCTTGTGGAGACAACTGAACGCAACAGTTCAGGGTGGAAAATAGTGTGTGTGGAGGAGAAAAGGGGATGCTTATTATTAACAGCACCGGGTAAATAGAATTTCTGTTAATAATAATATTTTATAAAATGTTAAATGAGTTTGAATTGTTTTAAATATAAATGGGAGATGGGTAAGAATTGTAGAAGAAGGGCGATATCGATAAAGTGTATTCGATTGGATTAAATTTTGATCATGTGTTTAAGAGAGTCTTAACAATGGATTTAAATATTTTAGATGTAATCTGGGTAATGGAAGGTATTTGTAATATTGTAATGGGAAATGTCTATTTTAATTCTGATAGGAATCAGGGCAATAATTTTGATTTTGGGGAAAAAGAGTTAACAAGAGAAGGGCATACAGAATGATTTTGAGGAAGTTTATAAATGTATCATGTTAGTTTAAGGATTCATATATACATATGTTAAAAATTAAGAAAAACCAGTGCTTCTTAACGCAAACCAGCGCACAGCTAAGGGGAAACAGATCAGTTAGGGATATGGTATTATACAAGGCCACTATTTGATATTTTTAATTTGATGTTTCAGCGTCTGGTGATGCTGTGGCGGCGGTCCTGAGCTGGCCAGCGCGTCAGAGCAGGAGTGTCAAGCGTCTGTCTGGCCTTGCGGTGTTGGGATCTCGAGAGAGAAGTCAAGTAAGGTCATTCAGGTGCGGTCACAGCCACTGGACCAAGTGTGAGTTAACTACATTTTATATAAACAATACAGGGGGTTGTGGCGACATATCCCACCTGATCCCTTTAGGAAGTATGAGAGTGTCAATGAGAGTTTTTATGCTTCGGCATAAAACCTCTCATTGAGGGGGTTTTGTAACGGGACAAACTATTGGGGTTTATTTTTTTTTTCTTAAATACTTGTAAAATGTAATTGAAACTCCAACTGAACAACATTTGAATCATAAACGCTGGGCAGTTGTTTAACACATTGCAGTCAGTGCGGTTCCAAGCCAAGCCGTACATAGGTGTTGTTGTTGCACAAAAGCCATTAATGAGTCTGGGAATGTGAACGTTAGCAGCGAGGGGAGCGTATTCGCGCATGGGTGTGCCACTGTGAATAGCTTGAAAAGCACGCACGAAACATTCTTTCTCGCCCAGTGTGCAGAAAACAAAGAACAGTCGGCTATGAACATCCAATAAATACGGACGCAATCAGTCTGCGCGTCCGCCGGCTAGACGTAGTTTTCGTCGCGCCCGCAACTCAAACAAAATGTGATTTTAAAACCGAGTGTATAATTTAAAACGGAACAGGATTATCCAGTGAGTAATTAAATAATTAAAATAACAGTTTAGATAAGAGATGGTGCGACTAATATGTGCGGACTGATGGAAGGTACTACGGAACATTGGACTCTTTCGTAAAGCCAGATCAGTAACCAGAGTGGTATATCAACTTCAAAATTATGTTCTTTTAAATTACACTATTTACCATTAAATGAAATTGAGATCTCAAATGGGCATGGGGTATATGTATGAATGCGTGCGTGAATAAAAATAATAAAAATGATAAAATAAGAAACGCTGGTTTAGGTTAATTAAATTTTGATGGTAGTTTTAAAATGTTGTTATTTTATCTATATAAGAAAATTTAGTTTTGTCTGAACAATTTTCATTTTGATATGCAAAAAATTGTTAAGAATTATGGGAATTGAAAGGGATATAAAAACAAGAAATGATCAATAAAACTTTAGTTGCTTAGTAAACTAAGAAATGACTCGTTATTATTCAAATAACCAGTTCTGATTTTCCCGTTCGCTGATTCGGAACCCTGGCGAGTGAAAAATCAGGTTGGCAGACAACAACAAAATGGTCGACAGAGCCAGAATACATAATAAATAAACAAAACCTATTTATTAATTTATAAAAGGTAAGTAAGATAACAAAATGACTCCTGAGCAAAGAGATGAAAAGAGAGAAGGACAAAGAATATTACCAAAGAAAGAAGGCTGAAAAGAAAACTAAGTCTCTAAGTGAAATGTCTGAAACACATTTTGGAGCATCTAAAGGCCAGTTGACCATCCACACAGGTGTCTTTTACTCGAAAAATGTTGATTCGGTACATACTGCTACGTTTGCAACTGTGAGCAAAATCTGGACCATCAGGCGCATGCTGTATGGGGTCACATGAAGCCTATACTACAGACAATTTTAAGTACAAGAGAACAAATCCAAACCCTCCATATATTTTCAGCCAGTCCTACCTCGCAATATCGAAACCGCACTAACATTTACTTATGGATAAAAACTCTAATGGACCACTTTCCAGAAATAACTTCTGCAACTTGGACATACAGCGAACCTGGACATGGTAAAGGGCCTATGGATGGTGTAGGCGGTGTATTAAAGAAAACAGCTGATGATTATGTTTTAAAGGGAAAAGACGTCAGAACAGCTGCAGACTTTGACAATTTATTCGAAAAGACAACTGTTTTACTTCAGGAAATTACCGACGACGAAATCGTGGCTGTAAAGAAGTTAGTCCTATAACATCTTTTCTAGTGTTATAACTTGGGGAACCAGAAATAATTGGTTCTGCCAATTATTCAGGCTGCCTTATTCGACGAGCTGAAATTTAAGCAGAACAACACAGAGTAAATATAAAAGGAATCAGGGAATGGGGAAAACTGTTGATTTATGTACTCAGTATATGTGTGTAACAAGAAGACTTCTCTTTATTAAACATTTGAAAAAATAACATTTACTCAAAAGATAGATCCCATGACATTACTAATTGCATTATTAAAGTTATTTGAATTCTTTATATAAACTTTGGGATCACAACAGATTTTATTTAGCTATACCACGGATCCGGGTAACCTTAGGTATTTTGTCATCAAACTTTTAATTATATTCAATTCATGATATTAGCTTGCAAGACCTTTAGTTTTATGCTTCATTATTATTCCATTTGAAGAATGGTATTAATTATACTACGATACATTAAGATTTAAACTGTTACAATGTATGATGTCAGAATAGTTACATTAAATTCTTAGAGTTAATTCTTTTTAATCTTTACAAGTTTAATCGTCTCTGAAAAGTCTCTCTTTTAAAGTGTATTGTGTTACAATTATAATTATTATTTATTCCTCGATAGACGTGCTATCGAGTCACCTTTAATTTGGTATGTAGAAATTTCCTCCGGGAGTGTCCGTCTTGGGAATCCTTAGAAGCGTCGTCCTCATCTAGGTCTGGTCTTAGTCATTAAAGGTTTAAACGTCTGCAGTCTAGGTCGAACCTTCTACGATGGTAGGCGTAGATCTTTGATGTCTCGAAATGCATCTTCTGTCGGGTCTACTAGAGTTGCAAATTCTGGTAGTTCACCTCTCCGGGTAGGATGTTGAAAAGTGTCGTCAGTTGGTGAAGTTAGCAGTCATCGTTATTAATACTCGTACTTTTGTTGTCACATATTTCTTCTTGTTACCACGTTTCTGATTTTTAATTAACGTTACATGTTACACTCTTTTGTGTAGCAGTTAATAAACTACATTTGAAATAAGCCAAACTAACAACAAATCACACAACATTCCAACAGAGCTTTTGCTCGTGCGTGTGCACTGCTTGGAGTCTTCATAGCGAGAGAGAGATTTTCGCCCGCTTCCACTGGTACTGCATAAGAGGTAGTGGGGTGTTTATTCCGCGAGAATATAGTCCCTGTCTCTCTCTAAATAAACCTTTTTATTTATACAAACTATCCCTAGATAAAAATACATAATTTAAATGAGTTATTTTAGTGACTATCTGTGTCTTCAGATTCTTTAATTATTAACATTAGTTTTTTATTTTATTCTTAATTACAGAAGACTCGGAAAACATGTCGAGTCCGGAATCAACAGGTAGGCGCCTGATAGCAAGCAAGGGTTAAATACGACAATAATAATTATTTACAATATGCCTCTTTATTACAGTTTCTTTGCCCTTATTAATTACTTCTTCCTTTCACACTTAGTACCTACATGTTTTTATTATTATTGTGAGATTTAAATGGTTAATGGCTCGCAACCTTAATTTTTTTCTTATTTCTTTCTTTTTAATAATGGTTACAATTTAAATCGTCACATACTCCGCCTCTTAACAAACACAGACTTCTAATTTATTTGGGTCATCAATATACCGGGAGTATGCTTGGGGAGTACCGTGTGTAATTATTTATTATTACTCTTATTTATTATTAGTACACGGTTTTTTTTTCTAATTCTCTTTAAATGATCTTGTTCTCATTTAAAGGTTCTCCTTCGTGAAATTCCCTTTATCTCACTTCTTACAGTACTAACTTATAATACTAATTTCCCTAATTACAGTAACTCACAATATCGTGGCCCGACTGACATCAGCTTACTCTAACTCTACAGGTTAGCTTTCAGCATTCATAAATGAACTCTTGGCACCTTTTTTGCCTCATCATTATCCTTTTCAGCCGGCGCCGTTGTGACTAGTTACTTTACATGTATATAATTCTATCTTGATTATATACCATAGACTTACTTCTAAAATAATCTAAAGAGGATCCCATACTCCACTCTAGATTATAGTTACTTGAGAGAAGCGGAATCTCACGATGGTAACTCTTATTATCTCTTTAACAATAACTAGACAAACTATGCGGAAGGGGAGACACTCTACTCAATTCATTGTATTTCACGCGCGGTGGTATTCATTGTTTAGGGAGGCAACGGTTTATCACAATAGGGAGAGTGTGGCTCCTTACTACAATTTCTTAACACGCTTTATTGTTCTCTTACTGGCCACAACTGGGGTGTTCACGATTCAACTATACTTTTATTATTATTTACGTTTCTCTTATTCACTGCTACACGTTACACAAATTTGTTTAACTTAAGATTTATTTAGCCTTATTATTATTCACTTATTATTACCTTGGGGTTTTGAAAACTTACGTAGAATTATTTCCTATCGACTTACCATATTTATTTAGAACACTTTATTTATTATTATAATTCTATTATTATTAAGTCACTACATTATTTAATTATCGTCACGGGGAAAGTACTTGAACTACTATACTGTACACATTTATTTCCTACACACTTTAGTACATGGTAAACATTTATTAACAGTTATTATTATTCTATTAACAGTTATTAACATTAGCATTAAATTCTATTTAAACGATCAGCTGTTTCGCTGGAATGTAGGTCAGACGAGTTTTAAACAATGGCATTGTTTTGTTTACAAAGGGGACTCAACTAGAGGGTGAATGCATTGTCTCACTCAACTTGGGGTAGGGTGACAAGGACAGTTCAGTACAGGCGAGAACAGGAAATTTACAGGTCTCATTTTGTTTACAAACCGACAGGTTGATGAATGAACTTTTGACAAGCGCGTACCTGCTGTTATATCGTATTCTTGGGGCGTCTTTAGTTAACATGATGTTCATTCCTATATCTAAATAATAAATAACTTACTTATTTATAAAACTATTATAATAACTATTATCGTTTAATTTTATTTAAGATTTTAGACACATTTTAAAGTACACGAGTGAATAAATCAACAGCTTATGGTCTGAGTTAATCGGGACATAGTTACTGCTTAAACAACACAAGTCACCAAAAAATTTTTTTTTACTAATTAGCAGCAAAATTTCAACAAATTAGCAGAGTGGCGCAATTTATAACATCTTTTCTAGTGTTATAACTTGGGGAACCAGAAATAATTGGTTCTGCCAATTATTCAGGCTGCCTTATTCGACGAGCTGAAATTTAAGCAGAACAACACAGAGTAAATATAAAAGGAATCAGGGAACGGGGAAAACTGTTGATTTATGTACTCAGTATATGTGTGTAACAAGAAGACTTCTCTTTATTAAACATTTGAAAAATAACATTTACTCAAAAGATAGATCCCATGACATTACTAATTGCATTATTAAAGTTATTTGAATTCTTTATATAAACTTTGGGATCACAACAGATTTTATTTAGCTATACCACGGATCCGGGTAACCTTAGGTATTTTGTCATCAAACTTTTAATTATATTCAATTCATGATATTAGCTTGCAAGACCTTTAGTTTTATGCTTCATTATTATTCCATTTGAAGAATGGTATTAATTATACTACGATACATTAAGATTTAAACTGTTACAATGTATGATGTCAGAATAGTTACATTAAATTCTTAGAGTTAATTCTTTTTAATCTTTACAAGTTTAATCGTCTCTGAAAAGTCTCTCTTTTAAAGTGTATTGTGTTACAATTATAATTATTATTTATTCCTCGATAGACGTGCTATCGAGTCACCTTTAATTTGGTATGTAGAAATTTCCTCCGGGAGTGTCCGTCTTGGGAATCCTTAGAAGCGTCGTCCTCATCTAGGTCTGGTCTTAGTCATTAAAGGTTTAAACGTCTGCAGTCTAGGTCGAACCTTCTACGATGGTAGGCGTAGATCTTTGATGTCTCGAAATGCATCTTCTGTCGGGTCTACTAGAGTTGCAAATTCTGGTAGTTCACCTCTCCGGGTAGGATGTTGAAAAGTGTCGTCAGTTGGTGAAGTTAGCAGTCATCGTTATTAATACTCGTACTTTTGTTGTCACATATTTCTTCTTGTTACCACGTTTCTGATTTTTAATAACGTTACATGTTACACTCTTTTGTGTAGCAGTTAATAAACTACATTTGAAATAAACCAAACTAACAACAAATCACACAACATTCCAACAGAGCTTTTGCTCGTGCGTGTGCACTGCTTGGAGTCTTCATAGCGAGAGAGAGATTTTTCGCCCGCTTCCACTGGTACTGCATAAGAGGTAGTGGGGTGTTTATTCCGCGAGAATATAGTCCCTGTCTCTCTCTAAATAAACCTTTTTATTTATACAAACTATCCCTAGATAAAAATACATAATTTAAATGAGTTATTTTAGTGACTATCTGTGTCTTCAGATTCTTTAATTATTAACATTAGTTTTTTATTTTATTCTTAATTACAGAAGACTCGGAAAACATGTCGAGTCCGGAATCAACAGGTAGGCGCCTGATAGCAAGCAAGGGTTAAATACGACAATAATAATTATTTACAATATGCCTCTTTATTACAGTTTCTTTGCCCTTATTAATTACTTCTTCCTTTCACACTTAGTACCTACATGTTTTTATTATTATTGTGAGATTTAAATGGTTAATGGCTCGCAACCTTAATTTTTTCTTATTTCTTTCTTTTTAATAATGGTTACAATTTAAATCGTCACAGTCCCTGGAAAATTAGATGTCATACCTGGTATCATGAATGTAACCAAAATGACATGGCAGAAAGCATCGGATGTATCGATATCATTATATCAGCATGGGAAATTGCTGAAAAAAATAAAACTAGAGACATTTTCCATCGAGGAGCAAGAACCAGAAACTCCTACATCAGAATTGATGGATATAGACATGGAAGTATCTGCAGAACTGCTACCTCTGTCTTTTAATAGGGAAAGCATTTATCAAGCTGTGTATGGTTCCAGTAGTTCAGATCATGAAGGTTTGCAGACGCTTTCGGACCGACTCCATGGACATGAAAACGACATTCATGCTGGTACATCCTGCAGTCAGAATAAGGAAAATTTACATCCAAATTTGATTTTGCCCTAGGACATTTTGCTTATAAATGTACCAACCGAAAAAAAACACATTACCTATAGATACGCTGCCATTGCAAACACCACAGTTGATGAAGATGGTGATGTAAAAGTTACTTTTGTACGTTGTCAGCGCAACTCTGCTAAAATATTTAAAATAGAACAAAAGGACGTTTCCTATGTTGCTTATGAGCAAATAGTGAAAATTCTTCCAACATCTCAATTGCAGAAAAAAGGTAGCCGTGAGTTTTATTGTTTTCAAGAATATATTGTTATATATTTGAGAAATAAAGGTTGTGATTCTTTATGTTTGATTCTTTATATTTTATAATTAGCTTACTTAAGAATGTTGATTGTTTATGGGTAATGTTTAAAAAATACTAATACCTACCTATTAAAGAAAACTGTCATAGTTTATTAGATTGTAGTTTTAAGTTTGATACTCTACTTTTTTTGTAAGACTGAATATCAGCCATTGATCTCTGTTGGTATATAAGATTATGGTGCATTTAACCAAAGTTCCTATTGCCTTAAGTACAATAAAGATTTAATTTTGCTAGATATGTTTTATTTATGTCATTTGTAAGGTATTTAATAGTGCAACCTTCATTCTTGATTGCAAATTGTCATTCAGAGAACGCTGCCGTCATTCAGGGAACGTCACCGTCATTTCCGGGAACGTCGGAAAAAGACAAATAATTCAATATTCATTTACTTATCTAAAATTGTTTATATATATATAGATAAATAAATATTAATAAATGTATATCAACGTATTGCATCTTCATGTGAATTAGATATATAGGCTCAAATTGTTAAAAATAAATCTAATAATATATATAGACTTTCACATATGAAAGGTGAGGTTCGAATTGTGTGTATGGATCAGTGTATCGAATAGTGTATGTGATTTATAATGTAATTGTTCATTTAGTATGTTGTTTGGTTGTAGTGTGTGATGTCCGTATATTTCAAATTGTTCAGTTGTGTTTAGTTTTCTACTTTTAGGTAAGTAGTGTAATATTTCCATGTTGTGTTCTATGTTTGTGTAACTGTGGTTTTCGTTATGTAAATGTGTGGCAAATGTGGAATGTATGTAGTTTGTGGTGAGGGCTTTTAAATGTTCAGAAAATCTGGAAGAAAAAGATCTTCCCGTCTGGCCGATGTAGAATTGGTGGCAATCATTACAATTTAATTTATATACCCCTGTTTTGCTGTATGTGTCATTGTCTTTGTTAGTATTATTTATGTGTTTTCTAATGGTGTTGTTGGTTCTGTAGGCTACTTTATAATTGTGTTTCCTAAATGTGTTTGCAATTTTGTGTGTATTGGAATTGTAGTATGTAAGTGCTATGTATTTGCTGGGTTGTGTGCTGTTGGTCTGATGTGTTTTACTTTTTGTGTTTAGGATTCGTTTGTGTAGTTTATTTATTAATTCGGGGTTGTATCCATTTTTGACTGCTATGTATTTGATTGTGTTTAATTCATCTTGGTAGTCATGTGTGTTTAGGGGTATTGAAGTGAGCCTATGGAGCATGTAGTTGAAAGCTGCATGTTTGTGTTGATTTGGGTGGTTGGATGTGTTATGTATGACCATGTCTGATGTGGTGGGTTTTCTGTATATTTTGTATGTGTGTGTGTTGTTTGTTTTGGTGATTGTAAGGTCTAAGAAGTTTATGCTATTATTTAATTCTAATTCAAGTGTGAATTTTAATTTATGGTGTACAGTGTTAATGTATTTGTGGAAATTTTCTATTTGTCTGTTGTTGCCGTTGTAAAGGAGTAAAATGTCATCAACATACCTATGCCAATATATTATTTTATCGGTGTATTTGTTGTTGTTCAGAATGTGTTTCTGTTCTATGGTGTGTATAAATATTTCGGCTAGTATGCCTGATATAGGGGAGCCCATGGGTAGTCCATCTGTTTGTGTGTAAAACATGTTGTTGTGTGCGAAATAATTTTGATCTGTGATAATTTTAGTTAGATGGATGATCTCTTTTATGTGTTGTGACGGCAGCGGTATGCGAACATCTGCTCTCCGGTACCAGCGGTGGACACAGCGAGCCAATCCAACAACGTGCTCGGAGCGAACCAACCAGCGATCCCGGTTAGTCAATAAAACCCGGGCCGGCAGAAAATTTTACGCACTCTTCATCGCCACGCCATCGGACGCACTTCATCTCCTCTCCTCTCTCGGACGACATCGGCGCGGAGTCAGCCGGAAGGAACGGCCGAAGAATAGAACCGGCGTTCTTGCGTCTTCGCCCTCCAGTTCCGCGCCAGCGATGGATTTCGCTGGGCCGGCAGCCGACTCTACAACCGGTGCCGAAAGAAGAGGAGGACTGATGTCTGTATATTTTAAATATACAGACATCACACACTACAACCAAACAACATATTAAATGAACAATTACATTATAAATCACATACACTATTCGATACACTGATCCATACACACAATTCGAACCTCACCGCCAATCCCTTCCCACCATCAACCCCCACCACACACACCTAATTCCGTAACGGTTATTCTGTAATCGACATTCAGTATACTCCCACTGAAGAAGAGGTACATCACCTTGAAACGTTTGGGAAAGTGACAACGAATAGTAAGTTCATATGTGAAAATTATTAAATTAATAAGTGAATGAAGAGGATGAATCAACAAGATAATTAAAAATAAATCATAATTTCGTTTGTGAATTTATAGTTAATACGATATCACGAAGAATACTTTATAAAAATCCATATTTGATCACTTTAATGTATTGATCCAAATATTTTCTAATTAATAATTAGGTCATTTATTTTTTTTAAATAAGAATGCTAATGCTAAGTTCACTACATCCTATTTTATATAATTTTAAAAAACGTTCCCGAAATGACTTATATGTACCTACTTTTAATATTTAATGCCGTAACTAAAAAAAAAAACACTTTTGTGCGTGGCGATTTTTAGAATTACTTTAGGGCATATGGCGCTATAATTGTAAATTATAATTAATATTCTAATGCAAACATGGTTTTTTCAAAAACTGAAATCTGAAAATGCTCATCTCTTTCATTTTGACCCATATTCACAAACAAAGTACATGACATTATAGAGCAAATATTTACAAAGAATTTGGTATAACACAAGTCCTTATCCATCACTAAATACAAAACTTATAGCTAATTGACAAAAATTGCATAAATCAATTTAAAACATGCTAATGTCCGTCATCCATGCTCTGATATACTTATTCTAGATCATCATCCTGTGTTTTGTTGCAGGACAATATATATATATATATATATTTTACTACTTGCAGAAGAAATAAATTGAATAACATCACAACAATATATATATAAATATAAGTTGTTAAATATTATGATGTCTTCCAAATCTTTCCTAGTACGTATTTAATATACTGGTCCTTTGACTTCTCTTTTGCCAAAGAATGTAGAAGCCGTGTTGTAGCTGCTGAAGGCAGGGGCAAATAGAATACTTTCTCTTCAGTTCTTTGGAGCTTCTGAAGACAGCATATAGCAAGAAATGTATCTTCTTTCCTTTATACTTCTTTGTGTACCTCACCAAAATTGGAGGTCTTTATTGTCAGGCGCAAGGGCAATGAGGAGCACTAGAAGGTCAATATCTTGGCCTGCGATAATCACATTTTCATGATGAGATTTTTTAATAGCAGTTTGAAACATCATCTGCAGTAAGTGTATCAATATTCTCATACGTAAATATCTATATCAGATGTGAAATTACCCATTTTTTATTCGTGAGACTGTTTAGAATTTTTCATATTGAGTCTGTCCAGATCTAGAAATATGCTATGATCATAATGAATTTGCTGAGTGAAAGCCATCATTAAGTACTCTGTGGCAAGGTGTGTTGCAAGTTCTTCTTTCTGATTGGCTGGTGGTTGATTTATGACTGTATTGTGGGACTTAGAGAATTTATAAATAAAATTTTTTCACACGACTTCTCCAGCCTTAACCACAGTATTGTGGCCACTAATGTCTACCACCTTATGTTAGTGAAACTTAAAATTTTACACTGATGTTGGCAGTCGATGGCACTGCCAAAATGTCTTTTTCGGTGAAAAAAATGGCACATGGCCAAACAGCCCGGGAATGAATTTTAACAACATTGACTCTGACCATGTAAGCTGCGAAGTATATGTTACGGCATAACAGAATAGTCTACGTATTTGTCGAATGGCTCGGCATGATAATAAATCAGACGCTCCTGTTCATGCTCTCCGTTTTGAAGCTGCCAAGTCGGCGACCTACATTAATCAAAGTATGGCATCACGTTGTAGCCAAACGGATCCAACATCACAGTATCGTCATAACGGAGAATTCAAGAACAACAGTTTAAGAAGTCAGCAGTGCCACAACGATCTTTCGAACCAAAGGATAAAGACAGAAGACAGAAATGTTACAACTGTGGGAAACGTGGTCATCTACAGGTAGACTGTTGGAAGAAGAAAATACCGAGAGAAGAGAGTGATCGCACCAATTGGAGAAGTAAAGCCCCAGAACAGCACACAGTTTCCACGCTACATAAGACCAGTGGAAACTTGATTGTTAATGGATTTGCGGAAGGTAAACCAACATCGTTACAGTTGACATTGTCCGCCCTGACTTAGTCAACAACCGCCAGTCTCTAATTAGCTCTTGTACAATACAGACTGTGACTGGGAGCCGTCAAGGTGCTAGGAAAGGTAGACGTACGTGTACACCTCGGTCTTCTCGAGTTTAGCCACCAAATGCTCGTTGCAGACATTGTCGATGAAGTGATTCTTGGCACGGACATTATGAATGCCTACGGATTCGTTGTGGCCTTCAGAGAGAATGTCCTGAAGATTGGCCAAGAGAAGATAAAGCTTTGCATGGCTAAAATTACAGGTTACCAACCATTCGATTAAGCAAGTGGCATTGGCCGAAGAAAAAGTCAACAGGTCTGGTCAAATGGAACCCTCCCTATTGCAAGCGGAAATGGAGGAAGAACTAGCAGAGGAAGTACAAATAAGTGTAACAACAAAAAAGTGATTCAAAAGCCAACTATGGGTGTTGAGACAAAATTCTTGCTTGTTCCTGAGCTGATAGAAGCGCCCGAGGGAAAAGTGGCTGAAGATGAGGTTACGCAAGAGGTTGTTGATGAGAACCAAACAGACTTGGACCAGCCACTGGTGTTTAGGTCGTAAGTACATGACGCAACGGGAATGATTCCAGCAAAACTAGTGGTTGAGCGGATGATTCGCATTCCTGGGAACGTGATGCTCGGATCACACGAGAATGAATTCGAAGAACCGGAGAATTATCTTTCGCAAGGACGTCCACCTAGATCGCCTGGTCGAGTATTACTTCAGAACGGTTTGCCAGTTTGGGACGAACAGGCTTAAGGAGGAGGCAGTGTTACGACATTACAGAACAGTCGACATGTTTATCGAATGTGCCAGAAGAATCTCACTCTAATTTGCGTGACATACGTGACTGTAGACGCATTCGCAAGAGTTTTCTTGAAGCCGCCAGCCGCGCGGACTGTGTCAAGGCCATAATTAATTACATAGTTCACACTGTCGTTAAGACACAATTTGGAACGTTCTGGTCTATGAGCAGAGGTATAAATACATGGCGGCAGCGGCCTTAAGTTTCAGTATAGTGGCGATATATTTACAGTGCGGTTCGAGAGTTATTATCGGGCTATATTACTGTGCGCGTTCAAGTGGTTATTAGTTAAGTGTTGTGTTTTATAATTGGACGGTATATTGTAATACAATTGTGTTTTAATATTAGTTGACACTTATTTGCGTGTGAACAATTTTTATTTGATTTGTTATAAGAGACTGTGTTGTTAATTACGAACTGTTTAACTGTGAAAATTAAAGCTGGTGACTTAATTGGTGATTGACTTAATTGGTGTCTTGTATTTTGTTTCCACTGTACCTACGATAACAGTACATAAGAATGCGTATAATAATAACGTAACGATACCTACGTAACAATATTTAGTGATGTATTGTCATATTGAAAGCGATTTCTGCAAAATGTGTTTTAAAAGTCTTTGTTGCTGTTCGATGTTTTTGTGCTCATGATATTTGTAGGTAGCCGTCAAACACAATGGTCACTTTTCCTAAACGGTCCTGAATAAAATTTATGTATACCGTATTTGCAGCTATATCTTGGGAAAAGTTTGACCTCACCATACATTGTCGCTTTGACTTCAAATATACAAGTGTAGCACCAACTTTTATACATTTATCCAAAGACTTTTCTGATCACCTTAGCCTTATAACAATTTATATTATCATCAGCAACAAGACCACTTGACGATATTAATTTTTTGAGCTATACAAACAGATAGTGTTGCTTAAACCAGAAGATGAATTTAAACCTAAAGTGACGACAAGCTGAGCCAGCTGGAGAAATCTGCAGTGGTCGAGCATGCGCTTTCCAATGCTGATTATCGTGTGCTCTTTCAGGAGACCAAGATCTTGTCCTCGGAGAGTGCCTACTCCCCTGAGCTGCACACACAGTCCGTAGAGATCTTCAATATCATTCTGCCACTGTGAATCAAAGGGGAGAAAGCCTCCTATTGAATAGAATTTGGCATGCTATGCTCCCAAGCGAATCATATAGCACATGAAGCTGATTGGTTGATGCTTCTTTCCAGCTCAGATCATGCTGGCAGGAAACTATATAAGTGGGCCTTCTTATGCAAATTCAGTTCTCTACCTAATCACTGGGGTGAATTGACGGACAGCGTGCAAATTGCTTCCAGCATTGAAGATGAACTCTGACTGTGGGGCCGAAACGTCTGTAAACACAAACGATGGACCATGGCCTAACAACCCGGCAAATAATGTTTCCAGCTTTGTTGACGCCGGCCATGAAAGCCTTAGAAGCTATATATAATTGTGGCAGTTTAGTAGGCTATTTTATTTTAAGTATGCTTCATCGGACTATGTCACTGGCTACAGAAATGAAGATCTGCTTCACAAGAAATAATTATTTCCTCATAAAATTTACAATAAGATTTCAACTTAAATTACTTTACAATTTTTTAATCTTGTTCTGCATACTGTCAGTATAACAGAAGAGTTCATATTGGTGTGCAAGGTTTATTTTCTAAACTGCAGTTTTTTTTTTAACATCTCTGATGTTTGTTTTTAGCTTATGCAATCATTGACAGATTGGTAACGGTAAATTAGGAAATCCCACAATGAATTCATCACAAACAGTGCCACTGTTGTATATATCACAAAAAACTGGTTATTGTTTTGTGCAGTTAAACACCATTATTCTCAATACAAATTTATGTATATCAGCCAGTCAAAGGTTAATTTGTGAATTACGTTTGTAAAGCATGGAAAATTTGAACTATAATTAATGTGAAACATGTTTGGTTAATTTGAATTAAAAATGTTGTTCAACTTACAAAAAATTGTGTCAGTATAGACTAGATCACTTAACACTTTAACGACCATGGCGGGCATATACGCCTGCTTCTCGTCTCTCCGTAGGGACCACAGTGGGTGTATACGATGTCTCAAATGTACAGAAAAATTGTCTCTGTAGCCCAGATGACTGATTCTCAGCCGATTATTCTGTTTGATGCGACCAATATAATCACTGGGAACACAAAAACATATTTGGGCTCACATTTTCGATCTTTATAAAATTCTTATGCTAGATGTTTGTTGGTAACAGGTTGTTTTTTGATTCTGAATATTATTTTCTTTGTCCCTTATTAAAAATATCTTCAAGTATAATGGTCATGTCTTTATGTCTTCAAGTATAATGACTAAGTCATATTAAGTTTTAAAAGTCATAAGTAAGGTAAAACTTTGATTGAAGTTAAAGGCGATTTTATTTTCTGAATGCTATATATATCAGCCTTTGAGTACAGGAAGATTAATTTGTTGGTTTGTTTTATAAAAATGAAGCTAGGCAAACAACGAACAGCAATAAAGAAAAACATTTAACAATTTTGAACTGTAATCTAATAACTGCAAAGAAAGCAATTTCTTTTCGCACAATGAAGTGAACTTGGCAATATTCAAAAAGCAAAATTGATAAAAATTAGAAATTATATGCATATACTGAACAGAGACATGAATGTGAGAAAGAGGAAATTACTTATATTCTTTTTTTACCGCAATGTGAATCAGTTTGTTGTCATTAGACTTGCATGTTACTGATATTACAGAATGATATTGGGTGGCATCTCCGCCACTTAGCTTTTTTCAAAAGGCTAACTTATGAGGCAAACATCAAACACATACACACACACACACACACACTCAAACACATACAGAAAGGTATGAGTAATCAAATATTCCTTCAGTAGGTTCCTATGACTAGCCAAGAACTTGGATAGGCTGGGAGCGATTAGACATCAACACAAACCAAGTGGTCATAAATGCCCACCGCAGTCCATGGCAAAAGTTATATCAACTCACTATGAGGGACCACAGCAGGCGTATATGACCGCTTTATGTTTTCTTATATTATTAGACTCAAAAAGTAAAATGAGTGACTATTTTTTGCTTGATTACAAGGGTAATCAAGTTGGAAAATAGACTTGGTCACCAGTGAAGAAAAATGAATTTTACCGTTGTCGATATTAAAGTGTTAACACTGAGAGGCATGATTAGAAATAGATAATAAGAAGGTCTTGTTCTTTATGAGTGTGAACAGATATTTATGTCAAATTCATTGAATTGGTTACTGTCAGTGTACTGTGATGACATTTGTCCGGCTTGAGTTGTGCATGTGTATATAAGTTCTTTGATCTGTTATAGCATACACTTACAGTATGTATGGTTGTATAAATGTCTTGCAAACACTGCTATTATTAGCAGACTACAGTTATGACTTTGGGACTTTATAATGGCAGCCAGGACATAAATTGAATCACAAGTCACATGTGTTCATGTACAAAATGATTTATATTGAATGATAACTATAAGTAATGCCTTTTTATTATAATTTTTGTTTTATATTTTCCAGTTGAGATCAGAAGCAGTCATGAACAGTGAAGTAGAGTCACCTCAGAAATGGGAAGAACGTTCAATTCAAATTCACAAGTTAATCCAGGATAATATTAAGAAATATCAATGTGATATTTGTAGCAAAACGTTTCTTCAGTCAAGTGGTCTCTGCTCACACAGAATAAAGCATAGTGGTATTAAAAAGTATCAGTTTGACATTTGTGAGAAACATTTTGCTTACTCGAGCAATTTGTCTCAACACAAATTAATCCATGCTGGTATAAAGAAACATCATCAGTGTGATATTTGTAATAAAATCTTTTCTTACTCTTCTCGTCTCACAGCACACAAGTTAAAGCATACTGGTATTAAGAAATATCAATGTGACATTTGCAATAAAGCTTTTTACAACTCAAGTAGTCTATCTCACCATAAATGGATTCATGCAGGTATAAAGAATGAATGCAATATTTGTAACAAAACCTTCACTCATTCAAGTAATTTATCAACACATAAATTGATCCATTCTGATATTAATACACGTAAGAAGTATAAATGTGATATTTGTAACAAAACCTTTACTCGGCGAGACAGTGTATTAAGACACAAATCAATCCATTTCTCAACATAAAACTTAATGAGAAAGATAAGAGATACTGATGTGATATTTGTAAGAATCTTTTATTATATCGGGCCAAATATAAGAATATGATTTTTTTCTGAAACCCCTTCCAAAAACTACTCATCTTATTTGTACAATCTAACATCAAAATGAAAAAGTGTACTGTCTTTTATATGTTCCGCCAGCTGCACAGGCTTGCCATGTGTGTAGCATGAATCACCAGGCATGCTATGAGTCAAGGTCAAGACTTGGTGACAGAGAACATGGTTGAATCCATGATAGATTGTCCCCTAAACACTACACCAACCCTTCCTTAATCACCGGGGAGTTGAACGAATTCATTTTGCGAACATTGTAGAGTTTCTGTGAGACATTAGACGTTTGACCAGATTCATTCAAGGATTTGTCAGATAACTTAAAACCATTTTCCCCACTCTATTTTCATGGGGAAATAAACTGTTTGGCCAGATTCAGGCACAGATTTTCTGTCCAACTACATGAAGGCTGTCCACATATGGCCTGACTTATTTCCTTAATAAATCGGCTACCAATCACTGTACAAACATGAGACCAGTACCATTGTCTTAGTTTTTAAACCCTCTACAACATCATTGAAGTCACACAACTGAGGGAATAAAGAAGCTAGTTCCAGAAATGAACACTGATCTTGTTATAATTTCTGTGAGAATGACTTCTCAACTTCAAGTTCTAGATGTGGTTGTTAATAAACCATTTAAGGACCATTTATGGAAGTACTGCAGTGACTAGCAGTGAAAACCTTGCATCGAGTCTGACAGGCAAATTGAAGAAACCAAGCATACAGCTTCTGGTCCAGAGGATAATCATGCTGGGGGAAAATCAAAAGTGAAGGGGTTTAAAACAGTGTTTCTAGTAACATGGATGAGAGTGAGGATGGCATTTTGTGGATGGACTCCAGTTATGATTTTGATTTGAGCAGCAGTCCTGAAGATGAACACTGAGAAAAAGAAATGAGGATGATGACTGGAACTAAAAATAACAATAAGGTACTTTATTACTTATAATTTTATCTTTAATGTAAAATAGCCATATTTATTTAGTTTCACCTCAAGGTATGGTATTCAAACCATTTAATTAGCTTTCTTGTAGAAGTCCTCACAAAATTCACGGTTGTCTTATTTTTTATGCAGGCTTTTTTTTTGTAAAACACCTTCAACAATCAAGGGTCATATATATTCGGGGCGGGTCAATAGAGTCTCTCACAACACAAGTTAATCCGTGATGGTATAAGAAATATGAATTTTATATTTATAACAGCTTTAGTTGGTAAAGTTCCCCTCAGTCCACAAATGAATCATGCTTATCTAAGTAAGTACATGACAGTTGTAAGAGTTTGTAATTGTATAAGTTAGCCATCGCAATATACATTAATTCATAGATGTAACTAAAGTTGTTGGAGTAAATCCCATTTACTGAAGTTAATTACTCTCTATGGTATAACAAACTCAAGTGAATGAGTTCTGTGAAAATTTTCTGTCTGTAGAAATTATGTGTGTGTAGCAATTTTTATCTTATCCAGTCAGTGTGAAATGTTGACTTGGGTTAACAAAGTTCATTACATATATTACATTACATTACATGAATTCAGATATAATGTACAGCATGCCTTATGCTGAAAGATTTAAAGTTGCTTTATACTGAAAACATTCGACTTGTTTATATTTTTTATATACATTCTATTTAACAATTAGCATAGGTATTTGTGTCACAGAAATTATTTTCATTCTATAAGCAGCACTATAATTACTGTAGCAGTACGGACAATTTACCATTATAACGCATGGTAAATTAAAATTTAAAATTCCTTAAATTTTTACATTTATCAGAATGTTACATGTATCAAAATTAAAATAACATTTAACGGAATGTATTACATGCCATCAAATTGTGTTTATGTACTAAAACTTTATGACTCAATTATTAAGCCTTTTGTTAAATAAAATATAATTGGCACCAGTCATATTAAAAATCATTCCTTTTCATTATCTAGAAACCAAGTTTCACAACATAATCTTTCAGAACAAAAAAGTTGCAACTGTTGAAATATCTGAAAAGTTGAAAATTTTTAATTCAAATGTAAAGACAGATATCAGATGTGAATTAACATATTTTTCATGACAATGACAATGGTATATGTTATCCAATATATTTGCCATCATTATAAGAGGTCAGTTTTCCCTCAGAAGCCATGGAGGTTATTGTGTACTTATGTACAGAAGATGTCAGTTTTTATCAAAAACATAATTTTTAGTTTCATTTAATGTATTGGTACATTTTCTGGTTTGCGGAAGAAAATGGGTCAGTCTAGAATACTGCTGACTTCTACCCAAAGAAGTCATACCGTACACAGTCAGAGTTAGAAAGTGATTTGTAATATGTACAAGTTTATGAAATTGGAAGATGCAGATAGAAAGTAACAAGAACAGATAGTTCAGGCATGCAGTATGTCTCTTAAGCAGTGTTTTTAGAATTATTAAAGAAGAAACAACATACATGGGTATTATAAAATCTTAAAGCACTTTCCGTAAAACTCAACCTAACCTAACTGAGAATAAATACAAAAGCCGATGTAAATGGTCTCAAGAAGTGTACTGTTTGGCAAATTATTCATGAATGTTACACGATAGGAATTTAAAGACCAACATTAAAAGTTAATAATAACACTGATTTTTGGTTGAACAGATGGGATGTGTGTTCAACAAACACTCATGTTATTAACAAAAGCCATGAACACTTTTGAGTATCATAAAAAGTTAACTTTGGAATTTTAAAAGACCAAGTTAATTATAAATGCCGTATAACTATTTTGAGGCACAGTATTTGTTAAATTGGAATTTGATGGGAACGTAATAGGGAAATTTAGTAGAAAAATATGACATTAGAAGCTTAAAGAGTTGATTATGTAAGAAAAATATTACTAAGAAAGCAGTTAATTTTAATATATTTTACACTTTTTAGATGAGGTTGGGTTGGGTTAGATTAGTGCAGGTTATTTGTAAATGAGTTGTGCATAAAACAGGAATTTTATATACTCAATAATTAATAAATAAAGCAAAGTCAGTATATATTTATGTGCACAAATGTAACAAAATGTATAAATAAAAGAATGTTTACCAGAATCTGTGTATTATATATACCTTGAAGGGGGGGGGGACAGAAACTTGCTTAGACAGGATGTGTTAATCAGGTGTTACCACTCTGTGGTGCCCTAAAATGGGGTACACAGTTTTTCTAAACACATTTTCTTTCTTTACATTACATTTTATACTGATTGATTTTAAATAGATTTAATTCACTTTTTGTTACATTTCGTTGTTATTTTAAAAGCTTGCTGGCCAGCAATTTAGACAACGTGCAGTTCGCACGAAGTATACGAGTCGACTGAGAACGACAATATGGCGCTTATTTTTGAAGTGGAAGGGTTGTCGCGTCATCAATTCTATTGTGTTTGGTGATGACGTCTTTATTTTTTAAGGTGCAGCCATTACGTCTGACATTCTTTAGATGACGTTTACATAGGATCGTTCGTTTGTTTTGGCAGGAAAGCTGTAGTTTTGCACGTACGACACTGACCTTGGCGCGAACCCTTCATTGTTTATTGCGTTGTTCCACAGGTTTAGAAAACTTTACCCTCACACATACTAATTTTAAATCACAATAAAATTTATCTCTGTTATTTACCCAAAATCTCTATACGGACCTATTTGTACCGTTACAGACATACATCCCCCATGATGCCACGCTATTATCTGTCTCCATTTTGTATAGAGATCAGTAACAGTTAAACACAGCTGTGTAATAGGCAAGTTGCACAAACTGCATGTGAAGCTCTATATCGTGCTCATGGCAGTTTTTTGTAATATGTCTGATAACAAACAATAAATTGATCAGAAGTATTTCTTTTTGTTTGGAACCCACATTGGTATTCCCCTAGATTTTTTCGTCATATTGTTAATTAATTATTGATGTTGGTACTTTGTATACAGTGCTGAGTAACGTTAGGCCTCTGTGATTATTACAATCCCATTTATTTCCGTTCTTATAAATTAGGTTTAGATAAGTTGCCCGACTTTATCAAGTAAATTGTTTCCACTATAATATGTTATATAAGAGATTTACCTATGAATCGTTCCACAGATGCGTCTAAAAATAGGTACATAGGTACTGAAAAATAAAACATGGAAGGATACATGAATGAAATTTTATAAAACTGTGGCTGTCCCCACATTCATGTATGCTAGTGAGACATGGACTCTTGGTAAAAGGGATGTGCAGAGGATTCAGGCAGCCGAAATGAAATTTCTAAGAGGTTGTTCTCTCTTGGATCGGAGAAGGAACGAGGATATAGACACGATTTAAACATTGTATCATTGCACCAGACGATTGAAGACCACAGAAGGAGATGGTGTGAACATTTGATTCGGATACCTGATATCTGTCTACCTGTGGCTGCCTTGGGTTATCACCCTACTGGGAAGAGAGACGTCTGTAGACTGAGGAGGAGATGGGTTCCGGAACAGGTCTAAGGCCTAATCCTTGGAGTGGTAATGATGGTGATAATGAGATTTACCTCAAATGCCATTATAGTAAATAATATAAAGGACGAGTAAGAGATTTATATTTAAACAGTAGTTGAAGGATTGTCGATTAGTTTTTGTGTCCATACAAATGAAATACAGTAAGGAAAGTATCGAGTTCATTGAACACCGCGGATGTTATGACGACTAATATCTAATTGACTTATCTGTTATAATTTTTATAGAAACTGTCACTGCACCATGTTACCAACTTTCCATGAGTATTATAACTACAACAAGTTGAGTTTAGAATGTTTCAGTGCTTTATACATTACATGCTACAACAAATATACATTACATTACATTACATACAAATATGTGCAACAAGGTACAAATAGCTGAATGAAGACTCAGTTTTCTTAAGAACAATGAAAAACAACTTATAATGGTACCAGTTGGGTAACTGCCAGGCCTACAATGCGGGGGAGCCTGTGGATGCCCACACATACATTTCCGTAATGCTAGAAATCTTCAAATTTCATTCTTATATTACTTTTTACTAAGTAATGGTTTGAAATACAAAGTTGTATTTGTGTAAAGTGTTTTCATATTAGAATTTTTTGTTTGTTTAAAAAAATAAGAATTGAATTAATAAAGTGTATGATATAAAATTTAATACAAACGTTTACAGTCTTCGTGAATTTAAATTTAATATAATTTATACTTTACAAATAACAAAATAATTAAACAAACTAAATAATAAATCGAACTATTATTTGAAACAAAAATTGTATTTTATTAATTGAATAAACATCATACAAGAAAGAAAAGTTATTCTGTTTACATTATAGGCCTACATATAATTTTAGTAGTTGCCACAGGGGTACAAGAGGGAATAGTAAGTAACTGGGGGGAGGGCTCCAGAAAAAGAGTTGCCCCCACTGAATGGTGCTGCTACCTGGTGGAGAGTAAAGTAAGCAATGTTCGTCAATCCAGTAGCGGACTAAAGGGGGGCGGACCGCCCCGGGCACCACTTAGTACGGGGCCTCCAGATTTAGAAAATTAAGTTTTTTCTTGGATTTTATTGTCCGTTGATTAACTGAATATAATTAAATCACTAACCGACTCAGAACACAAAGTTTTTTATGGGTAGCGGAGCTTATAATGATCGAAAACTGGTTCAGGCTATAAAGTAAAACTTTTACGTTTTTCCCCCATAAAAAACTTTGTGTTGCGAGTTGGTAGTGATTTAATTATATTAAGTTTTTTGTTAATTTTTACTTCCATGTTCCATAAGGAAATGGAAGTATGGTGATGGCGAAAAAAATCGTGTTCGAGATAAGTGCAGATTCTGATTGTACTACCCTCAAAACATGAAGAAAAGTCATTTTTCGAAAAGTGTCTGTCTAACTGTGTGTAGATTTTTTTCTATGGCAAACGATAACAGCCGCAAATTCAAACAGAATCAAATAATTTTTTGCTACAGCCCTGAATTGTAGAGTTCTCAAGACCTATTGTTTTTTGTGAAGATCGGTTAAGGGAAAGGGGGAGTTTACCTGCCACGTTTTATGTTTTAACAAGGGTAATTTTTTCTATGACGAGCGATAACTGCCGTAAATTCAAACAGAATCAAATAATTTTTTTCATACCTCCCTGAATTATTTAGAACTCAAGGTCTTTTGATTTTGGTGAAGTTCGGTTAAGGGAAAGGGGTAGTTTACCCGCAACACTTTATGTTTTAACAACGGTAATTTTTTCTATGACGAACGATAGCCGCAAATTCAAACAGAATCGAATAATTTTTTGCATACAGCCCTGAATTGTAGAGTACTCAAGGTTTGTTGATTTTGTGAAGATCGGTTAAGAGAAAAGGGTAGATTCCCTGCAAGTTTTATGTTTTAAAAGGGTAATTTTATTTTTATGACGGATGATAACTGCCGTATATTCAAAGAGATTCAAATACTTTTTTGCATACATTCTTGAAGTTTTAAGTACTCAAGGTCTGTTTATTGTGGTGAATATCGGTTAAGGGGAAAGGGTAGTTTACCAGCATCGTTTTATGTTTTAACAAGGGTATTTTCTATGGCAAACGATAACAGCCGCAAATTCAAACACAATCAAATTTTGCATGCACTTCTGAATTGTAAAGTTCTCAAGACCTTTTGTTTTTGGTGAAGATCGGTTAAGGGAAAGGGGTAGTTTACCTGCAACGTTTTTTGTTTTAACAAGGGTATTTTCTATGGCAAACGATAACAGCCGCAAATTCAAACAGAATCAAATAATGTTTTGCATACCTCCCTGAATTATTGAGTGCTCAAGGTCTTTCGATTTTGGAGAAGATCGGTTAAGAGAAAGGGGTAGTTTACCTGCAATGTTTTAACAAGGGTAATTTTTCTTATGACGAATGATACCTGCCGCACATTCGAAGAGAATCAAATAATTATTTTCATACCTCCCTGAATTATAGAGAACTGAAAGTCTTTTGATTTTGGTGAAGATCGGTTAAGGGAAAGGGGTAGTTTACCCGCAACACTTTATGTTTTAACAACGGTAATTTTTTCTATGACGAACGATAACAGCCGCAAATTCAAACAGAATCGAATAATGTTTTGCATACAGCACTGAATTGTAGAGTACTCAAGCCCTGTTCATTTTGGTGAAGATCGGTTAAGGGAAAGCGGTAGTTTACCTGCAACGTTTTATGTGATAACAAGGGTAATTTTTCTTATGACGAATGATAACTGCCGCACATTCAAACAGAATCAAATATTTTTTTGCATATGTTCCTGAATTGTTAAGTACTCAAGGTCTGTTCATTTTGGTGAAGATCGGTTAAGGGAAAGGAGTAGTTTGCCTGCAACATTTTATGTTTTAACGACGGTGAATTTTTTTTTGATGAACGATAACTGCCGCACATTCAAACAGAATCAAATAGTTTTTTGTGTACGTTCCTGAATTGTAAAGGAATGAAGGCCTATTGATTTTGGTGAAGATCGGTTAAGGGAAAAGGTAGTTTACCTGAAACATTTTTTGTTGTAACAGAGTAAAGTACTTAATTTTGATTTATAAAGTATCCTGATAAGAAGATCTTAATAATCCACTGTAGAAACGTAGATGAAATATCTATAAATGAAGAGGCTAGTTGAACGGGGTGGGGGTAATTTTCTATAAACGAAAATTATACGTAGTTGAAGGGGGAGGGGATAAATTTTTTTATATGTACTACGTTATCGGCAACAAAGAAGTAGTTTATTGTTAAAATTCCTTCCCGGCCTGTTTGGCCGTAGTCCAAAGTTTTCTGCAAAACCAGACGTTTCGGCAGTGCCATCGAATTCCATCATCAGTGAAAATCGAGTGCGATAACGTGAGGTTGTATACGTTAGTGACCACAGTACTGTGGTTAAGTCTGAAGCAGTAAGTAGAAAGAAGTAGTTTCTATGGAAATATTTCATTTTGAAAATGATTTTAAATATAAATCTTAGAACATGGAAGTCATGTATGGCTCTCCATACCGATATTTACTTCCATGTTCCATAAGGAAATGGAAGTATGGTCATGGCGAAAAAATTGTGTTCGAGATAAGGGCTGATTCTGATTGTACTACCCTCAAAACATGAAGAAAAGTAATTTTTCGAGAAGTGTCTGTGTGTCTATCTGTCTATGTGTAGATTTTTTTCTATGGCAAACGATAACAATCGCAAATTCAAACAGAATCAAATAATTTTTGCATACAGCTCTGAATTATAGAGAACTCAAGGACTTTTGATTTTGGTGAAGATCGGTTAAGACGAAGTGGTAGTTTACCTGCAACCTTTTACGTTTAACAAGAGTAAAGTACTTGAAAATTCATTTAAAATTTTTCAAACAATTGTAATTGTTAAAAATAAACTACTTTTGTTGCCAGGCAATAAAATTATAATTTTTTCATTTTAATTTAAATCATGTATCTGAGAAAATATATCGTTCGTGGCAGGCAAGCATATCTCAATTATGTAATGTTTACGTTTCCAATTTACTTCCATGTTCCATAAGGAAATGGAAGTATGGTGATGGCAAAAAAAATCGTGTTCGAGATAATTGCAGATTCTGATTGTACTACCCTCAAAACATGAAAAAGTAATTTTTCGAAAAGTGTCTGTTTGTCTGTAGATTTTTTTTATGGCAAACGATAAGAGCCGCAAATTCAAACAGAATCAAATAATTTTTTGCATACATTCCTGAAGTTTTACGTACTCATGATCTGTTGATGCTGGTGAAGAACGGTTAAGGGAAAGGGGTAGTTTACCTGCAACGTTTTATGTTTTAACAAGGCTAATTTTTTCTATGACGAACGATAACTGCCGTAAATTCAAACAGAATCAAATAATGTTTTGCATACAGCCCTGAATTGTAGAGTTCTCAAGACTTATTGTTTTTGTTGAAGATCGGTTTAGGGAGAGGGGTAGTTTACCGGCAACGTTTTATGTTTTAACATGTGTAATTTTTTCTATGACGAATGATAACTGCCATAAATTCAATTAGAATCAAATAATGTTTTCCATACCTTCCTGAACTATAGAGATCTCAATGTCTGTTGATTTTGGTGAAGAGCGGTTAAGGGAAAGGGGTAGTTTACCAGGAACATTTTACGTTTTACAACGGTAATTTTTTCTATGACGAATGATAACTGCCGCACAATCAAACAGAATCAAATATTTTTTAGCATACGTTCCTCAATTGTAAAAGACTGAAGGCTTGTTGATTTTGTTGAAGATCGGTTAAGGGAAAGGGGTTGTTTACCTGCAACATTTTATGTTTTAACAAGAGAATGTTTTCATGAACGATAACTGCCGTAAATTCAAAGAGAATTAAATAATTTTTTAAATATGTACCTGAGTTGTAGAGGACTCAAGGCCTATTGATTTTGGTGAAGATCAGTTAAGAGAAAGGTGTACTTTACCTGCAACGTTTTATGTGATAACAAGGGTAATTTTTCTTATGACGAATGATAACTGCCGCACATTCAAACATAATCAAATATTTTGTTGCATATGTTCCTGAATTGTTAAGTACTCAAGGTCTGTTAATTTTGGTGAAGATCGTTTAAGGGAAAGGGGTATTTTATCCGCAACATTTTATGTTGTAACAAGAGAAATTTTTCCATGAAGAACGATAACTGCCGTAAATTCAAACAGAATCAAATAATTTTTTACATATGTGCCTGAGTTTTAGAGGACTCAAGGCCTATTGATTTTGGTGAAGATCGGTTAAGGGAAAGGGTAGTTTACCTGAAACATTTTTTGTTGTAACTGAGTAAAGTACTTAATTTTGATTTATGAAGTATCCTGATAAGAAGATCTTAATAATCCACTGTAGAAACGTAGATGAAATATCTATAAATGAAGAGGCTAGTTGAACGGGGTGGGGGTAATTTTCTATAAATGAAAATTATAGTTGACGAGGGAGGGGATAATTTTTATTTATATGTCATGTGTACTACCTTATCGGCAACAAAGAAGTAGTGTGTTGTTAAAATTCCTTCCTGGGCTGTTTGGGCTTGATCCAATATTTCCTACAAAAGCAGACGTTTTGGCAGTGCTATCGACTGCCATCGTCAGTGAAAATTGAGTGCACTATCGTGAGGTGATATACGTTAGTGATCACAGTACTGTGGTTAAGGCTGAAGAAAGAAGTAGTTTCTATGGAAATAGTTCATTTCGAAAAGTATTTTAAATATAAATCTTATAACATGGAAGTCATGTATGGTTCTCCATACCGATATTTTAAATTTGTCTGCAAATGTTCTAATGTCACGTCCTGAAATGGGCTAGGAGAGGTCCAAAGATTAATCGATCGATTCCAAAGATTTTTTAAAATTATTTTGAAATCTACCTTACCAGATAAAGTGTTTACAGATAAAAAATATTACAGGCATTGCACAAATGCAATGCACAGAATAGGACATCGAAAATGCTTCAATAAATCTAAAAAATATATATATTTATGTTCATTCGCCAATCAATGAATTAATTCTTCATTCACCAATCAACGAATTCATTCTTCATTTACCAATGTACAGATTATAAGTTAAATGTAGTCGCATTCACAAGCGAAGTTTTATATGTGTACTACGTTATTGACAATAAAGAAGTAGTTTCTATGGAAACTCACCGGTTCCCATTTTCGATCACGCACCAGCGATCGGCCGCAAATGCGCGACACGTCCTTATAAACATTTTCTATGTTAAAATTGTAAAGGTAAGTTTATTATTAGAAATATATTCCAACTAAAAATGAAGCGTCAGTTGTACCTGGCGTCAATGCCCCACCACGCAGTCGGAAGTTACAAATTTAACCCCAAACAGCACGGACGGCAACGGCAGCGGCAGTGACTCAAGAAGGCCGTGCCTCGGTACGAAAATGTAAACAGCGGAGTGAAGTACCGGGCAATAACATGTAGGCCTACCCTAAAAGAGATTACACCAGTGAACAATATTTAACATTTCAGGACACCAACAATTTATTTAAAACTTCTCATCAGAATTTTTACCGAACAGTGGATAATTGGGCGGAAATTGGGTCAGTTACTCGAACGAACGAAAATTTTTCGAAGTCAAAACTACAAAATGGCCATTTTAGAATGTTTACCTTACTTACACTAAAAGTGCTTCTTCCTTGAAAACAAAATTGCCAAGTATTGTTTGCAGCAATGATAAATTTGTTTTGCAGTATAAAAGTTTATTGTATTTTATAAAGTATTGTAATAAATTTAATGTAGTCTATAAGTAATACTACTTCTATCATAACTTTAAACTTTGTATTTACAATATGAAAGCGGATTTTTCTTTCAAACATTACTACAGCTTCTTATAAAGTTTCCTAACTAGATGTATCAATACAGTAATTAGACAATGAATATATAACAGTTAAGTGGTTTTGCTATGTATTACTTAAACGTAAATTGGATTATAAACACCCGTCTTATGGGAGGAGTCCTCAGAAAGGAATCCGCCCCGAGCCTTCAGTGGTCTAGGTACACCACTGCATCAATCAGCTGTATAACAGACGAACTACACGTTTTCCCCCTTACATTAATCAACATCTAATATATCTGACAAAAAAAACAGTTTTCTCATGTTAGGTGCTCATGTGAAAAATTTAATTCAGTCTTAATGTTATGGATTTTAAAAGAACTGACAAAGATCAGTTATCCAGTATTCTACACATGTCATTGTTAACATTTTGAGAGCTTAGATTTAATAAGTGGTCCCCAAACTGTAGAGCTGCGTGTTTGAGCCGATTCCCCAGCGGAATTGTTGATAATAAGCTGTGGGCTATTTGTGGTGTGATATAAATAGAGAGATTTCTACATGACTACATCATCATCAACTTCAAATCATGGCATAGGCAAGGTGGTGCCAATCCGCCTTCAAAGATTCTCCAGTCATCTCCTCCTGGACACACAGCCTATAGCCTTCCTGGTGTGACCAGCCTATAGGACACACACCTGTCGTAGGGCAGATCTTAACCTAGTATTTCAAATGAAAAGCAATTGGTTTTGGGAAGGGACTAGTTGCCTTACGCCAAATGTAAACAGGTCGCGACATCTACTGGCAATTATCAGAGCTAAGTCGTTCTAGACAAACAATGAGAGTTGTCATAGTTTTATAATTTGTGTTATTTAATCGAATTAGTAATATTTGATTTTAGGATAGATAGGTACTAATGAATCAATAATTAATAAATAGAAACGTTTAATTGATAACTCACTCAGTAAAAGAAAACAACAGAATTGTTATTTATTAAGGTAAGTTGTAAAAACATAGTGACTACGTATTATACTGTAGTCATCCCAAGATTATTATTAATTCGGGGTCAAAACGTCCTACGACGTTGTCCGATGCCTAACCTCCATGGTTGTCTATCATTGCAGTTTTCATCGTTTAGTCCACTATCGCTCATTGATCTTATGCCCTCTATCCATGTTTTTTGGGTCTTCCTTTCTTTCTGTGCTGTCTAGGTATCCATCTCATTGTTTTCTTTGGTAGTCGGTCCTGTTCCGTTCTTTGTACGTGTCCGTACCAGATTAGTTGTTTTTCTTCAATGCAGTCGATGACTGTATATTGCATGCCCATTTCTTCTTTGATCGTTTCATTTCGTATTCGCTCTTGCCTTAAAGTTCTAGCAGCTCGTCTCAAAGCATCCATTTCTGTAGCTTCTAACTTTCTTTTACCTGTTCTTTTATTCTCCATGTTTCAGATCCATACATCAATGTGCTTTTAATAATAATATCGTACATTCTTTTCTTCCGTTCTTTTCCAATTTCTGTGCTCCATAGAATCCCATTCAGTGATCTAATTATTTGTTTTGCTTTGTTTATTCTTGATTTTATGTCAACATCACCTGTTCCTTCTTCATTACAGTTTATTCCTAAGCATTTGTAGCTGTTGCATTTTTTATACGTTCGTTTTTTCTAAGATTAAATCTGTTGTTTCTTTTCCGACAAACAGATACTGCGTTTTTTTCTATGTTCATCAGTAATCCCCATTTTTCACACTTTTCCTTCAGTTTGTGTGTCATACATTCCAGGTCTTCTTTTTCATTTGCACGGATCACTTGATCATCTGCAAACTGCAGGGTGTACAAACATGTATCATCGTCAATTTCAAAACTCATCGCTTTGCATTGTTTCTTCCAATGGGTTAGAGCTTTTGCAACGTAAATTTTAAAAAGCGTGGGGGAGATACATCAGCCCTGTTTTAATCCCTTATTTACTCTGAACGGTTCTGATACTCTGTTTCCCACTTTTATTGTGGACGTCATATCGTTGTACAAGTTTTGCACAGCCCTAATAAGTGTGTGGTTGACGTTGGTTATCCCAAGATACCTTTTTAAAGTAAACATCGAAACGTGACACATGCACGCAAGAGAAAGACGTCATTTTTATAGTACCAGGATATTGATAACCAGTTTTCAATATGACTGTGTAGATTCAAGCAATAACAGATGGTTTGAGTCCAGTGAATAAGTATCACACGGAACAGTACTGTTCGTGTACATGGTTGTTTCTGTCCGCTACCACATCTATCTACAAACACGTGTGTCAATATTAGATTTGTATACTGTACATGAAAATCGCCTTAAAAAAAAAAAAAAGGGCTGATTGTCCATATGTTTTCTCACCGCCCACAAGAATGAATTAAGAACTTGACTTACTGACTTAAGTCCTTAAATTACTAGGTGGAACGTAGGGCCTTGACGATATTTCTCCACCGTGTTCTGTCCATTGCCAGGGCCTCACCTCCCTCCATGTCTTCTTGACACCAGCCAGCAATCTTTCCAAAGTGCTCTTCCAGGTGTTCCTCGGTCTTCCACGCTGCGGCTACCTTGTGGATTCCAATTACAGTGCCTGTCTAGCGATATTTTCTGATGGTCTTCTCAGGGTGTGACCGATCCACCTCCATTTTCTTCTCTTCATCTGTAGTTGGGTGGTACTCTGACTTGTAGCCTCCCATAGATCTCTGTCCCAAATTCTCATTATGTATCTCAGGCAACGGTTTATGAAAGTCTGTAATCTTGTGGTAATGTCCTTTGTCACTTTCCAGGTCTCATGAATTAAGAAAGTAACAATATATTATTCTACAACTTTCGGACTGTGTACAGGCACTGAAAGTAGGCTAAGTAATTATAAACACAGTGATAAAGTTTACGAATCTCATAATAAGATGAAATCCTCTTCGCGGATATGCGTGTTTGTTTTTATATTTATTAGTAATTTTCATCTTTATTTTGCGAGCGTTAATCAATTTCCCAAAATTGTTAACTTTAGAAAAAAGAATAGCTAAATTTTTCGAGTACCGCTGCATTTACATTGAGGTACAGAACAGGAAAAGTTTGTGGGATTTTCACTTTATTTATATTGCCAATGGCGGTGATCATATGGTGTGTGATAGTATATAGTTATCTCCACTAGAGATCAGGTAAGTCGCTCGAGTGTGTTGATATAGTCATATTAAGCTATTTGATATAGTACAATTTACTACGTACAGAGCGCGACATCTAGCGGTGACTGTAGCAATTAACTTGCCGCACAGTAAATCCAAAATCGTAAACAGGACCGTTTTTGTGACTGGTCGACGGCAATGAGTCAAACAGGCAGCATTAGTTTTTAATAAAGTTCTGGATTCTGGTGTTGGATGTCTTGTATTAAAACAATCGAGAGTAACGGCGTGTGTCACCGTGGAATTGTGTATAGACTACAAGTTCGCGTCAGGCAAGTCTGCACTCGGTTTGACTGGGTCGTTGCAACGCTTTGTCTTGACAGCGGCATATATTTAATAATTTGGTAAAATAGCCTGGTAATGGACTATACGTGATTTTCCTTTATACTTGGACGTTACAGTATACGAAAGGATTACTGAACCAACGAAGTTCGAACGTATGGCGTTTGTCTGCCTTTTGTTGTCCGCCACGTTAAATTACTGCCAGTTCGTCATGCGCCCTAATTACTTATCGTATGTACCAGACTTCAACTACGGCTGACCATTGCATAGTGGTGGGTGATTTTGTTTTTGCAAAACGAAAAGGAACTGTTCGTTAAAAAATAAAACAGGTTAAACTGTTGCTATTTATATTTATTGATTTTACCATTATATTTTAAAACGTTTTATTTTGAGCATTTCAAATAACTGTTCATTTTAGTATTTTTCTTAAATGGATGGTTATATAACTTAAACAATGGCATTAAGTCAATATTTCTCTTACTTACCAGTATCTTAAAATTCAATTAAGATAGTTGTGTTAGCGGTTATAATCACAAACAGAATTATCACTGTTGCACACCACTATAGAAAACTAAATACCACTATTGTATTAACGACTCGGAACACAAAGTTTTTTATAAGTAAAAACATAAAGTTTTACCTTACAGCCTGAACCGGTTTTCGCCTTTGAAAGGCTTCTTCAGAGGCTGCCGTTGGTAGCGCTGTCCGTCCTCTTGTGGGCGACGGAATCAAATTTCGAAAGATCGATGCTGTGTGTGTGGGGTGACATATGTTCGAATATTGCGTGCGATTTGAATTGTGTCTGTTCGTTTAGGAAGTCGTTTTTATTTGTTTTCGTGTGTTTGTGTATTTCCAATTGTTCTATAGTGTCTAGTTTTCGGACTTTTGTGTGTACGTGTAGAATGTTCATGTTATAGTCGATGTTTTTATATGTGTGGTTTGCTTCAATGAGGTGGTTTGCAAAGGTGGATTCTGTAGTGGAGTGGAGTGCCTTTGTGTGTTCAATGTATCTCTGTTTGAAACTACGTCCTGTCTGGCCTATGTAGAATTTGTTGCAATTTGAGCAATTTAGCTTGTAAACACCGGGTAGGTCGCCCACAACAGGACGGACAGCGCTACCAGCGGCAGCCTCTGAAGAAGCCTTTGAAAGGCGAAAACTGGTTCAGACTGTAAGGTAAAACTTTATGTTTTTACTTACAAAAAAACTTTGTGTTCCGAGTCGTTAATATAATAGTGGTATTCAGTTAAGTAACGGACACGTCATGGACAACGAAATCCAAGAACTATAGGCAAATTTTTCCGATTAGCGCTTTCAAGCTTCACTGCTCATCGTCAGATAGGAAATGTGCAACAGTGATAATTCTGTTAGTATCTGTAAAAGGCATTTTTTGTTTTAAATTGTTTCATCAAAAGTCGTGGGGAATATCTGAATAATATTTTTATAGTAGAACTGCGCCGTCTGCCGGCCGGGCGAAGATCAACGGCGGCAAGCGCTTGTACAGAACAAGAAAGGTTTGTGGGATTTTATCTCTAGGTGTATTGTCAATGGCAGTGTTTACATGGTGTGTGATAGTATTCAATTATATACACTAGAGATCAGGTCAGTCGGTCGAGTTTTCCGATACAGTTTACTACGTACACAGCGCGAGATCTAGCGGTAACTGTAGCAATTAGTTGGCCTGCATAGTATTCCTAAAATCGTAAATAGGATGGTTTTTGTGGATGATCGATGGCAACGAGTCAAAGAGACACCCGTTGTTTTGTATATAACGTTTTGGATTCTGATGTTGAATGTCCTGTAATAACACAATACTGAGTGACGGTGTGTGTCACCGTTAGAAACGTGTACAGACTACAAGTTCGCGTCAGGCAAGTCTGCGCTCGATTTGACTGGGTCGTCGCAACGCGTTGTCTTGGCATGCTTGAACAGCGTCAATGTAGTACTGTTTTATAATTTTTGGAAAACCACCTGTTAATGTTCAGGTGGTTATCAAACATTGGATTATATTTGTTTTATATATACATGGTTTTTCTTTCATTCAGACGTAAACGTATATGAAAACATTAGTGAACCAATGAAGTGAGTCCTTAGTTCGGACTTTTGACATCTTTTGCGTTCTGTTTGTACCACACGTTTGGACACATTAATTATGCATCAAAGAGGTAGAGCAATCAACAGGTTCTTATACGCGTTGTTTTGGTTTCATAATTTTTGGGAAAACCGCCTGGCTAATGGTCAGGTGGTATCAAACAAAGGAGTAAAATTGTTTTGTATGTACGTGGGTTTTCTTTTACTCAGACGTTAACGTATATGAAAACAGTACTGAACCAATGAAGTGAGTCCTTTGTTCGGACTTTTGACATTCGTTTGCGTTCTGTTTGTACCACACGTTGGACACAATAACAATTGAACACATTAATATGCATCAAAGAGGTAGAGCAATCAACAGATCATTATACGGTGCTTGTCTTGTAGAAAATTCCAAGTCGCCGCGAACATTAAGCTTCCTTTACGCTGTGGCAAAATCTTCTAAACAGGGGCGGCTAAATATAAAATTTTCGTTCGGGCAAAGTGAGTGGCTCTTTGGAATACTATTTCATAATTCTAATAACTACAATGTCAGTGTTGAACTATAAAGCTTCTTTGCTTGATTATATTCGAAAAGAACGCGATTCTTCATACACAGATATTTATTTTTAAATTTGATACGTAGGCAGAATACATGTGAAAAAAAGTATTGTTATTATATTTAACTTTTCGAAATAAAGTAAATACAATTTCATGCTTAATGAGGGACGCCGTAAGAGGGTAGCAGTCTCCCAGACATTTAAAGCCACTATGTTTTAATTGCGTTACAAAAGCGGCGGACGAAGGTCAGTCTTAAAGGCAAAAGAGACTCCCGTAAGAAGGCCACAGTGATATCAGAATTGCTGTTTAAAATATTTTTAATTTTTGCGTACACAAGTACGAGAATCCGATTTGATTGTAAATAATACAGCTTAAATGATATAAAAAATTTATATGTAGTGAAAAAAAGTATGCAAACGACGAGATAAGTCAAAATTCAATTTCATGTTTAGTTCTACTTAGACTTTACTTTAGCTCCCGACCGGGTTTTAAGCTGTACCAAGTAGAACCTATGCACACGTTTTGCCATAACTGTTATTTCGGGTTTGTACAGTGGAGTATCCAGTGTACAAGTGATAAACTTCCACTATCCAATGGTCAACCTTATGATCTGTATGATGGTGGTTGGCGTGTGGACCCTTGGCCTACCTGCTACCTCTCCCCCATTCTAATACTTCCGCCCGGGCTCGACAGCAGCTATTTGCCGCGTGAGTCACCTCACTGTACGTCCAGTATGAAACAATTTTTTTTTGCCTCGCCCAATACTGGTAAAATTTTGTTATATTTGAAATCAGCGAAATAATACGATGAAAATGACACCAAACACGACTAAAAAATATTAAAAATTGGGCGTTATAAAGTAACAATGACTGAATAATTACAATGACTTCATTTGTATTGTTTAATTTACAATAACTTTACATATTTACAATGACTTATGCTAGCGATTGTAGTAAAGCAGGTCAAAGTTGATGCTGGTAAACGAAATCGATCTGAGTCACCAGAGAACCTATGGAAAAAACAAACATTTGCTAACATTTTTCTGAAAATAATTATTTGTAAATAAGACCAGTTATGACTTAGCTTATAAAAATAAATTTTTTCTACTAATCTTTTTTTACTATTATGACTTAGCTCATAATAGTACCCTACTTTGGCAATACTTTTTTAGATAGTACTATATTTTTATAATATCTTTTGGAACAACGTTTCTCAAACATTTTCACCTTTGAAATATAAGGCAAAAAAAATTAAACTAAATAAATATACCAAGTCTACTTACTCTCATTAAAACAGTTATTCCAATGGAGATGTTCCCAAGTCTTCTTCCTCGTCATAGTTCCAGTCACTGTCGTCATCATCTGGATCTCCTGGAGGCAAGTTGATGATCATTTCCTGGACATTGAAAAGGTCTGGGCTCACTTCAAGAATTACGTCAAACAGCGCAACACAACATTCAAACTGGACGATGTGCAAAATTTGTTTTTTGAAGCTGTAAACTCCTACCAAGCAGATTCGTGGAGAAACTGCGTTAAACACGTAAAAAAATAAATGGATGATGATTGGCTGAGTGAAGGACTTGATGACCGCAGTGTCCAGGAAATGCCCCACCACGCAGTCGGAAGTTACAAATTTAACCCCAAACAGCACGGACGGCAACGGCAGCGGCAGCGACTCAAGAAGGCCGTGCGTCGGTACAAAAATGTAAACAGCGGAGTGAAGTACCGGGCGATAATATGTAGCCTACCCTAAAAGAGATTACACCAGTGAACAATATTTAACATTTCAGGACACCAACAATTTGTTTAAAACTTCTCATCAGAATTTTTTCCGAACAGTGGATAATTGGGTCAGTTACTCGAACGAACGAAAATTTTTCGAAGCCAAAACTACAAAATGGCCATTTTAGAATGTTTACCTTACTTACACTAAAAGTGCTTCTGCCTTGAAAAAAAATTGCGAAGTATTGTTTGCAGCAATGATAAATTTGTTTTGCAGTATAAAAGTTTATTGTATTTTATAAAGTATTGGAATAAATTTAATGTAGTCTATAAATAATAATACTTCTATCATTTCTTTAAACTTTGTATTTACAATATGAAAGTGGATTTTTCTTTCAAACATTACTACAGCTTCTTATAAAGTTTCCTAACTAGATGTATCAATACAGTAATTAGACAATAAATATATAACAGTTAAGTGGTTTTGCTATGTATTACTTAAAGGTAAATTGGATTATAAACACCCGTCTTATGGGAGGAGTCCTCAGAAAGGAATCCGCCCCGAGCCATCAGTGGTCTAGGTACACCACTGCATCAATCAGCTGTATAACAGACGAACTACACGTTTTCCCCCTTACATTTATCAACATCTAATATATCTGACAAACAAAACAGTTTTCTCATGTTAGGTGCTCATGTGAAAAATTTAATTCAGTCTTAATGTTATGGATTTTAAAAGAACTGACAAAGATCAGTTATCCAGTATTCTACACATGTCATAGTTAACATTTTGAGAGCTTTGATTTAATAATTGGATCCCCAAACTGTAGAGCTGCGTGTATGAGCCGATTCCCCAGCGGAATTGTTGATAATAAGCTGTGGGCTATTTGTGGTGTGATATAAATAGAGAGATTTCTACATGACTACATCATCATCAACTTCAAATCATGGCATAGGCAAGGTGGTGCCAATCCGCCTTCAAAGATTCTCCAGTCATCTCCTCCTGGACACACAGCCTATAGCCTTCCTGGTGTGACCAGCCTATAGGGCAGATCTTAACCTAGTATTTCAAATGAAAAGCAATTGGTTTTGGGAAGGGACTAGTTGCCTTACGCCAAATGTAAACAGGTCGCGACATCTACTGGCAATGAGAGTTGTCATAGTTTTATAATTTGTGTTATTTAATCGAATTAGTAATATTTGATTTTAGGATATATAGGTACTAATGAATCAATAATTAATAAATAGAAACGTTTAATTGATAACTCACTCAGTAAAAGAAAACAACAGAATTGTTATTTATTAATGTAAGTTGTAAAAACATAGTGACTACGTATTATACTGTAGTCATCCCAAGATTATTATTAATTCGGGGTCAAAACGTCCTACGACGTTGTCCGATGCCTAACCTCCATGGTTGTCTATCATTGCAGTTTTCATCGTTTAGTCCACTATCGCTCATTGATCTTATGCCCTCTATCCATGTTTTTTGGGTCTTCCTTTCTTTCTGTGCTGTCTAGGTATCCATCTCATTGTTTTCTTTGGTAGTCGGTCCTGTTCCGTTCTTTGTACGTGTCCGTACCAGATTAATTGTTTTTCTTCAATGCAGTCGATGACTGTATATTGCATGCCCATTTCTTCTTTGATCGTTTCATTTCGTATTCGCTCTTGCCTTAAAGTTCTAGCAGCTCGTCTCAAAGCATCCATTTCTGTAGCTTCTAACTTTCTTTTACCTGTTCTTTTATTCTCCATGTTTCAGATCCATACATCAATGTGCTTTTAATAATAATATCGTACATTCTTTTCTTCCGTTCTTTTCCAATTTCTGTGCTCCATAGAACCCCATTCAGTGATCTAATTATTTGTTTTGCTTTGTTTATTCTTGATTTTATGTCAACATCACCTGTTCCTTCTTCATTACAGTTTATTCCTAAGCATTTGTAGCTGTTGCATTTTTTATACGTTCGTTTTTTCTAAGATTAAATCTGTTGTTTCTTTTCCGACAAACAGATACTGCGTTTTTTTCTATGTTCATCAATAATCCCCATTTTTCACACTTTTCCTTCAGTTTGTGTGTCATACATTCCAGGTCTTCTTTTTCATTTGCACGGATCACTTGATCATCTGCAAACTGCAGGGTGTACAAACATGTATCATCGTCAATTTCAAAACTCATCGCTTTGCATTGTTTCTTCCAATGGGTTAGAGCTTTTGCAACGTAAATTTTAAAAAGCGTGGGGGAGATACATCAGCCCTGTTTTAATCCCTTATTTACTCTGAACGGTTCTGATACTCTGTTTCCCACTTTTATTGTGGACGTCATATCGTTGTACAAGTTTTGCACAGCCCTAATAAGTGTGTGGTTGACGTTGGTTATCCCAAGATACCTTTTTTAAGTAAACATCGAAACGTGACACATGCACGCAAGAGAAAGACGTCATTTTTATAGTACCAGGATATTGATAACCAGTTTTCAATATGACTGTGTAGATTCAAGCAATAACAGATGGTTTGAGTCCAGTGAATAAGTATCACACGGAACAGTACTGTTCGTGTACATGGTTGTTTCTGTCCGCTACCACATCTATCTACAAACACGTGTGTCAATATTAGATTTGTATACTGTACATGAAAATCGCCTTAAAAAAAAAAAAAGGGCTGATTGTCCATATGTTTTCTCACCGCCTACAAGAATGAATTAAGAACTTGACTTACTGACTTAAGTCCTTAAATTACTAGGTGGAACGTAGGGCCTTGACGATATTTCTCCACCGTGTTCTGTCCATTGCCAGGGCCTCACCTCCCTCCATGTCTTCTTGACACCAGCCAGCAATCTTTCCAAAGTGCTCTTCCAGGTGTTCCTCGGTCTTCCACGCTGCGGCTACCTTGTGGATTCCAATTACAGTGCCTGTCTAGCGATATTTTCTGATGGTCTTCTCAGGGTGTGACCGATCCACCTCCATTTTCTTCTCTTCATCTGTAGTTGGGTGGTACTCTGACTTGTAGCCTCCCATAGATCTCTGTCCCAAATTCTCATTATGTATCTCAGGCAACGGTTTATGAAAGTCTGTAATCTTGTGGTAATGTCCTTTGTCACTTTCCAGGTCTCATGAATTAAGAAAGTAACAATATATTATTCTACAACTTTCGGACTGTGTACAGGCACTGAAAGTAGGCTAAGTAATTATAAACACAGTGATAAAGTTTACGAATCTCATAATAAGATGAAATCCTCTTCGCGGATATGCGTGTTTGTTTTTATATTTATTAGTAATTTTCATCTTTATTTTGCGAGCGTTAATCAATTTCCCAAAATTGTTAACTTTAGAAAAAAGAATAGCTAAATTTTTCGAGTACCGCTGCATTTACATTGAGGTACAGAACAGGAAAAGTTTGTGGGATTTTCACTTTATTTATATTGCCAATGGCGGTGATCATATGGTGTGTGATAGTATATAGTTATCTCCACTAGAGATCAGGTAAGTCGCTCGAGTGTGTTGATATAGTCATATTAAGCTATTTGATATAGTACAATTTACTACGTACAGAGCGCGACATCTAGCGGTGACTGTAGCAATTAACTTGCCGCACAGTAAATCCAAAATCGTAAACAGGACCGTTTTTGTGACTGGTCGACGGCAATGAGTCAAACAGGCAGCATTAGTTTTTAATAAAGTTCTGGATTCTGGTGTTGGATGTCTTGTATTAAAACAATCGAGAGTAACGGCGTGTGTCACCGTGGAATTGTGTATAGACTACAAGTTCGCGTCAGGCAAGTCTGCACTCGGTTTGACTGGGTCGTTGCAACGCTTTGTCTTGACAGCGGCATATATTTAATAATTTGGTAAAATAGCCTGGTAATGGACTATACGTGATTTTCCTTTATACTTGGACGTTACAGTATACGAAAGGATTACTGAACCAACGAAGTTCGAACGTATGGCGTTTGTCTGCCTTTTGTTGTCCGCCACGTTAAATTACTGCCAGTTCGTCATGCGCCCTAATTACTTATCGTATGTACCGGACTTCAACTACGGCTGACCATTGCATAGTGGTGGGTGATTTTGTTTTTGCAAAACGAAAAGGAACTGTTCGTTAAAAAATAAAACAGGTTAAACTGTTGCTATTTATATTTATTGATTTTACCATTATATTTTAAAACGTTTTATTTTGAGCATTTCAAATAACTGTTCATTTTAGTATTTTTCTTAAATGGATGGTTATATAACTTAAACAATGGCATTAAGTCAATATTTCTCTTACTTACCAGTATCTTAAAATTCAATTAAGATAGTTGTGTTAGCGGTTATAATCACAAACAGAATTATCACTGTTGCACACCACTATAGAAAACTAAATACCACTATTGTATTAACGACTCGGAACACAAAGTTTTTTATAAGTAAAAACATAAAGTTTTACCTTACAGCCTGAACCGGTTTTCGCCTTTGAAAGGCTTCTTCAGAGGCTGCCGTTGGTAGCGCTGTCCGTCCTCTTGTGGGCGACGGAATCAAATTTCGAAAGATCGATGCTGTGTGTGTGGGGTGACATATGTTCGAATATTGCGTGCGATTTGAATTGTGTCTGTTCGTTTAGGAAGTCGTTTTTATTTGTTTTCGTGTGTTTGTGTATTTCCAATTGTTCTATAGTGTCTAGTTTTCGGACTTTTGTGTGTACGTGTAGAATGTTCATGTTATAGTCGATGTTTTTATATGTGTGGTTTGCTTCAATGAGGTGGTTTGCAAAGGTGGATTCTGTAGTGGAGTGGAGTGCCTTTGTGTGTTCAATGTATCTCTGTTTGAAACTACGTCCTGTCTGGCCTATGTAGAATTTGTTGCAATTTGAGCAATTTAGCTTGTAAACACCGGGTAGGTCGCCCACAACAGGACGGACAGCGCTACCAGCGGCAGCCTCTGAAGAAGCCTTTGAAAGGCGAAAACTGGTTCAGACTGTAAGGTAAAACTTTATGTTTTTACTTACAAAAAAACTTTGTGTTCCGAGTCGTTAATATAATAGTGGTATTCAGTTAAGTAACGGACACGTCATGGACAACGAAATCCAAGAACTATAGGCAAATTTTTCCGATTAGCGCTTTCAAGCTTCACTGCTCATCGTCAGATAGGAAATGTGCAACAGTGATAATTCTGTTAGTATCTGTAAAAGGCATTTTTTGTTTTAAATTGTTTCATCAAAAGTCGTGGGGAATATCTGAATAATATTTTTATAGTAGAACTGCGCCGTCTGCCGGCCGGGCGAAGATCAACGGCGGCAAGCGCTTGTACAGAACAAGAAAGGTTTGTGGGATTTTATCTCTAGGTGTATTGTCAATGGCAGTGTTTACATGGTGTGTGATAGTATTCAATTATATACACTAGAGATCAGGTCAGTCGGTCGAGTTTTCCGATACAGTTTACTACGTACACAGCGCGAGATCTAGCGGTAACTGTAGCAATTAGTTGGCCTGCATAGTATTCCTAAAATCGTAAATAGGATGGTTTTTGTGGATGATCGATGGCAACGAGTCAAAGAGACACCCGTTGTTTTGTATATAACGTTTTGGATTCTGATGTTGAATGTCCTGTAATAACACAATACTGAGTGACGGTGTGTGTCACCGTTAGAAATGTGTACAGACTACAAGTTCGCGTCAGGCAAGTCTGCACTCGATTTGACTGGGTCGTCGCAACGTGTTGTCTTGGCATGCTTGAACAGCGTCAATGTAGTACTGTTTTATAATTTTTGGAAAACCACCTGTTAATGTTCAGGTGGTTATCAAACATTGGATTATATTTGTTTTATATATACATGGTTTTTCTTTCATTCAGACGTAAACGTATATGAAAACATTAGTGAACCAATGAAGTGAGTCCTTAGTTCGGACTTTTGACATCTTTTGCGTTCTGTTTGTACCACACGTTTGGACACGTTAATTATGCATCAAAGAGGTAGAGCAATCAACAGGTTCTTATACGCGTTGTTTTGGTTTCATAATTTTTGGGAAAACCGCCTGGCTAATGGTCAGGTGGTATCAAACAAAGGAGTAAAATTGTTTTGTATGTACGTGGGTTTTCTTTTACTCAGACGTTAACGTATATGAAAACAGTACTGAACCAATGAAGTGAGTCCTTTGTTCGGACTTTTGACATTCGTTTGCGTTCTGTTTGTACCACACGTTGGACACAATAACAATTGAACACATTAATATGCATCAAAGAGGTAGAGCAATCAACAGATCATTATACGGTGCTTGTCTTGTAGAAAATTCCAAGTCGCCGCGAACATTAAGCTTCCTTTACGCTGTGGCAAAATCTTCTAAACAGGGGCGGCTAAATATAAAATTTTCGTTCGGGCAAAGTGAGTGGCTCTTTGGAATACTATTTCATAATTCTAATAACTACAATGTCAGTGTTGAACTATAAAGCTTCTTTGCTTGATTATATTCGAAAAGAACGCGATTCTTCATACACAGATATTTATTTTTAAATTTGATACGTAGGCAGAATACATGTGAAAAAAAGTATTGTTATTATATTTAACTTTTCGAAATAAAGTAAATACAATTTCATGCTTAATGAGGGACGCCGTAAGAGGGTAGCAGTCTCCCAGACATTTAAAGCCACTATGTTTTAATTGCGTTACAAAAGCGGCGGACGAAGGTCAGTCTTAAAGGCAAAAGAGACTCCCGTAAGACGGCCACAGTGATATCAGAATTGCTGTTTAAAATATTTTTAATTTTTGCGTACACAAGTACGAGAATCCGATTTGATTGTAAATAATACAGCTTAAATGATATAAAAAATTTATATGTAGTGAAAAATAGTATGCAAACGACGAGATAAGTCAAAATTCAATTTCATGTTTAGTTCTACTTAGACTTTACTTTAGCTCCCGACCGGGTTTTAAGCTGTACCAAGTAGAACCTATGCACACGTTTTGCCATAACTGTTATTTCGGGTTTGTACAGTGGAGTATCCAGTGTACAAGTGATAAACTTCCACTATCCAATGGTCAACCTTATGATCTGTATGATGGTGGTTGGCGTGTGGACCCTTGGCCTACCTGCTACCTCTCCCCCATTCTAATACTTCCGCCCGGGCTCGACAGCAGCTATTTGCCGCGTGAGTCACCTCACTGTACGTCCAGTATGAAACAATTTTTTTTTGCCTCTCCCAATACTGGTAAAATTTTGTTATATTTGAAATCAGCGAAATAATACGATGAAAATGACACCAAACACGACTAAAAAATATTAAAAATTGGGCGTTATAAAGTAACAATGACTGAATAATTACAATGACTTCATTTGTATTGTTTAATTTACAATAACTTTACATATTTACAATGACTTATGCTAGCGATTGTAGTAAAGCAGGTCAAAGTTGATGCTGGTAAACGAAATCGATCTGAGTCACCAGAGAACCTATGGAAAAAACAAACATTTGCTAACATTTTTCTGAAAATAATTATTTGTAAATAAGACCAGTTATGACTTAGCTTATAAAAATAAATTTTTTCTACTAATCTTTTTTTACTATTATGACTTAGCTCATAATAGTACCCTACTTTGACAATACTTTTTTAGATAGTACTATATTTTTATAATATCTTTTGGAACAACGTTTCTCAAACATTTTCACCTTTGAAATATAAGGCAAAAAAAATTAAACTAAATAAATATACCAAGTCTACTTACTCTCATTAAAACAGTTATTCCAATGGAGATGTTCCCAAGTCTTCTTCCTCGTCATAGTTCCAGTCACTGTCGTCATCATCTGGATCTCCTGGAGGCAAGTTGATGATCATTTCCTGGACATTGAAAAGGTCTGGGCTCACTTCAAGAATTACGTCAAACAGCGCAACACAACATTCAAACTGGACGATGTGCAAAATTTGTTTTTTGAAGCTGTAAACTCCTACCAAGCAGATTCGTGGAGAAACTGCGTTAAACACGTAAAAAAATAAATGGATGATGATTGGCTGAGTGAAGGACTTGATGACCGCAGTGTCCAGGAAATGCCCCACCACGCAGTCGGAAGTTACAAATTTAACCCCAAACAGCACGGACGGCAACGGCAGCGGCAGCGACTCAAGAAGGCCGTGCGTCGGTACAAAAATGTAAACAGCGGAGTGAAGTACCGGGCGATAATATGTAGCCTACCCTAAAAGAGATTACACCAGTGAACAATATTTAACATTTCAGGACACCAACAATTTGTTTAAAACTTCTCATCAGAATTTTTTCCGAACAGTGGATAATTGGGCGGAAATTGGGTCAGTTACTCGAACGAACGAAAATTTTTCGAAGCCAAAACTACAAAATGGCCATTTTAGAATGTTTACCTTACTTACACTAAAAGTGCTTCTGCCTTGAAAAAAAATTGCGAAGTATTGTTTGCAGCAATGATAAATTTGTTTTGCAGTATAAAAGTTTATTGTATTTTATAAAGTATTGGAATAAATTTAATGTAGTCTATAAATAATACTACTTCTATCATTTCTTTAAACTTTGTATTTACAATATGAAAGTGGATTTTTCTTTCAAACATTACTACAGCTTCTTATAAAGTTTCCTAACTAGATGTATCAATACAGTAATTAGACAATAAATATATAACAGTTAAGTGGTTTTGCTATGTATTACTTAAAGGTAAATTGGATTATAAACACCCGTCTTATGGGAGGAGTCCTCAGAAAGGAATCCGCCCCGAGCCTTCAGTGGTCTAGGTACACCACTGCATCAATCAGCTGTATAACAGACGAACTACACGTTTTCCCCCTTACATTTATCAACATCTAATATATCTGACAAACAAAACAGTTTTCTCATGTTAGGTGCTCATGTGAAAAATTTAATTCAGTCTTAATAATACTTAATGTTATGGATTTTAAAAGAACTGACAAAGATCAGTTATCCAGTATTCTACACATGTCATAGTTAACTTTTTGAGAGCTTAGATTTAATAATTGGATCCCCAAACTGTAGAGCTGCGTGTATGAGCCGATTCCCCAGCGGAATTGTTGATAATAAGCTGTGGGCTATTTGTGGTGTGATATAAATAGAGAGATTTCTACATGACTACATCATCATCAACTTCAAATCATGGCATAGGCAAGGTGGTGCCAATCCGCCTTCAAAGATTCTCCAGTCATCTCCTCCTGGACACACAGCCTATAGCCTTCCTGGTGTGACCAGCCTATAGGGCAGATCTTAACCTAGTATTTCAAATGAAAAGCAATTGGTTTTGGGAAGGGACTAGTTGCCTTACGCCAAATGTAAACAGGTCGCGACATCTACTGGCAATGAGAGTTGTCATAGTTTTATAATTTGTGTTATTTAATCGAATTAGTAATATTTGATTTTAGGATAGATAGGTACTAATGAATCAATAATTAATAAATAGAAACGTTTAATTGATAACTCACTCAGTAAAAGAAAACAACAGAATTGTTATTTATTAAGGTAAGTTGTAAAAACATAGTGACTACGTATTATACTGTAGTCATCCCAAGATTATTATTAATTCGGGGTCAAAACGTCCTACGACGTTGTCCGATGCCTAACCTCCATGGTTGTCTATCATTGCAGTTTTCATCGTTTAGTCCACTATCGCTCATTGATCTTATGCCCTCTATCCATGTTTTTTGGGTCTTCCTTTCTTTCTGTGCTGTCTAGGTATCCATCTCATTGTTTTCTTTGGTAGTCGGTCCTGTTCCGTTCTTTGTACGTGTCCGTACCAGATTAGTTGTTTTTCTTCAATGCAGTCGATGACTGTATATTGCATGCCCATTTCTTCTTTGATCGTTTCATTTCGTATTCGCTCTTGCCTTAAAGTTCTAGCAGCTCGTCTCAAAGCATCCATTTCTGTAGCTTCTAACTTTCTTTTACCTGTTCTTTTATTCTCCATGTTTCAGATCCATACATCAATGTGCTTTTAATAATAATATCGTACATTCTTTTCTTCCGTTCTTTTCCAATTTCTGTGCTCCATAGAATCCCATTCAGTGATCTAATTATTTGTTTTGCTTTGTTTATTCTTGATTTTATGTCAACATCACCTGTTCCTTCTTCATTACAGTTTATTCCTAAGCATTTGTAGCTGTTGCATTTTTTATACGTTCGTTTTTTCTAAGATTAAATCTGTTGTTTCTTTTCCGACAAACAGATACTGCGTTTTTTTCTATGTTCATCAGTAATCCCCATTTTTCACACTTTTCCTTCAGTTTGTGTGTCATACATTCCAGGTCTTCTTTTTCATTTGCACGGATCACTTGATCATCTGCAAACTGCAGGGTGTACAAACATGTATCATCGTCAATTTCAAAACTCATCGCTTTGCATTGTTTCTTCCAATGGGTTAGAGCTTTTGCAACGTAAATTTTAAAAAGCGTGGGGGAGATACATCAGCCCTGTTTTAATCCCTTATTTACTCTGAACGGTTCTGATACTCTGTTTCCCACTTTTATTGTGGACGTCATATCGTTGTACAAGTTTTGCACAGCCCTAATAAGTGTGTGGTTGACGTTGGTTATCCCAAGATACCTTTTTAAAGTAAACATCGAAACGTGACACATGCACGCAAGAGAAAGACGTCATTTTTATAGTACCAGGATATTGATAACCAGTTTTCAATATGACTGTGTAGATTCAAGCAATAACAGATGGTTTGAGTCCAGTGAATAAGTATCACACGGAACAGTACTGTTCGTGTACATGGTTGTTTCTGTCCGCTACCACATCTATCTACAAACACGTGTGTCAATATTAGATTTGTATACTGTACATGAAAATCGCCTTAAAAAAAAAAAAAAGGGCTGATTGTCCATATGTTTTCTCACCGCCCACAAGAATGAATTAAGAACTTGACTTACTGACTTAAGTCCTTAAATTACTAGGTGGAACGTAGGGCCTTGACGATATTTCTCCACCGTGTTCTGTCCATTGCCAGGGCCTCACCTCCCTCCATGTCTTCTTGACACCAGCCAGCAATCTTTCCAAAGTGCTCTTCCAGGTGTTCCTCGGTCTTCCACGCTGCGGCTACCTTGTGGATTCCAATTACAGTGCCTGTCTAGCGATATTTTCTGATGGTCTTCTCAGGGTGTGACCGATCCACCTCCATTTTCTTCTCTTCATCTGTAGTTGGGTGGTACTCTGACTTGTAGCCTCCCATAGATCTCTGTCCCAAATTCTCATTATGTATCTCAGGCAACGGTTTATGAAAGTCTGTAATCTTGTGGTAATGTCCTTTGTCACTTTCCAGGTCTCATGAATTAAGAAAGTAACAATATATTATTCTACAACTTTCGGACTGTGTACAGGCACTGAAAGTAGGCTAAGTAATTATAAACACAGTGATAAAGTTTACGAATCTCATAATAAGATGAAATCCTCTTCGCGGATATGCGTGTTTGTTTTTATATTTATTAGTAATTTTCATCTTTATTTTGCGAGCGTTAATCAATTTCCCAAAATTGTTAACTTTAGAAAAAAGAATAGCTAAATTTTTCGAGTACCGCTGCATTTACATTGAGGTACAGAACAGGAAAAGTTTGTGGGATTTTCACTTTATTTATATTGCCAATGGCGGTGATCATATGGTGTGTGATAGTATATAGTTATCTCCACTAGAGATCAGGTAAGTCGCTCGAGTGTGTTGATATAGTCATATTAAGCTATTTGATATAGTACAATTTACTACGTACAGAGCGCGACATCTAGCGGTGACTGTAGCAATTAACTTGCCGCACAGTAAATCCAAAATCGTAAACAGGACCGTTTTTGTGACTGGTCGACGGCAATGAGTCAAACAGGCAGCATTAGTTTTTAATAAAGTTCTGGATTCTGGTGTTGGATGTCTTGTATTAAAACAATCGAGAGTAACGGCGTGTGTCACCGTGGAATTGTTATAGACTACAAGTTCGCGTCAGGCAAGTCTGCACTCGGTTTGACTGGGTCGTTGCAACGCTTTGTCTTGACAGCGGCATATATTTAATAATTTGGTAAAATAGCCTGGTAATGGACTATACGTGATTTTCCTTTATACTTGGACGTTACAGTATACGAAAGGATTACTGAACCAACGAAGTTCGAACGTATGGCGTTTGTCTGCCTTTTGTTGTCCGCCACGTTAAATTACTGCCAGTTCGTCATGCGCCCTAATTACTTATCGTATGTACCAGACTTCAACTACGGCTGACCATTGCATAGTGGTGGGTGATTTTGTTTTTGCAAAACGAAAAGGAACTGTTCGTTAAAAAATAAAACAGGTTAAACTGTTGCTATTTATATTTATTGATTTTACCATTATATTTTAAAACGTTTTATTTTGAGCATTTCAAATAACTGTTCATTTTAGTATTTTTCTTAAATGGATGGTTATATAACTTAAACAATGGCATTAAGTCAATATTTCTCTTACTTACCAGTATCTTAAAATTCAATTAAGATAGTTGTGTTAGCGGTTATAATCACAAACAGAATTATCACTGTTGCACACCACTATAGAAAACTAAATACCACTATTGTATTAACGACTCGGAACACAAAGTTTTTTATAAGTAAAAACATAAAGTTTTACCTTACAGCCTGAACCGGTTTTCGCCTTTGAAAGGCTTCTTCAGAGGCTGCCGTTGGTAGCGCTGTCCGTCCTCTTGTGGGCGACGGAATCAAATTTCGAAAGATCGATGCTGTGTGTGTGGGGTGACATATGTTCGAATATTGCGTGCGATTTGAATTGTGTCTGTTCGTTTAGGAAGTCGTTTTTATTTGTTTTCGTGTGTTTGTGTATTTCCAATTGTTCTATAGTGTCTAGTTTTCGGACTTTTGTGTGTACGTGTAGAATGTTCATGTTATAGTCGATGTTTTTATATGTGTGGTTTGCTTCAATGAGGTGGTTTGCAAAGGTGGATTCTGTAGTGGAGTGGAGTGCCTTTGTGTGTTCAATGTATCTCTGTTTGAAACTACGTCCTGTCTGGCCTATGTAGAATTTGTTGCAATTTGAGCAATTTAGCTTGTAAACACCGGGTAGGTCGCCCACAACAGGACGGACAGCGCTACCAGCGGCAGCCTCTGAAGAAGCCTTTGAAAGGCGAAAACTGGTTCAGACTGTAAGGTAAAACTTTATGTTTTTACTTACAAAAAAACTTTGTGTTCCGAGTCGTTAATATAATAGTGGTATTCAGTTAAGTAACGGACACGTCATGGACAACGAAATCCAAGAACTATAGGCAAATTTTTCCGATTAGCGCTTTCAAGCTTCACTGCTCATCGTCAGATAGGAAATGTGCAACAGTGATAATTCTGTTAGTATCTGTAAAAGGCATTTTTTGTTTTAAATTGTTTCATCAAAAGTCGTGGGGAATATCTGAATAATATTTTTATAGTAGAACTGCGCCGTCTGCCGGCCGGGCGAAGATCAACGGCGGCAAGCGCTTGTACAGAACAAGAAAGGTTTGTGGGATTTTATCTCTAGGTGTATTGTCAATGGCAGTGTTTACATGGTGTGTGATAGTATTCAATTATATACACTAGAGATCAGGTCAGTCGGTCGAGTTTTCCGATACAGTTTACTACGTACACAGCGCGAGATCTAGCGGTAACTGTAGCAATTAGTTGGCCTGCATAGTATTCCTAAAATCGTAAATAGGATGGTTTTTGTGGATGATCGATGGCAACGAGTCAAAGAGACACCCGTTGTTTTGTATATAACGTTTTGGATTCTGATGTTGAATGTCCTGTAATAACACAATACTGAGTGACGGTGTGTGTCACCGTTAGAAATGTGTACAGACTACAAGTTCGCGTCAGGCAAGTCTGCACTCGATTTGACTGGGTCGTCGCAACGTGTTGTCTTGGCATGCTTGAACAGCGTCAATGTAGTACTGTTTTATAATTTTTGGAAAACCACCTGTTAATGTTCAGGTGGTTATCAAACATTGGATTATATTTGTTTTATATATACATGGTTTTTCTTTCATTCAGACGTAAACGTATATGAAAACATTAGTGAACCAATGAAGTGAGTCCTTAGTTCGGACTTTTGACATCTTTTGCGTTCTGTTTGTACCACACGTTTGGACACGTTAATTATGCATCAAAGAGGTAGAGCAATCAACAGGTTCTTATACGCGTTGTTTTGGTTTCATAATTTTTGGGAAAACCGCCTGGCTAATGGTCAGGTGGTATCAAACAAAGGAGTAAAATTGTTTTGTATGTACGTGGGTTTTCTTTTACTCAGACGTTAACGTATATGAAAACAGTACTGAACCAATGAAGTGAGTCCTTTGTTCGGACTTTTGACATTCGTTTGCGTTCTGTTTGTACCACACGTTGGACACAATAACAATTGAACACATTAATATGCATCAAAGAGGTAGAGCAATCAACAGATCATTATACGGTGCTTGTCTTGTAGAAAATTCCAAGTCGCCGCGAACATTAAGCTTCCTTTACGCTGTGGCAAAATCTTCTAAACAGGGGCGGCTAAATATAAAATTTTCGTTCGGGCAAAGTGAGTGGCTCTTTGGAATACTATTTCATAATTCTAATAACTACAATGTCAGTGTTGAACTATAAAGCTTCTTTGCTTGATTATATTCGAAAAGAACGCGATTCTTCATACACAGATATTTATTTTTAAATTTGATACGTAGGCAGAATACATGTGAAAAAAAGTATTGTTATTATATTTAACTTTTCGAAATAAAGTAAATACAATTTCATGCTTAATGAGGGACGCCGTAAGAGGGTAGCAGTCTCCCAGACATTTAAAGCCACTATGTTTTAATTGCGTTACAAAAGCGGCGGACGAAGGTCAGTCTTAAAGGCAAAAGAGACTCCCGTAAGACGGCCACAGTGATATCAGAATTGCTGTTTAAAATATTTTTAATTTTTGCGTACACAAGTACGAGAATCCGATTTGATTGTAAATAATACAGCTTAAATGATATAAAAAATTTATATGTAGTGAAAAATAGTATGCAAACGACGAGATAAGTCAAAATTCAATTTCATGTTTAGTTCTACTTAGACTTTACTTTAGCTCCCGACCGGGTTTTAAGCTGTACCAAGTAGAACCTATGCACACGTTTTGCCATAACTGTTATTTCGGGTTTGTACAGTGGAGTATCCAGTGTACAAGTGATAAACTTCCACTATCCAATGGTCAACCTTATGATCTGTATGATGGTGGTTGGCGTGTGGACCCTTGGCCTACCTGCTACCTCTCCCCCATTCTAATACTTCCGCCCGGGCTCGACAGCAGCTATTTGCCGCGTGAGTCACCTCACTGTACGTCCAGTATGAAACAATTTTTTTTTGCCTCGCCCAATACTGGTAAAATTTTGTTATATTTGAAATCAGCGAAATAATACGATGAAAATGACACCAAACACGACTAAAAAATATTAAAAATTGGGCGTTATAAAGTAACAATGACTGAATAATTACAATGACTTCATTTGTATTGTTTAATTTACAATAACTTTACATATTTACAATGACTTATGCTAGCGATTGTAGTAAAGCAGGTCAAAGTTGATGCTGGTAAACGAAATCGATCTGAGTCACCAGAGAACCTATGGAAAAAACAAACATTTGCTAACATTTTTCTGAAAATAATTATTTGTAAATAAGACCAGTTATGACTTAGCTTATAAAAATAAATTTTTTCTACTAATCTTTTTTTACTATTATGACTTAGCTCATAATAGTACCCTACTTTGACAATACTTTTTTAGATAGTACTATATTTTTATAATATCTTTTGGAACAACGTTTCTCAAACATTTTCACCTTTGAAATATAAGGCAAAAAAAATTAAACTAAATAAATATACCAAGTCTACTTACTCTCATTAAAACAGTTATTCCAATGGAGATGTTCCCAAGTCTTCTTCCTCGTCATAGTTCCAGTCACTGTCGTCATCATCTGGATCTCCTGGAGGCAAGTTGATGATCATTTCCTGGACATTGAAAAGGTCTGGGCTCACTTCAAGAATTACGTCAAACAGCGCAACACAACATTCAAACTGGACGATGTGCAAAATTTGTTTTTTGAAGCTGTAAACTCCTACCAAGCAGATTCGTGGAGAAACTGCGTTAAACACGTAAAAAAATAAATGGATGATGATTGGCTGAGTGAAGGACTTGATGACCGCAGTGTCCAGGAAATGCCCCACCACGCAGTCGGAAGTTACAAATTTAACCCCAAACAGCACGGACGGCAACGGCAGCGGCAGCGACTCAAGAAGGCCGTGCGTCGGTACAAAAATGTAAACAGCGGAGTGAAGTACCGGGCGATAATATGTAGCCTACCCTAAAAGAGATTACACCAGTGAACAATATTTAACATTTCAGGACACCAACAATTTGTTTAAAACTTCTCATCAGAATTTTTTCCGAACAGTGGATAATTGGGCGGAAATTGGGTCAGTTACTCGAACGAACGAAAATTTTTCGAAGCCAAAACTACAAAATGGCCATTTTAGAATGTTTACCTTACTTACACTAAAAGTGCTTCTGCCTTGAAAAAAAATTGCGAAGTATTGTTTGCAGCAATGATAAATTTGTTTTGCAGTATAAAAGTTTATTGTATTTTATAAAGTATTGGAATAAATTTAATGTAGTCTATAAATAATACTACTTCTATCATTTCTTTAAACTTTGTATTTACAATATGAAAGTGGATTTTTCTTTCAAACATTACTACAGCTTCTTATAAAGTTTCCTAACTAGATGTATCAATACAGTAATTAGACAATAAATATATAACAGTTAAGTGGTTTTGCTATGTATTACTTAAAGGTAAATTGGCTAATAAACACCCGTCTTATGGGAGGAGTCCTCAGAAAGGAATCCGCCCCGAGCCTTCAGTGGTCTAGGTACACCACTGCATCAATCAGCTGTATAACAGACGAACTACACGTTTTCCCCCTTACATTTATCAACATCTAATATATCTGACAAACAAAACAGTTTTCTCATGTTAGGTGCTCATGTGAAAAATTTAATTCAGTCTTAATGTTATGGATTTTAAAAGAACTGACAAAGATCAGTTATCCAGTATTCTACACATGTCATAGTTAACTTTTTGAGAGCTTAGATTTAATAATTGGATCCCCAAACTGTAGAGCTGCGTGTATGAGCCGATTCCCCAGCGGAATTGTTGATAATAAGCTGTGGGCTATTTGTGGTGTGATATAAATAGAGAGATTTCTACATGACTACATCATCATCAACTTCAAATCATGGCATAGGCAAGGTGGTGCCAATCCGCCTTCAAAGATTCTCCAGTCATCTCCTCCTGGACACACAGCCTATAGCCTTCCTGGTGTGACCAGCCTATAGGGCAGATCTTAACCTAGTATTTCAAATGAAAAGCAATTGGTTTTGGGAAGGGACTAGTTGCCTTACGCCAAATGTAAACAGGTCGCGACATCTACTGGCAATGAGAGTTGTCATAGTTTTATAATTTGTGTTATTTAATCGAATTAGTAATATTTGATTTTAGGATATATAGGTACTAATGAATCAATAATTAATAAATAGAAACGTTTAATTGATAACTCACTCAGTAAAAGAAAACAACAGAATTGTTATTTATTAAGGTAAGTTGTAAAAACATAGTGACTACGTATTATACTGTAGTCATCCCAAGATTATTATTAATTCGGGGTCAAAACGTCCTACGACGTTGTCCGATGCCTAACCTCCATGGTTGTCTATCATTGCAGTTTTCATCGTTTAGTCCACTATCGCTCATTGATCTTATGCCCTCTATCCATGTTTTTTGGGTCTTCCTTTCTTTCTGTGCTGTCTAGGTATCCATCTCATTGTTTTCTTTGGTAGTCGGTCCTGTTCCGTTCTTTGTACGTGTCCGTACCAGATTAATTGTTTTTCTTCAATGCAGTCGATGACTGTATATTGCATGCCCATTTCTTCTTTGATCGTTTCATTTCGTATTCGCTCTTGCCTTAAAGTTCTAGCAGCTCGTCTCAAAGCATCCATTTCTGTAGCTTCTAACTTTCTTTTACCTGTTCTTTTATTCTCCATGTTTCAGATCCATACATCAATGTGCTTTTAATAATAATATCGTACATTCTTTTCTTCCGTTCTTTTCCAATTTCTGTGCTCCATAGAACCCCATTCAGTGATCTAATTATTTGTTTTGCTTTGTTTATTCTTGATTTTATGTCAACATCACCTGTTCCTTCTTCATTACAGTTTATTCCTAAGCATTTGTAGCTGTTGCATTTTTTATACGTTCGTTTTTTCTAAGATTAAATCTGTTGTTTCTTTTCCGACAAACAGATACTGCGTTTTTTTCTATGTTCATCAATAATCCCCATTTTTCACACTTTTCCTTCAGTTTGTGTGTCATACATTCCAGGTCTTCTTTTTCATTTGCACGGATCACTTGATCATCTGCAAACTGCAGGGTGTACAAACATGTATCATCGTCAATTTCAAAACTCATCGCTTTGCATTGTTTCTTCCAATGGGTTAGAGCTTTTGCAACGTAAATTTTAAAAAGCGTGGGGGAGATACATCAGCCCTGTTTTAATCCCTTATTTACTCTGAACGGTTCTGATACTCTGTTTCCCACTTTTATTGTGGACGTCATATCGTTGTACAAGTTTTGCACAGCCCTAATAAGTGTGTGGTTGACGTTGGTTATCCCAAGATACCTTTTTTAAGTAAACATCGAAACGTGACACATGCACGCAAGAGAAAGACGTCATTTTTATAGTACCAGGATATTGATAACCAGTTTTCAATATGACTGTGTAGATTCAAGCAATAACAGATGGTTTGAGTCCAGTGAATAAGTATCACACGGAACAGTACTGTTCGTGTACATGGTTGTTTCTGTCCGCTACCACATCTATCTACAAACACGTGTGTCAATATTAGATTTGTATACTGTACATGAAAATCGCCTTAAAAAAAAAAAAAGGGCTGATTGTCCATATGTTTTCTCACCGCCTACAAGAATGAATTAAGAACTTGACTTACTGACTTAAGTCCTTAAATTACTAGGTGGAACGTAGGGCCTTGACGATATTTCTCCACCGTGTTCTGTCCATTGCCAGGGCCTCACCTCCCTCCATGTCTTCTTGACACCAGCCAGCAATCTTTCCAAAGTGCTCTTCCAGGTGTTCCTCGGTCTTCCACGCTGCGGCTACCTTGTGGATTCCAATTACAGTGCCTGTCTAGCGATATTTTCTGATGGTCTTCTCAGGGTGTGACCGATCCACCTCCATTTTCTTCTCTTCATCTGTAGTTGGGTGGTACTCTGACTTGTAGCCTCCCATAGATCTCTGTCCCAAATTCTCATTATGTATCTCAGGCAACGGTTTATGAAAGTCTGTAATCTTGTGGTAATGTCCTTTGTCACTTTCCAGGTCTCATGAATTAAGAAAGTAACAATATATTATTCTACAACTTTCGGACTGTGTACAGGCACTGAAAGTAGGCTAAGTAATTATAAACACAGTGATAAAGTTTACGAATCTCATAATAAGATGAAATCCTCTTCGCGGATATGCGTGTTTGTTTTTATATTTATTAGTAATTTTCATCTTTATTTTGCGAGCGTTAATCAATTTCCCAAAATTGTTAACTTTAGAAAAAAGAATAGCTAAATTTTTCGAGTACCGCTGCATTTACATTGAGGTACAGAACAGGAAAAGTTTGTGGGATTTTCACTTTATTTATATTGCCAATGGCGGTGATCATATGGTGTGTGATAGTATATAGTTATCTCCACTAGAGATCAGGTAAGTCGCTCGAGTGTGTTGATATAGTCATATTAAGCTATTTGATATAGTACAATTTACTACGTACAGAGCGCGACATCTAGCGGTGACTGTAGCAATTAACTTGCCGCACAGTAAATCCAAAATCGTAAACAGGACCGTTTTTGTGACTGGTCGACGGCAATGAGTCAAACAGGCAGCATTAGTTTTTAATAAAGTTCTGGATTCTGGTGTTGGATGTCTTGTATTAAAACAATCGAGAGTAACGGCGTGTGTCACCGTGGAATTGTGTATAGACTACAAGTTCGCGTCAGGCAAGTCTGCACTCGGTTTGACTGGGTCGTTGCAACGCTTTGTCTTGACAGCGGCATATATTTAATAATTTGGTAAAATAGCCTGGTAATGGACTATACGTGATTTTCCTTTATACTTGGACGTTACAGTATACGAAAGGATTACTGAACCAACGAAGTTCGAACGTATGGCGTTTGTCTGCCTTTTGTTGTCCGCCACGTTAAATTACTGCCAGTTCGTCATGCGCCCTAATTACTTATCGTATGTACCGGACTTCAACTACGGCTGACCATTGCATAGTGGTGGGTGATTTTGTTTTTGCAAAACGAAAAGGAACTGTTCGTTAAAAAATAAAACAGGTTAAACTGTTGCTATTTATATTTATTGATTTTACCATTATATTTTAAAACGTTTTATTTTGAGCATTTCAAATAACTGTTCATTTTAGTATTTTTCTTAAATGGATGGTTATATAACTTAAACAATGGCATTAAGTCAATATTTCTCTTACTTACCAGTATCTTAAAATTCAATTAAGATAGTTGTGTTAGCGGTTATAATCACAAACAGAATTATCACTGTTGCACACCACTATAGAAAACTAAATACCACTATTGTATTAACGACTCGGAACACAAAGTTTTTTATAAGTAAAAACATAAAGTTTTACCTTACAGCCTGAACCGGTTTTCGCCTTTGAAAGGCTTCTTCAGAGGCTGCCGTTGGTAGCGCTGTCCGTCCTCTTGTGGGCGACGGAATCAAATTTCGAAAGATCGATGCTGTGTGTGTGGGGTGACATATGTTCGAATATTGCGTGCGATTTGAATTGTGTCTGTTCGTTTAGGAAGTCGTTTTTATTTGTTTTCGTGTGTTTGTGTATTTCCAATTGTTCTATAGTGTCTAGTTTTCGGACTTTTGTGTGTACGTGTAGAATGTTCATGTTATAGTCGATGTTTTTATATGTGTGGTTTGCTTCAATGAGGTGGTTTGCAAAGGTGGATTCTGTAGTGGAGTGGAGTGCCTTTGTGTGTTCAATGTATCTCTGTTTGAAACTACGTCCTGTCTGGCCTATGTAGAATTTGTTGCAATTTGAGCAATTTAGCTTGTAAACACCGGGTAGGTCGCCCACAACAGGACGGACAGCGCTACCAGCGGCAGCCTCTGAAGAAGCCTTTGAAAGGCGAAAACTGGTTCAGACTGTAAGGTAAAACTTTATGTTTTTACTTACAAAAAAACTTTGTGTTCCGAGTCGTTAATATAATAGTGGTATTCAGTTAAGTAACGGACACGTCATGGACAACGAAATCCAAGAACTATAGGCAAATTTTTCCGATTAGCGCTTTCAAGCTTCACTGCTCATCGTCAGATAGGAAATGTGCAACAGTGATAATTCTGTTAGTATCTGTAAAAGGCATTTTTTGTTTTAAATTGTTTCATCAAAAGTCGTGGGGAATATCTGAATAATATTTTTATAGTAGAACTGCGCCGTCTGCCGGCCGGGCGAAGATCAACGGCGGCAAGCGCTTGTACAGAACAAGAAAGGTTTGTGGGATTTTATCTCTAGGTGTATTGTCAATGGCAGTGTTTACATGGTGTGTGATAGTATTCAATTATATACACTAGAGATCAGGTCAGTCGGTCGAGTTTTCCGATACAGTTTACTACGTACACAGCGCGAGATCTAGCGGTAACTGTAGCAATTAGTTGGCCTGCATAGTATTCCTAAAATCGTAAATAGGATGGTTTTTGTGGATGATCGATGGCAACGAGTCAAAGAGACACCCGTTGTTTTGTATATAACGTTTTGGATTCTGATGTTGAATGTCCTGTAATAACACAATACTGAGTGACGGTGTGTGTCACCGTTAGAAATGTGTACAGACTACAAGTTCGCGTCAGGCAAGTCTGCGCTCGATTTGACTGGGTCGTCGCAACGTGTTGTCTTGGCATGCTTGAACAGCGTCAATGTAGTACTGTTTTATAATTTTTGGAAAACCACCTGTTAATGTTCAGGTGGTTATCAAACATTGGATTATATTTCTTTTATATATACATGGTTTTTCTTTCATTCAGACGTAAACGTATATGAAAACATTAGTGAACCAATGAAGTGAGTCCTTAGTTCGGACTTTTGACATCTTTTGCGTTCTGTTTGTACCACACGTTTGGACACATTAATTATGCATCAAAGAGGTAGAGCAATCAACAGGTTCTTATACGCGTTGTTTTGGTTTCATAATTTTTGGGAAAACCGCCTGGCTAATGGTCAGGTGGTATCAAACAAAGGAGTAAAATTGTTTTGTATGTACGTGGGTTTTCTTTTACTCAGACGTTAACGTATATGAAAACAGTACTGAACCAATGAAGTGAGTCCTTTGTTCGGACTTTTGACATTCGTTTGCGTTCTGTTTGTACCACACGTTGGACACAATAACAATTGAACACATTAATATGCATCAAAGAGGTAGAGCAATCAACAGATCATTATACGGTGCTTGTCTTGTAGAAAATTCCAAGTCGCCGCGAACATTAAGCTTCCTTTACGCTGTGGCAAAATCTTCTAAACAGGGGCGGCTAAATATAAAATTTTCGTTCGGGCAAAGTGAGTGGCTCTTTGGAATACTATTTCATAATTCTAATAACTACAATGTCAGTGTTGAACTATAAAGCTTCTTTGCTTGATTATATTCGAAAAGAACGCGATTCTTCATACACAGATATTTATTTTTAAATTTGATACGTAGGCAGAATACATGTGAAAAAAAGTATTGTTATTATATTTAACTTTTCGAAATAAAGTAAATACAATTTCATGCTTAATGAGGGACGCCGTAAGAGGGTAGCAGTCTCCCAGACATTTAAAGCCACTATGTTTTAATTGCGTTACAAAAGCGGCGGACGAAGGTCAGTCTTAAAGGCAAAAGAGACTCCCGTAAGACGGCCACAGTGATATCAGAATTGCTGTTTAAAATATTTTTAATTTTTGCGTACACAAGTACGAGAATCCGATTTGATTGTAAATAATACAGCTTAAATGATATAAAAAATTTATATGTAGTGAAAAAAAGTATGCAAACGACGAGATAAGTCAAAATTCAATTTCATGTTTAGTTCTACTTAGACTTTACTTTAGCTCCCGACCGGGTTTTAAGCTGTACCAAGTAGAGCCTATGCACACGTTTTGCCATAACTGTTATTTCGGGTTTGTACAGTGGAGTATCCAGTGTACAAGTGATAAACTTCCACTATCCAATGGTCAACCTTATGATCTGTATGATGGTGGTTGGCGTGTGGACCCTTGGCCTACCTGCTACCTCTCCCCCATTCTAATACTTCCGCCCGGGCTCGACAGCAGCTATTTGCCGCGTGAGTCACCTCACTGTACGTCCAGTATGAAACAATTTTTTTTTGCCTCGCCCAATACTGGTAAAATTTTGTTATATTTGAAATCAGCGAAATAATACGATGAAAATGACACCAAACACGACTAAAAAATATTAAAAATTGGGCGTTATAAAGTAACAATGACTGAATAATTACAATGACTTCATTTGTATTGTTTAATTTACAATAACTTTACATATTTACAATGACTTATGCTAGCGATTGTAGTAAAGCAGGTCAAAGTTGATGCTGGTAAACGAAATCGATCTGAGTCACCAGAGAACCTATGGAAAAAACAAACATTTGCTAACATTTTTCTGAAAATAATTATTTGTAAATAAGACCAGTTATGACTTAGCTTATAAAAATAAATTTTTTCTACTAATCTTTTTTTACTATTATGACTTAGCTCATAATAGTACCCTACTTTGACAATACTTTTTTAGATAGTACTATATTTTTATAATATCTTTTGGAACAACGTTTCTCAAACATTTTCACCTTTGAAATATAAGGCAAAAAAAATTAAACTAAATAAATATACCAAGTCTACTTACTCTCATTAAAACAGTTATTCCAATGGAGATGTTCCCAAGTCTTCTTCCTCGTCATAGTTCCAGTCACTGTCGTCATCATCTGGATCTCCTGGAGGCAAGTTGATGATCATTTCCTGGACATTGAAAAGGTCTGGGCTCACTTCAAGAATTACGTCAAACAGCGCAACACAACATTCAAACTGGACGATGTGCAAAATTTGTTTTTTGAAGCTGTAAACTCCTACCAAGCAGATTCGTGGAGAAACTGCGTTAAACACGTAAAAAAATAAATGGATGATGATTGGCTGAGTGAAGGACTTGATGACCGCAGTGTCCAGGAAATGCCCCACCACGCAGTCGGAAGTTACAAATTTAACCCCAAACAGCACGGACGGCAACGGCAGCGGCAGCGACTCAAGAAGGCCGTGCGTCGGTACAAAAATGTAAACAGCGGAGTGAAGTACCGGGCGATAATATGTAGCCTACCCTAAAAGAGATTACACCAGTGAACAATATTTAACATTTCAGGACACCAACAATTTGTTTAAAACTTCTCATCAGAATTTTTTCCGAACAGTGGATAATTGGGCGGAAATTGGGTCAGTTACTCGAACGAACGAAAATTTTTCGAAGCCAAAACTACAAAATGGCCATTTTAGAATGTTTACCTTACTTACACTAAAAGTGCTTCTGCCTTGAAAAAAAATTGCGAAGTATTGTTTGCAGCAATGATAAATTTGTTTTGCAGTATAAAAGTTTATTGTATTTTATAAAGTATTGGAATAAATTTAATGTAGTCTATAAATAATACTACTTCTATCATTTCTTTAAACTTTGTATTTACAATATGAAAGTGGATTTTTCTTTCAAACATTACTACAGCTTCTTATAAAGTTTCCTAACTAGATGTATCAATACAGTAATTAGACAATAAATATATAACAGTTAAGTGGTTTTGCTATGTATTACTTAAAGGTAAATTGGATTATAAACACCCGTCTTATGGGAGGAGTCCTCAGAAAGGAATCCGCCCCGAGCCTTCAGTGGTCTAGGTACACCACTGCATCAATCAGCTGTATAACAGACGAACTACACGTTTTCCCCCTTACATTAATCAACATCTAATATATCTGACAAAAAAAACAGTTTTCTCATGTTAGGTGCTCATGTGAAAAATTTAATTCAGTCTTAATGTTATGGATTTTAAAAGAACTGACAAAGATCAGTTATCCAGTATTCTACACATGTCATTGTTAACATTTTGAGAGCTTAGATTTAATAAGTGGTCCCCAAACTGTAGAGCTGCGTGTTTGAGCCGATTCCCCAGCGGAATTGTTGATAATAAGCTGTGGGCTATTTGTGGTGTGATATAAATAGAGAGATTTCTACATGACTACATCATCATCAACTTCAAATCATGGCATAGGCAAGGTGGTGCCAATCCGCCTTCAAAGATTCTCCAGTCATCTCCTCCTGGACACACAGCCTATAGCCTTCCTGGTGTGACCAGCCTATAGGACACACACCTGTCGTAGGGCAGATCTTAACCTAGTATTTCAAATGAAAAGCAATTGGTTTTGGGAAGGGACTAGTTGCCTTACGCCAAATGTAAACAGGTCGCGACATCTACTGGCAATTATCAGAGCTAAGTCGTTCTAGACAAACAATGAGAGTTGTCATAGTTTTATAATTTGTGTTATTTAATCGAATTAGTAATATTTGATTTTAGGATAGATAGGTACTAATGAATCAATAATTAATAAATAGAAACCTTTAATTGATAACTCACTCAGTAAAAGAAAACAACAGAATTGTTATTTATTAAGGTAAGTTGTAAAAACATAGTGACTACGTATTATACTGTAGTCATCCCAAGATTATTATTAATTCGGGGTCAAAACGTCCTACGACGTTGTCCGATGCCTAACCTCCATGGTTGTCTATCATTGCAGTTTTCATCGTTTAGTCCACTATCGCTCATTGATCTTATGCCCTCTATCCATGTTTTTTGGGTCTTCCTTTCTTTCTGTGCTGTCTAGGTATCCATCTCATTGTTTTCTTTGGTAGTCGGTCCTGTTCCGTTCTTTGTACGTGTCCGTACCAGATTAGTTGTTTTTCTTCAATGCAGTCGATGACTGTATATTGCATGCCCATTTCTTCTTTGATCGTTTCATTTCGTATTCGCTCTTGCCTTAAAGTTCTAGCAGCTCGTCTCAAAGCATCCATTTCTGTAGCTTCTAACTTTCTTTTACCTGTTCTTTTATTCTCCATGTTTCAGATCCATACATCAATGTGCTTTTAATAATAATATCGTACATTCTTTTCTTCCGTTCTTTTCCAATTTCTGTGCTCCATAGAATCCCATTCAGTGATCTAATTATTTGTTTTGCTTTGTTTATTCTTGATTTTATGTCAACATCACCTGTTCCTTCTTCATTACAGTTTATTCCTAAGCATTTGTAGCTGTTGCATTTTTTATACGTTCGTTTTTTCTAAGATTAAATCTGTTGTTTCTTTTCCGACAAACAGATACTGCGTTTTTTTCTATGTTCATCAGTAATCCCCATTTTTCACACTTTTCCTTCAGTTTGTGTGTCATACATTCCAGGTCTTCTTTTTCATTTGCACGGATCACTTGATCATCTGCAAACTGCAGGGTGTACAAACATGTATCATCGTCAATTTCAAAACTCATCGCTTTGCATTGTTTCTTCCAATGGGTTAGAGCTTTTGCAACGTAAATTTTAAAAAGCGTGGGGGAGATACATCAGCCCTGTTTTAATCCCTTATTTACTCTGAACGGTTCTGATACTCTGTTTCCCACTTTTATTGTGGACGTCATATCGTTGTACAAGTTTTGCACAGCCCTAATAAGTGTGTGGTTGACGTTGGTTATCCCAAGATACCTTTTTAAAGTAAACATCGAAACGTGACACATGCACGCAAGAGAAAGACGTCATTTTTATAGTACCAGGATATTGATAACCAGTTTTCAATATGACTGTGTAGATTCAAGCAATAACAGATGGTTTGAGTCCAGTGAATAAGTATCACACGGAACAGTACTGTTCGTGTACATGGTTGTTTCTGTCCGCTACCACATCTATCTACAAACACGTGTGTCAATATTAGATTTGTATACTGTACATGAAAATCGCCTTAAAAAAAAAAAAAAGGGCTGATTGTCCATATGTTTTCTCACCGCCCACAAGAATGAATTAAGAACTTGACTTACTGACTTAAGTCCTTAAATTACTAGGTGGAACATAGGGCCTTGACGATATTTCTCCACCGTGTTCTGTCCATTGCCAGGGCCTCACCTCCCTCCATGTCTTCTTGACACCAGCCAGCAATCTTTCCAAAGTGCTCTTCCAGGTGTTCCTCGGTCTTCCACGCTGCGGCTACCTTGTGGATTCCAATTACAGTGCCTGTCTAGCGATATTTTCTGATGGTCTTCTCAGGGTGTGACCGATCCACCTCCATTTTCTTCTCTTCATCTGTAGTTGGGTGGTACTCTGACTTGTAGCCTCCCATAGATCTCTGTCCCAAATTCTCATTATGTATCTCAGGCAACGGTTTATGAAAGTCTGTAATCTTGTGGTAATGTCCTTTGTCACTTTCCAGGTCTCATGAATTAAGAAAGTAACAATATATTATTCTACAACTTTCGGACTGTGTACAGGCACTGAAAGTAGGCTAAGTAATTATAAACACAGTGATAAAGTTTACGAATCTCATAATAAGATGAAATCCTCTTCGCGGATATGCGTGTTTGTTTTTATATTTATTAGTAATTTTCATCTTTATTTTGCGAGCGTTAATCAATTTCCCAAAATTGTTAACTTTAGAAAAAAGAATAGCTAAATTTTTCGAGTACCGCTGCATTTACATTGAGGTACAGAACAGGAAAAGTTTGTGGGATTTTCACTTTATTTATATTGCCAATGGCGGTGATCATATGGTGTGTGATAGTATATAGTTATCTCCACTAGAGATCAGGTAAGTCGCTCGAGTGTGTTGATATAGTCATATTAAGCTATTTGATATAGTACAATTTACTACGTACAGAGCGCGACATCTAGCGGTGACTGTAGCAATTAACTTGCCGCACAGTAAATCCAAAATCGTAAACAGGACCGTTTTTGTGACTGGTCGACGGCAATGAGTCAAACAGGCAGCATTAGTTTTTAATAAAGTTCTGGATTCTGGTGTTGGATGTCTTGTATTAAAACAATCGAGAGTAACGGCGTGTGTCACCGTGGAATTGTGTATAGACTACAAGTTCGCGTCAGGCAAGTCTGCACTCGGTTTGACTGGGTCGTTGCAACGCTTTGTTTTGACAGCGGCATATATTTAATAATTTGGTAAAATAGCCTGGTAATGGACTATACGTGATTTTCCTTTATACTTGGACGTTACAGTATACGAAAGGATTACTGAACCAACGAAGTTCGAACGTATGGCGTTTGTCTGCCTTTTGTTGTCCGCCACGTTAAATTACTGCCAGTTCGTCATGCGCCCTAATTACTTATCGTATGTACCAGACTTCAACTACGGCTGACCATTGCATAGTGGTGGGTGATTTTGTTTTTGCAAAACGAAAAGGAACTGTTCGTTAAAAAATAAAACAGGTTAAACTGTTGCTATTTATATTTATTGATTTTACCATTATATTTTAAAACGTTTTATTTTGAGCATTTCAAATAACTGTTCATTTTAGTATTTTTCTTAAATGGATGGTTATATAACTTAAACAATGGCATTAAGTCAATATTTCTCTTACTTACCAGTATCTTAAAATTCAATTAAGATAGTTGTGTTAGCGGTTATAATCACAAACAGAATTATCACTGTTGCACACCACTATAGAAAACTAAATACCACTATTGTATTAACGACTCGGAACACAAAGTTTTTTATAAGTAAAAACATAAAGTTTTACCTTACAGCCTGAACCGGTTTTCGCCTTTGAAAGGCTTCTTCAGAGGCTGCCGTTGGTAGCGCTGTCCGTCCTCTTGTGGGCGACGGAATCAAATTTCGAAAGATCGATGCTGTGTGTGTGGGGTGACATATGTTCGAATATTGCGTGCGATTTGAATTGTGTCTGTTCGTTTAGGAAGTCGTTTTTATTTGTTTTCGTGTGTTTGTGTATTTCCAATTGTTCTATAGTGTCTAGTTTTCGGACTTTTGTGTGTACGTGTAGAATGTTCATGTTATAGTCGATGTTTTTATATGTGTGGTTTGCTTCAATGAGGTGGTTTGCAAAGGTGGATTCTGTAGTGGAGTGGAGTGCCTTTGTGTGTTCAATGTATCTCTGTTTGAAACTACGTCCTGTCTGGCCTATGTAGAATTTGTTGCAATTTGAGCAATTTAGCTTGTAAACACCGGGTAGGTCGCCCACAACAGGACGGACAGCGCTACCAGCGGCAGCCTCTGAAGAAGCCTTTGAAAGGCGAAAACTGGTTCAGACTGTAAGGTAAAACTTTATGTTTTTACTTACAAAAAAACTTTGTGTTCCGAGTCGTTAATATAATAGTGGTATTCAGTTAAGTAACGGACACGTCATGGACAACGAAATCCAAGAACTATAGGCAAATTTTTCCGATTAGCGCTTTCAAGCTTCACTGCTCATCGTCAGATAGGAAATGTGCAACAGTGATAATTCTGTTAGTATCTGTAAAAGGCATTTTTTTTTTAAATTGTTTCATCAAAAGTCGTGGGGAATATCTGAATAATATTTTTATAGTAGAACTGCGCCGTCTGCCGGCCGGGCGAAGATCAACGGCGGCAAGCGCTTGTACAGAACAAGAAAGGTTTGTGGGATTTTATCTCTAGGTGTATTGTCAATGGCAGTGTTTACATGGTGTGTGATAGTATTCAATTATATACACTAGAGATCAGGTCAGTCGGTCGAGTTTTCCGATACAGTTTACTACGTACACAGCGCGAGATCTAGCGGTAACTGTAGCAATTAGTTGGCCTGCATAGTATTCCTAAAATCGTAAATAGGATGGTTTTTGTGGATGATCGATGGCAACGAGTCAAAGAGACACCCGTTGTTTTGTATATAACGTTTTGGATTCTGATGTTGAATGTCCTGTAATAACACAATACTGAGTGACGGTGTGTGTCACCGTTAGAAATGTGTACAGACTACAAGTTCGCGTCAGGCAAGTCTGCGCTCGATTTGACTGGGTCGTCGCAACGTGTTGTCTTGGCATGCTTGAACAGCGTCAATGTAGTACTGTTTTATAATTTTTGGAAAACCACCTGTTAATGTTCAGGTGGTTATCAAACATTGGATTATATTTGTTTTATATATACATGGTTTTTCTTTCATTCAGACGTAAACGTATATGAAAACATTAGTGAACCAATGAAGTGAGTCCTTAGTTCGGACTTTTGACATCTTTTGCGTTCTGTTTGTACCACACGTTTGGACACATTAATTATGCATCAAAGAGGTAGAGCAATCAACAGGTTCTTATACGCGTTGTTTTGGTTTCATAATTTTTGGGAAAACCGCCTGGCTAATGGTCAGGTGGTATCAAACAAAGGAGTAAAATTGTTTTGTATGTACGTGGGTTTTCTTTTACTCAGACGTTAACGTATATGAAAACAGTACTGAACCAATGAAGTGAGTCCTTTGTTCGGACTTTTGACATTCGTTTGCGTTCTGTTTGTACCACACGTTGGACACAATAACAATTGAACACATTAATATGCATCAAAGAGGTAGAGCAATCAACAGATCATTATACGGTGCTTGTCTTGTAGAAAATTCCAAGTCGCCGCGAACATTAAGCTTCCTTTACGCTGTGGCAAAATCTTCTAAACAGGGGCGGCTAAATATAAAATTTTCGTTCGGGCAAAGTGAGTGGCTCTTTGGAATACTATTTCATAATTCTAATAACTACAATGTCAGTGTTGAACTATAAAGCTTCTTTGCTTGATTATATTCGAAAAGAACGCGATTCTTCATACACAGATATTTATTTTTAAATTTGATACGTAGGCAGAATACATGTGAAAAAAAGTATTGTTATTATATTTAACTTTTCGAAATAAAGTAAATACAATTTCATGCTTAATGAGGGACGCCGTAAGAGGGTAGCAGTCTCCCAGACATTTAAAGCCACTATGTTTTAATTGCGTTACAAAAGCGGCGGACGAAGGTCAGTCTTAAAGGCAAAAGAGACTCCCGTAAGACGGCCACAGTGATATCAGAATTGCTGTTTAAAATATTTTTAATTTTTGCGTACACAAGTACGAGAATCCGATTTGATTGTAAATAATACAGCTTAAATGATATAAAAAATTTATATGTAGTGAAAAAAAGTATGCAAACGACGAGATAAGTCAAAATTCAATTTCATGTTTAGTTCTACTTAGACTTTACTTTAGCTCCCGACCGGGTTTTAAGCTGTACCAAGTAGAGCCTATGCACACGTTTTGCCATAACTGTTATTTCGGGTTTGTACAGTGGAGTATCCAGTGTACAAGTGATAAACTTCCACTATCCAATGGTCAACCTTATGATCTGTATGATGGTGGTTGGCGTGTGGACCCTTGGCCTACCTGCTACCTCTCCCCCATTCTAATACTTCCGCCCGGGCTCGACAGCAGCTATTTGCCGCGTGAGTCACCTCACTGTACGTCCAGTATGAAACAATTTTTTTTTGCCTCGCCCAATACTGGTAAAATTTTGTTATATTTGAAATCAGCGAAATAATACGATGAAAATGACACCAAACACAACTAAAAAATATTAAAAATTGGGCGTTATAAAGTAACAATGACTGAATAATTACAATGACTTCATTTGTATTGTTTAATTTACAATAACTTTACATATTTACAATGACTTATGCTAGCGATTGTAGTAAAGCAGGTCAAAGTTGATGCTGGTAAACGAAATCGATCTGAGTCACCAGAGAACCTATGGAAAAAACAAACATTTGCTAACATTTTTCTGAAAATAATTATTTGTAAATAAGACCAGTTATGACTTAGCTTATAAAAATAAATTTTTTCTACTAATCTTTTTTTACTATTATGACTTAGCTCATAATAGTACCCTACTTTGACAATACTTTTTTAGATAGTACTATATTTTTATAATATCTTTTGGAACAACGTTTCTCAAACATTTTCACCTTTGAAATATAAGGCAAAAAAAATTAAACTAAATAAATATACCAAGTCTACTTACTCTCATTAAAACAGTTATTCCAATGGAGATGTTCCCAAGTCTTCTTCCTCGTCATAGTTCCAGTCACTGTCGTCATCATCTGGATCTCCTGGAGGCAAGTTGATGATCATTTCCTGGACATTGAAAAGGTCTGGGCTCACTTCAAGAATTACGTCAAACAGCGCAACACAACATTCAAACTGGACGATGTGCAAAATTTGTTTTTTGAAGCTGTAAACTCCTACCAAGCAGATTCGTGGAGAAACTGCGTTAAACACGTAAAAAAATAAATGGATGATGATTGGCTGAGTGAAGGACTTGATGACCGCAGTGTCCAGGAAATGCCCCACCACGCAGTCGGAAGTTACAAATTTAACCCCAAACAGCACGGACGGCAACGGCAGCGGCAGCGACTCAAGAAGGCCGTGCGTCGGTACAAAAATGTAAACAGCGGAGTGAAGTACCGGGCGATAATATGTAGCCTACCCTAAAAGAGATTACACCAGTGAACAATATTTAACATTTCAGGACACCAACAATTTGTTTAAAACTTCTCATCAGAATTTTTTCCGAACAGTGGATAATTGGGCGGAAATTGGGTCAGTTACTCGAACGAACGAAAATTTTTCGAAGCCAAAACTACAAAATGGCCATTTTAGAATGTTTACCTTACTTACACTAAAAGTGCTTCTGCCTTGAAAAAAAATTGCGAAGTATTGTTTGCAGCAATGATAAATTTGTTTTGCAGTATAAAAGTTTATTGTATTTTATAAAGTATTGGAATAAATTTAATGTAGTCTATAAATAATACTACTTCTATCATTTCTTTAAACTTTGTATTTACAATATGAAAGTGGATTTTTCTTTCAAACATTACTACAGCTTCTTATAAAGTTTCCTAACTAGATGTATCAATACAGTAATTAGACAATAAATATATAACAGTTAAGTGGTTTTGCTATGTATTACTTAAAGGTAAATTGGATTATAAACACCCGTCTTATGGGAGGAGTCCTCAGAAAGGAATCCGCCCCGAGCCTTCAGTGGTCTAGGTACACCACTGCATCAATCAGCTGTATAACAGACGAACTACACGTTTTCCCCCTTACATTTATCAACATCTAATATATCTGACAAACAAAACAGTTTTCTCATGTTAGGTGCTCATGTGAAAAATTTAATTCAGTCTTAATGTTATGGATTTTAAAAGAACTGACAAAGATCAGTTATCCAGTATTCTACACATGTCATTGTTAACATTTTGAGAGCTTAGATTTAATAAGTGGTCCCCAAACTGTAGAGCTGCGTGTTTGAGCCGATTCCCCAGCGGAATTGTTGATAATAAGCTGTGGGCTATTTGTGGTGTGATATAAATAGAGAGATTTCTACATGACTACATCATCATCAACTTCAAATCATGGCATAGGCAAGGTGGTGCCAATCCGCCTTCAAAGATTCTCCAGTCATCTCCTCCTGGACACACAGCCTATAGCCTTCCTGGTGTGACCAGCCTATAGGACACACACCTGTCGTAGGGCAGATCTTAACCTAGTATTTCAAATGAAAAGCAATTGGTTTTGGGAAGGGACTAGTTGCCTTACGCCAAATGTAAACAGGTCGCGACATCTACTGGCAATTATCAGAGCTAAGTCGTTCTAGACAAACAATGAGAGTTGTCATAGTTTTATAATTTGTGTTATTTAATCGAATTAGTAATATTTGATTTTAGGATAGATAGGTACTAATGAATCAATAATTAATAAATAGAAACCTTTAATTGATAACTCACTCAGTAAAAGAAAACAACAGAATTGTTATTTATTAAGGTAAGTTGTAAAAACATAGTGACTACGTATTATACTGTAGTCATCCCAAGATTATTATTAATTCGGGGTCAAAACGTCCTACGACGTTGTCCGATGCCTAACCTCCATGGTTGTCTATCATTGCAGTTTTCATCGTTTAGTCCACTATCGCTCATTGATCTTATGCCCTCTATCCATGTTTTTTGGGTCTTCCTTTCTTTCTGTGCTGTCTAGGTATCCATCTCATTGTTTTCTTTGGTAGTCGGTCCTGTTCCGTTCTTTGTACGTGTCCGTACCAGATTAGTTGTTTTTCTTCAATGCAGTCGATGACTGTATATTGCATGCCCATTTCTTCTTTGATCGTTTCATTTCGTATTCGCTCTTGCCTTAAAGTTCTAGCAGCTCGTCTCAAAGCATCCATTTCTGTAGCTTCTAACTTTCTTTTACCTGTTCTTTTATTCTCCATGTTTCAGATCCATACATCAATGTGCTTTTAATAATAATATCGTACATTCTTTTCTTCCGTTCTTTTCCAATTTCTGTGCTCCATAGAATCCCATTCAGTGATCTAATTATTTGTTTTGCTTTGTTTATTCTTGATTTTATGTCAACATCACCTGTTCCTTCTTCATTACAGTTTATTCCTAAGCATTTGTAGCTGTTGCATTTTTTATACGTTCGTTTTTTCTAAGATTAAATCTGTTGTTTCTTTTCCGACAAACAGATACTGCGTTTTTTTCTATGTTCATCAGTAATCCCCATTTTTCACACTTTTCCTTCAGTTTGTGTGTCATACATTCCAGGTCTTCTTTTTCATTTGCACGGATCACTTGATCATCTGCAAACTGCAGGGTGTACAAACATGTATCATCGTCAATTTCAAAACTCATCGCTTTGCATTGTTTCTTCCAATGGGTTAGAGCTTTTGCAACGTAAATTTTAAAAAGCGTGGGGGAGATACATCAGCCCTGTTTTAATCCCTTATTTACTCTGAACGGTTCTGATACTCTGTTTCCCACTTTTATTGTGGACGTCATATCGTTGTACAAGTTTTGCACAGCCCTAATAAGTGTGTGGTTGACGTTGGTTATCCCAAGATACCTTTTTAAAGTAAACATCGAAACGTGACACATGCACGCAAGAGAAAGACGTCATTTTTATAGTACCAGGATATTGATAACCAGTTTTCAATATGACTGTGTAGATTCAAGCAATAACAGATGGTTTGAGTCCAGTGAATAAGTATCACACGGAACAGTACTGTTCGTGTACATGGTTGTTTCTGTCCGCTACCACATCTATCTACAAACACGTGTGTCAATATTAGATTTGTATACTGTACATGAAAATCGCCTTAAAAAAAAAAAAAGGGCTGATTGTCCATATGTTTTCTCACCGCCCACAAGAATGAATTAAGAACTTGACTTACTGACTTAAGTCCTTAAATTACTAGGTGGAACGTAGGGCCTTGACGATATTTCTCCACCGTGTTCTGTCCATTGCCAGGGCCTCACCTCCCTCCATGTCTTCTTGACACCAGCCAGCAATCTTTCCAAAGTGCTCTTCCAGGTGTTCCTCGGTCTTCCACGCTGCGGCTACCTTGTGGATTCCAATTACAGTGCCTGTCTAGCGATATTTTCTGATGGTCTTCTCAGGGTGTGACCGATCCACCTCCATTTTCTTCTCTTCATCTGTAGTTGGGTGGTACTCTGACTTGTAGCCTCCCATAGATCTCTGTCCCAAATTCTCATTATGTATCTCAGGCAACGGTTTATGAAAGTCTGTAATCTTGTGGTAATGTCCTTTGTCACTTTCCAGGTCTCATGAATTAAGAAAGTAACAATATATTATTCTACAACTTTCGGACTGTGTACAGGCACTGAAAGTAGGCTAAGTAATTATAAACACAGTGATAAAGTTTACGAATCTCATAATAAGATGAAATCCTCTTCGCGGATATGCGTGTTTGTTTTTATATTTATTAGTAATTTTCATCTTTATTTTGCGAGCGTTAATCAATTTCCCAAAATTGTTAACTTTAGAAAAAAGAATAGCTAAATTTTTCGAGTACCGCTGCATTTACATTGAGGTACAGAACAGGAAAAGTTTGTGGGATTTTCACTTTATTTATATTGCCAATGGCGGTGATCATATGGTATGTGATAGTATATAGTTATCTCCACTAGAGATCAGGTAAGTCGCTCGAGTGTGTTGATATAGTCATATTAAGCTATTTGATATAGTACAATTTACTACGTACAGAGCGCGACATCTAGCGGTGACTGTAGCAATTAACTTGCCGCACAGTAAATCCAAAATCGTAAACAGGACCGTTTTTGTGACTGGTCGACGGCAATGAGTCAAACAGGCAGCATTAGTTTTTAATAAAGTTCTGGATTCTGGTGTTGGATGTCTTGTATTAAAACAATCGAGAGTAACGGCGTGTGTCACCGTGGAATTGTGTATAGACTACAAGTTCGCGTCAGGCAAGTCTGCACTCGGTTTGACTGGGTCGTTGCAACGCTTTGTCTTGACAGCGGCATATATTTAATAATTTGGTAAAATAGCCTGGTAATGGACTATACGTGATTTTCCTTTATACTTGGACGTTACAGTATACGAAAGGATTACTGAACCAACGAAGTTCGAACGTATGGCGTTTGTCTGCCTTTTGTTGTCCGCCACGTTAAATTACTGCCAGTTCGTCATGCGCCCTAATTACTTATCGTATGTACCAGACTTCAACTACGGCTGACCATTGCATAGTGGTGGGTGATTTTGTTTTTGCAAAACGAAAAGGAACTGTTCGTTAAAAAATAAAACAGGTTAAACTGTTGCTATTTATATTTATTGATTTTACCATTATATTTTAAAACGTTTTATTTTGAGCATTTCAAATAACTGTTCATTTTAGTATTTTTCTTAAATGGATGGTTATATAACTTAAACAATGGCATTAAGTCAATATTTCTCTTACTTACCAGTATCTTAAAATTCAATTAAGATAGTTGTGTTAGCGGTTATAATCACAAACAGAATTATCACTGTTGCACACCACTATAGAAAACTAAATACCACTATTGTATTAACGACTCGGAACACAAAGTTTTTTATAAGTAAAAACATAAAGTTTTACCTTACAGCCTGAACCGGTTTTCGCCTTTGAAAGGCTTCTTCAGAGGCTGCCGTTGGTAGCGCTGTCCGTCCTCTTGTGGGCGACGGAATCAAATTTCGAAAGATCGATGCTGTGTGTGTGGGGTGACATATGTTCGAATATTGCGTGCGATTTGAATTGTGTCTGTTCGTTTAGGAAGTCGTTTTTATTTGTTTTCGTGTGTTTGTGTATTTCCAATTGTTCTATAGTGTCTAGTTTTCGGACTTTTGTGTGTACGTGTAGAATGTTCATGTTATAGTCGATGTTTTTATATGTGTGGTTTGCTTCAATGAGGTGGTTTGCAAAGGTGGATTCTGTAGTGGAGTGGAGTGCCTTTGTGTGTTCAATGTATCTCTGTTTGAAACTACGTCCTGTCTGGCCTATGTAGAATTTGTTGCAATTTGAGCAATTTAGCTTGTAAACACCGGGTAGGTCGCCCACAACAGGACGGACAGCGCTACCAGCGGCAGCCTCTGAAGAAGCCTTTGAAAGGCGAAAACTGGTTCAGACTGTAAGGTAAAACTTTATGTTTTTACTTACAAAAAAACTTTGTGTTCCGAGTCGTTAATATAATAGTGGTATTCAGTTAAGTAACGGACACGTCATGGACAACGAAATCCAAGAACTATAGGCAAATTTTTCCGATTAGCGCTTTCAAGCTTCACTGCTCATCGTCAGATAGGAAATGTGCAACAGTGATAATTCTGTTAGTATCTGTAAAAGGCATTTTTTGTTTTAAATTGTTTCATCAAAAGTCGTGGGGAATATCTGAATAATATTTTTATAGTAGAACTGCGCCGTCTGCCGGCCGGGCGAAGATCAACGGCGGCAAGCGCTTGTACAGAACAAGAAAGGTTTGTGGGATTTTATCTCTAGGTGTATTGTCAATGGCAGTGTTTACATGGTGTGTGATAGTATTCAATTATATACACTAGAGATCAGGTCAGTCGGTCGAGTTTTCCGATACAGTTTACTACGTACACAGCGCGAGATCTAGCGGTAACTGTAGCAATTAGTTGGCCTGCATAGTATTCCTAAAATCGTAAATAGGATGGTTTTTGTGGATGATCGATGGCAACGAGTCAAAGAGACACCCGTTGTTTTGTATATAACGTTTTGGATTCTGATGTTGAATGTCCTGTAATAACACAATACTGAGTGACGGTGTGTGTCACCGTTAGAAATGTGTACAGACTACAAGTTCGCGTCAGGCAAGTCTGCGCTCGATTTGACTGGGTCGTCGCAACGTGTTGTCTTGGCATGCTTGAACAGCGTCAATGTAGTACTGTTTTATAATTTTTGGAAAACCACCTGTTAATGTTCAGGTGGTTATCAAACATTGGATTATATTTGTTTTATATATACATGGTTTTTCTTTCATTCAGACGTAAACGTATATGAAAACATTAGTGAACCAATGAAGTGAGTCCTTAGTTCGGACTTTTGACATCTTTTGCGTTCTGTTTGTACCACACGTTTGGATACATTAATTATGCATCAAAGAGGTAGAGCAATCAACAGGTTCTTATACGCGTTGTTTTGGTTTCATAATTTTTGGGAAAACCGCCTGGCTAATGGTCAGGTGGTATCAAACAAAGGAGTAAAATTGTTTTGTATGTACGTGGGTTTTCTTTTACTCAGACGTTAACGTATATGAAAACAGTACTGAACCAATGAAGTGAGTCCTTTGTTCGGACTTTTGACATTCGTTTGCGTTCTGTTTGTACCACACGTTGGACACAATAACAATTGAACACATTAATATGCATCAAAGAGGTAGAGCAATCAACAGATCATTATACGGTGCTTGTCTTGTAGAAAATTCCAAGTCGCCGCGAACATTAAGCTTCCTTTACGCTGTGGCAAAATCTTCTAAACAGGGGCGGCTAAATATAAAATTTTCGTTCGGGCAAAGTGAGTGGCTCTTTGGAATACTATTTCATAATTCTAATAACTACAATGTCAGTGTTGAACTATAAAGCTTCTTTGCTTGATTATATTCGAAAAGAACGCGATTCTTCATACACAGATATTTATTTTTAAATTTGATACGTAGGCAGAATACATGTGAAAAAAAGTATTGTTATTATATTTAACTTTTCGAAATAAAGTAAATACAATTTCATGCTTAATGAGGGACGCCGTAAGAGGGTAGCAGTCTCCCAGACATTTAAAGCCACTATGTTTTAATTGCGTTACAAAAGCGGCGGACGAAGGTCAGTCTTAAAGGCAAAAGAGACTCCCGTAAGACGGCCACAGTGATATCAGAATTGCTGTTTAAAATATTTTTAATTTTTGCGTACACAAGTACGAGTATCCGATTTGATTGTAAATAATACAGCTTAAATGATATAAAAAATTTATATGTAGTGAAAAAAAGTATGCAAACGACGAGATAAGTCAAAATTCAATTTCATGTTTAGTTCTACTTAGACTTTACTTTAGCTCCCGACCGGGTTTTAAGCTGTACCAAGTAGAGCCTATGCACACGTTTTGCCATAACTGTTATTTCGGGTTTGTACAGTGGAGTATCCAGTGTACAAGTGATAAACTTCCACTATCCAATGGTCAACCTTATGATCTGTATGATGGTGGTTGGCGTGTGGACCCTTGGCCTACCTGCTACCTCTCCCCCATTCTAATACTTCCGCCCGGGCTCGACAGCAGCTATTTGCCGCGTGAGTCACCTCACTGTACGTCCAGTATGAAACAATTTTTTTTTGCCTCGCCCAATACTGGTAAAATTTTGTTATATTTGAAATCAGCGAAATAATACGATGAAAATGACACCAAACACGACTAAAAAATATTAAAAATTGGGCGTTATAAAGTAACAATGACTGAATAATTACAATGACTTCATTTGTATTGTTTAATTTACAATAACTTTACATATTTACAATGACTTATGCTAGCGATTGTAGTAAAGCAGGTCAAAGTTGATGCTGGTAAACGAAATCGATCTGAGTCACCAGAGAACCTATGGAAAAAACAAACATTTGCTAACATTTTTCTGAAAATAATTATTTGTAAATAAGACCAGTTATGACTTAGCTTATAAAAATAAATTTTTTCTACTAATCTTTTTTTACTATTATGACTTAGCTCATAATAGTACCCTACTTTGACAATACTTTTTTAGATAGTACTATATTTTTATAATATCTTTTGGAACAACGTTTCTCAAACATTTTCACCTTTGAAATATAAGGCAAAAAAAATTAAACTAAATAAATATACCAAGTCTACTTACTCTCATTAAAACAGTTATTCCAATGGAGATGTTCCCAAGTCTTCTTCCTCGTCATAGTTCCAGTCACTGTCGTCATCATCTGGATCTCCTGGAGGCAAGTTGATGATCATTTCCTGGACATTGAAAAGGTCTGGGCTCACTTCAAGAATTACGTCAAACAGCGCAACACAACATTCAAACTGGACGATGTGCAAAATTTGTTTTTTGAAGCTGTAAACTCCTACCAAGCAGATTCGTGGAGAAACTGCGTTAAACACGTAAAAAAATAAATGGATGATGATTGGCTGAGTGAAGGACTTGATGACCGCAGTGTCCAGGAAATGCCCCACCACGCAGTCGGAAGTTACAAATTTAACCCCAAACAGCACGGACGGCAACGGCAGCGGCAGCGACTCAAGAAGGCCGTGCGTCGGTACAAAAATGTAAACAGCGGAGTGAAGTACCGGGCGATAATATGTAGCCTACCCTAAAAGAGATTACACCAGTGAACAATATTTAACATTTCAGGACACCAACAATTTGTTTAAAACTTCTCATCAGAATTTTTTCCGAACAGTGGATAATTGGGCGGAAATTGGGTCAGTTACTCGAACGAACGAAAATTTTTCGAAGCCAAAACTACAAAATGGCCATTTTAGAATGTTTACCTTACTTACACTAAAAGTGCTTCTGCCTTGAAAAAAAATTGCGAAGTATTGTTTGCAGCAATGATAAATTTGTTTTGCAGTATAAAAGTTTATTGTATTTTATAAAGTATTGGAATAAATTTAATGTAGTCTATAAATAATACTACTTCTATCATTTCTTTAAACTTTGTATTTACAATATGAAAGTGGATTTTTCTTTCAAACATTACTACAGCTTCTTATAAAGTTTCCTAACTAGATGTATCAATACAGTAATTAGACAATAAATATATAACAGTTAAGTGGTTTTGCTATGTATTACTTAAAGGTAAATTGGATTATAAACACCCGTCTTATGGGAGGAGTCCTCAGAAAGGAATCCGCCCCGAGCCTTCAGTGGTCTAGGTACACCACTGCATCAATCAGCTGTATAACAGACGAACTACACGTTTTCCCCCTTACATTAATCAACATCTAATATATCTGACAAAAAAAACAGTTTTCTCATGTTAGGTGCTCATGTGAAAAATTTAATTCAGTCTTAATGTTATGGATTTTAAAAGAACTGACAAAGATCAGTTATCCAGTATTCTACACATGTCATTGTTAACATTTTGAGAGCTTAGATTTAATAAGTGGTCCCCAAACTGTAGAGCTGCGTGTTTGAGCCGATTCCCCAGCGGAATTGTTGATAATAAGCTGTGGGCTATTTGTGGTGTGATATAAATAGAGAGATTTCTACATGACTACATCATCATCAACTTCAAATCATGGCATAGGCAAGGTGGTGCCAATCCGCCTTCAAAGATTCTCCAGTCATCTCCTCCTGGACACACAGCCTATAGCCTTCCTGGTGTGACCAGCCTATAGGACACACACCTGTCGTAGGGCAGATTTTAACCTAGTATTTCAAATGAAAAGCAATTGGTTTTGGGAAGGGACTAGTTGCCTTACGCCAAATGTAAACAGGTCGCGACATCTACTGGCAATTATCAGAGCTAAGTCGTTCTAGACAAACAATGAGAGTTGTCATAGTTTTATAATTTGTGTTATTTAATCGAATTAGTAATATTTGATTTTAGGATAGATAGGTACTAATGAATCAATAATTAATAAATAGAAACGTTTAATTGATAACTCACTCAGTAAAAGAAAACAACAGAATTGTTATTTATTAAGGTAAGTTGTAAAAACATAGTGACTACGTATTATACTGTAGTCATCCCAAGATTATTATTAATTCGGGGTCAAAACGTCCTACGACGTTGTCCGATGCCTAACCTCCATGGTTGTCTATCATTGCAGTTTTCATCGTTTAGTCCACTATCGCTCATTGATCTTATGCCCTCTATCCATGTTTTTTGGGTCTTCCTTTCTTTCTGTGCTGTCTAGGTATCCATCTCATTGTTTTCTTTGGTAGTCGGTCCTGTTCCGTTCTTTGTACGTGTCCGTACCAGATTAGTTGTTTTTCTTCAATGCAGTCGATGACTGTATATTGCATGCCCATTTCTTCTTTGATCGTTTCATTTCGTATTCGCTCTTGCCTTAAAGTTCTAGCAGCTCGTCTCAAAGCATCCATTTCTGTAGCTTCTAACTTTCTTTTACCTGTTCTTTTATTCTCCATGTTTCAGATCCATACATCAATGTGCTTTTAATAATAATATCGTACATTCTTTTCTTCCGTTCTTTTCCAATTTCTGTGCTCCATAGAATCCCATTCAGTGATCTAATTATTTGTTTTGCTTTGTTTATTCTTGATTTTATGTCAACATCACCTGTTCCTTCTTCATTACAGTTTATTCCTAAGCATTTGTAGCTGTTGCATTTTTTATACGTTCGTTTTTTCTAAGATTAAATCTGTTGTTTCTTTTCCGACAAACAGATACTGCGTTTTTTTCTATGTTCATCAGTAATCCCCATTTTTCACACTTTTCCTTCAGTTTGTGTGTCATACATTCCAGGTCTTCTTTTTCATTTGCACGGATCACTTGATCATCTGCAAACTGCAGGGTGTACAAACATGTATCATCGTCAATTTCAAAACTCATCGCTTTGCATTGTTTCTTCCAATGGGTTAGAGCTTTTGCAACGTAAATTTTAAAAAGCGTGGGGGAGATACATCAGCCCTGTTTTAATCCCTTATTTACTCTGAACGGTTCTGATACTCTGTTTCCCACTTTTATTGTGGACGTCATATCGTTGTACAAGTTTTGCACAGCCCTAATAAGTGTGTGGTTGACGTTGGTTATCCCAAGATACCTTTTTAAAGTAAACATCGAAACGTGACACATGCACGCAAGAGAAAGACGTCATTTTTATAGTACCAGGATATTGATAACCAGTTTTCAATATGACTGTGTAGATTCAAGCAATAACAGATGGTTTGAGTCCAGTGAATAAGTATCACACGGAACAGTACTGTTCGTGTACATGGTTGTTTCTGTCCGCTACCACATCTATCTACAAACACGTGTGTCAATATTAGATTTGTATACTGTACATGAAAATCGCCTTAAAAAAAAAAAAAGGGCTGATTGTCCATATGTTTTCTCACCGCCCACAAGAATGAATTAAGAACTTGACTTACTGACTTAAGTCCTTAAATTACTAGGTGGAACGTAGGGCCTTGACGATATTTCTCCACCGTGTTCTGTCCATTGCCAGGGCCTCACCTCCCTCCATGTCTTCTTGACACCAGCCAGCAATCTTTCCAAAGTGCTCTTCCAGGTGTTCCTCGGTCTTCCACGCTGCGGCTACCTTGTGGATTCCAATTACAGTGCCTGTCTAGCGATATTTTCTGATGGTCTTCTCAGGGTGTGACCGATCCACCTCCATTTTCTTCTCTTCATCTGTAGTTGGGTGGTACTCTGACTTGTAGCCTCCCATAGATCTCTGTCCCAAATTCTCATTATGTATCTCAGGCAACGGTTTATGAAAGTCTGTAATCTTGTGGTAATGTCCTTTGTCACTTTCCAGGTCTCATGAATTAAGAAAGTAACAATATATTATTCTACAACTTTCGGACTGTGTACAGGCACTGAAAGTAGGCTAAGTAATTATAAACACAGTGATAAAGTTTACGAATCTCATAATAAGATGAAATCCTCTTCGCGGATATGCGTGTTTGTTTTTATATTTATTAGTAATTTTCATCTTTATTTTGCGAGCGTTAATCAATTTCCCAAAATTGTTAACTTTAGAAAAAAGAATAGCTAAATTTTTCGAGTACCGCTGCATTTACATTGAGGTACAGAACAGGAAAAGTTTGTGGGATTTTCACTTTATTTATATTGCCAATGGCGGTGATCATATGGTGTGTGATAGTATATAGTTATCTCCACTAGAGATCAGGTAAGTCGCTCGAGTGTGTTGATATAGTCATATTAAGCTATTTGATATAGTACAATTTACTACGTACAGAGCGCGACATCTAGCGGTGACTGTAGCAATTAACTTGCCGCACAGTAAATCCAAAATCGTAAACAGGACCGTTTTTGTGACTGGTCGACGGCAATGAGTCAAACAGGCAGCATTAGTTTTTAATAAAGTTCTGGATTCTGGTGTTGGATGTCTTGTATTAAAACAATCGAGAGTAACGGCGTGTGTCACCGTGGAATTGTGTATAGACTACAAGTTCGCGTCAGGCAAGTCTGCACTCGGTTTGACTGGGTCGTTGCAACGCTTTGTCTTGACAGCGGCATATATTTAATAATTTGGTAAAATAGCCTGGTAATGGACTATACGTGATTTTCCTTTATACTTGGACGTTACAGTATACGAAAGGATTACTGAACCAACGAAGTTCGAACGTATGGCGTTTGTCTGCCTTTTGTTGTCCGCCACGTTAAATTACTGCCAGTTCGTCATGCGCCCTAATTACTTATCGTATGTACCAGACTTCAACTACGGCTGACCATTGCATAGTGGTGGGTGATTTTGTTTTTGCAAAACTAAAAGGAACTGTTCGTTAAAAAATAAAACAGGTTAAACTGTTGCTATTTATATTTATTGATTTTACCATTATATTTTAAAACGTTTTATTTTGAGCATTTCAAATAACTGTTCATTTTAGTATTTTTCTTAAATGGATGGTTATATAACTTAAACAATGGCATTAAGTCAATATTTCTCTTACTTACCAGTATCTTAAAATTCAATTAAGATAGTTGTGTTAGCGGTTATAATCACAAACAGAATTATCACTGTTGCACACCACTATAGAAAACTAAATACCACTATTGTATTAACGACTCGGAACACAAAGTTTTTTATAAGTAAAAACATAAAGTTTTACCTTACAGCCTGAACCGGTTTTCGCCTTTGAAAGGCTTCTTCAGAGGCTGCCGTTGGTAGCGCTGTCCGTCCTCTTGTGGGCGACGGAATCAAATTTCGAAAGATCGATGCTGTGTGTGTGGGGTGACATATGTTCGAATATTGCGTGCGATTTGAATTGTGTCTGTTCGTTTAGGAAGTCGTTTTTATTTGTTTTCGTGTGTTTGTGTATTTCCAATTGTTCTATAGTGTCTAGTTTTCGGACTTTTGTGTGTACGTGTAGAATGTTCATGTTATAGTCGATGTTTTTATATGTGTGGTTTGCTTCAATGAGGTGGTTTGCAAAGGTGGATTCTGTAGTGGGGTGGAGTGCCTTTGTGTGTTCAATGTATCTCTGTTTGAAACTACGTCCTGTCTGGCCTATGTAGAATTTGTTGCAATTTGAGCAATTTAGCTTGTAAACACCGGGTAGGTCGCCCACAACAGGACGGACAGCGCTACCAGCGGCAGCCTCTGAAGAAGCCTTTGAAAGGCGAAAACTGGTTCAGACTGTAAGGTAAAACTTTATGTTTTTACTTACAAAAAAACTTTGTGTTCCGAGTCGTTAATATAATAGTGGTATTCAGTTAAGTAACGGACACGTCATGGACAACGAAATCCAAGAACTATAGGCAAATTTTTCCGATTAGCGCTTTCAAGCTTCACTGCTCATCGTCAGATAGGAAATGTGCAACAGTGATAATTCTGTTAGTATCTGTAAAAGGCATTTTTTGTTTTAAATTGTTTCATCAAAAGTCGTGGGGAATATCTGAATAATATTTTTATAGTAGAACTGCGCCGTCTGCCGGCCGGGCGAAGATCAACGGCGGCAAGCGCTTGTACAGAACAAGAAAGGTTTGTGGGATTTTATCTCTAGGTGTATTGTCAATGGCAGTGTTTACATGGTGTGTGATAGTATTCAATTATATACACTAGAGATCAGGTCAGTCGGTCGAGTTTTCCGATACAGTTTACTACGTACACAGCGCGAGATCTAGCGGTAACTGTAGCAATTAGTTGGCCTGCATAGTATTCCTAAAATCGTAAATAGGATGGTTTTTGTGGATGATCGATGGCAACGAGTCAAAGAGACACCCGTTGTTTTGTATATAACGTTTTGGATTCTGATGTTGAATGTCCTGTAATAACACAATACTGAGTGACGGTGTGTGTCACCGTTAGAAATGTGTACAGACTACAAGTTCGCGTCAAGCAAGTCTGCACTCGATTTGACTGGGTCGTCGCAACGTGTTGTCTTGGCATGCTTGAACAGCGTCAATGTAGTACTGTTTTATAATTTTTGGAAAACCACCTGTTAATGTTCAGGTGGTTATCAAACATTGGATTATATTTGTTTTATATATACATGGTTTTTCTTTCATTCAGACGTAAACGTATATGAAAACATTAGTGAACCAATGAAGTGAGTCCTTAGTTCGGACTTTTGACATCTTTTGCGTTCTGTTTGTACCACACGTTTGGACACATTAATTATGCATCAAAGAGGTAGAGCAATCAACAGGTTCTTATACGCGTTGTTTTGGTTTCATAATTTTTGGGAAAACCGCCTGGCTAATGGTCAGGTGGTATCAAACAAAGGAGTAAAATTGTTTTGTATGTACGTGGGTTTTCTTTTACTCAGACGTTAACGTATATGAAAACAGTACTGAACCAATGAAGTGAGTCCTTTGTTCGGACTTTTGACATTCGTTTGCGTTCTGTTTGTACCACACGTTGGACACAATAACAATTGAACACATTAATATGCATCAAAGAGGTAGAGCAATCAACAGATCATTATACGGTGCTTGTCTTGTAGAAAATTCCAAGTCGCCGCGAACATTAAGCTTCCTTTACGCTGTGGCAAAATCTTCTAAACAGGGGCGGCTAAATATAAAATTTTCGTTCGGGCAAAGTGAGTGGCTCTTTGGAATACTATTTCATAATTCTAATAACTACAATGTCAGTGTTGAACTATAAAGCTTCTTTGCTTGATTATATTCGAAAAGAACGCGATTCTTCATACACAGATATTTATTTTTAAATTTGATACGTAGGCAGAATACATGTGAAAAAAAGTATTGTTATTATATTTAACTTTTCGAAATAAAGTAAATACAATTTCATGCTTAATGAGGGACGCCGTAAGAGGGTAGCAGTCTCCCAGACATTTAAAGCCACTATGTTTTAATTGCGTTACAAAAGCGGCGGACGAAGGTCAGTCTTAAAGGCAAAAGAGACTCCCGTAAGACGGCCACAGTGATATCAGAATTGCTGTTTAAAATATTTTTAATTTTTGCGTACACAAGTACGAGAATCCGATTTGATTGTAAATAATACAGCTTAAATGATATAAAAAATTTATATGTAGTGAAAAAAAGTATGCAAACGACGAGATAAGTCAAAATTCAATTTCATGTTTAGTTCTACTTAGACTTTACTTTAGCTCCCGACCGGGTTTTAAGCTGTACCAAGTAGAGCCTATGCACACGTTTTGCCATAACTGTTATTTCGGGTTTGTACAGTGGAGTATCCAGTGTACAAGTGATAAACTTCCACTATCCAATGGTCAACCTTATGATCTGTATGATGGTGGTTGGCGTGTGGACCCTTGGCCTACCTGCTACCTCTCCCCCATTCTAATACTTCCGCCCGGGCTCGACAGCAGCTATTTGCCGCGTGAGTCACCTCACTGTACGTCCAGTATGAAACAATTTTTTTTTGCCTCGCCCAATACTGGTAAAATTTTGTTATATTTGAAATCAGCGAAATAATACGATGAAAATGACACCAAACACGACTAAAAAATATTAAAAATTGGGCGTTATAAAGTAACAATGACTGAATAATTACAATGACTTCATTTGTATTGTTTAATTTACAATAACTTTACATATTTACAATGACTTATGCTAGCGATTGTAGTAAAGCAGGTCAAAGTTGATGCTGGTAAACGAAATCGATCTGAGTCACCAGAGAACCTATGGAAAAAACAAACATTTGCTAACATTTTTCTGAAAATAATTATTTGTAAATAAGACCAGTTATGACTTAGCTTATAAAAATAAATTTTTTCTACTAATCTTTTTTTACTATTATGACTTAGCTCATAATAGTACCCTACTTTGACAATACTTTTTTAGATAGTACTATATTTTTATAATATCTTTTGGAACAACGTTTCTCAAACATTTTCACCTTTGAAATATAAGGCAAAAAAAATTAAACTAAATAAATATACCAAGTCTACTTACTCTCATTAAAACAGTTATTCCAATGGAGATGTTCCCAAGTCTTCTTCCTCGTCATAGTTCCAGTCACTGTCGTCATCATCTGGATCTCCTGGAGGCAAGTTGATGATCATTTCCTGGACATTGAAAAGGTCTGGGCTCACTTCAAGAATTACGTCAAACAGCGCAACACAACATTCAAACTGGACGATGTGCAAAATTTGTTTTTTGAAGCTGTAAACTCCTACCAAGCAGATTCGTGGAGAAACTGCGTTAAACACGTAAAAAAATAAATGGATGATGATTGGCTGAGTGAAGGACTTGATGACCGCAGTGTCCAGGAAATGCCCCACCACGCAGTCGGAAGTTACAAATTTAACCCCAAACAGCACGGACGGCAACGGCAGCGGCAGCGACTCAAGAAGGCCGTGCGTCGGTACAAAAATGTAAACAGCGGAGTGAAGTACCGGGCGATAATATGTAGCCTACCCTAAAAGAGATTACACCAGTGAACAATATTTAACATTTCAGGACACCAACAATTTGTTTAAAACTTCTCATCAGAATTTTTTCCGAACAGTGGATAATTGGGCGGAAATTGGGTCAGTTACTCGAACGAACGAAAATTTTTCGAAGCCAAAACTACAAAATGGCCATTTTAGAATGTTTACCTTACTTACACTAAAAGTGCTTCTGCCTTGAAAAAAAATTGCGAAGTATTGTTTGCAGCAATGATAAATTTGTTTTGCAGTATAAAAGTTTATTGTATTTTATAAAGTATTGGAATAAATTTAATGTAGTCTATAAATAATACTACTTCTATCATTTCTTTAAACTTTGTATTTACAATATGAAAGTGGATTTTTCTTTCAAACATTACTACAGCTTCTTATAAAGTTTCCTAACTAGATGTATCAATACAGTAATTAGACAATAAATATATAACAGTTAAGTGGTTTTGCTATGTATTACTTAAAGGTAAATTGGATTATAAACACCCGTCTTATGGGAGGAGTCCTCAGAAAGGAATCCGCCCCGAGCCTTCAGTGGTCTAGGTACACCACTGCATCAATCAGCTGTATAACAGACGAACTACACGTTTTCCCCCTTACATTAATCAACATCTAATATATCTGACAAAAAAAACAGTTTTCTCATGTTAGGTGCTCATGTGAAAAATTTAATTCAGTCTTAATGTTATGGATTTTAAAAGAACTGACAAAGATCAGTTATCCAGTATTCTACACATGTCATTGTTAACATTTTGAGAGCTTAGATTTAATAAGTGGTCCCCAAACTGTAGAGCTGCGTGTTTGAGCCGATTCCCCAGCGGAATTGTTGATAATAAGCTGTGGGCTATTTGTGGTGTGATATAAATAGAGAGATTTCTACATGACTACATCATCATCAACTTCAAATCATGGCATAGGCAAGGTGGTGCCAATCCGCCTTCAAAGATTCTCCAGTCATCTCCTCCTGGACACACAGCCTATAGCCTTCCTGGTGTGACCAGCCTATAGGACACACACCTGTCGTAGGGCAGATCTTAACCTAGTATTTCAAATGAAAAGCAATTGGTTTTGGGAAGGGACTAGTTGCCTTACGCCAAATGTAAACAGGTCGCGACATCTACTGGCAATTATCAGAGCTAAGTCGTTCTAGACAAACAATGAGAGTTGTCATAGTTTTATAATTTGTGTTATTTAATCGAATTAGTAATATTTGATTTTAGGATAGATAGGTACTAATGAATCAATAATTAATAAATAGAAACCTTTAATTGATAACTCACTCAGTAAAAGAAAACAACAGAATTGTTATTTATTAAGGTAAGTTGTAAAAACATAGTGACTACGTATTATACTGTAGTCATCCCAAGATTATTATTAATTCGGGGTCAAAACGTCCTACGACGTTGTCCGATGCCTAACCTCCATGGTTGTCTATCATTGCAGTTTTCATCGTTTAGTCCACTATCGCTCATTGATCTTATGCCCTCTATCCATGTTTTTTGGGTCTTCCTTTCTTTCTGTGCTGTCTAGGTATCCATCTCATTGTTTTCTTTGGTAGTCGGTCCTGTTCCGTTCTTTGTACGTGTCCGTACCAGATTAGTTGTTTTTCTTCAATGCAGTCGATGACTGTATATTGCATGCCCATTTCTTCTTTGATCGTTTCATTTCGTATTCGCTCTTGCCTTAAAGTTCTAGCAGCTCGTCTCAAAGCATCCATTTCTGTAGCTTCTAACTTTCTTTTACCTGTTCTTTTATTCTCCATGTTTCAGATCCATACATCAATGTGCTTTTAATAATAATATCGTACATTCTTTTCTTCCGTTCTTTTCCAATTTCTGTGCTCCATAGAATCCCATTCAGTGATCTAATTATTTGTTTTGCTTTGTTTATTCTTGATTTTATGTCAACATCACCTGTTCCTTCTTCATTACAGTTTATTCCTAAGCATTTGTAGCTGTTGCATTTTTTATACGTTCGTTTTTTCTAAGATTAAATCTGTTGTTTCTTTTCCGACAAACAGATACTGCGTTTTTTTCTATGTTCATCAGTAATCCCCATTTTTCACACTTTTCCTTCAGTTTGTGTGTCATACATTCCAGGTCTTCTTTTTCATTTGCACGGATCACTTGATCATCTGCAAACTGCAGGGTGTACAAACATGTATCATCGTCAATTTCAAAACTCATCGCTTTGCATTGTTTCTTCCAATGGGTTAGAGCTTTTGCAACGTAAATTTTAAAAAGCGTGGGGGAGATACATCAGCCCTGTTTTAATCCCTTATTTACTCTGAACGGTTCTGATACTCTGTTTCCCACTTTTATTGTGGACGTCATATCGTTGTACAAGTTTTGCACAGCCCTAATAAGTGTGTGGTTGACGTTGGTTATCCCAAGATACCTTTTTAAAGTAAACATCGAAACGTGACACATGCACGCAAGAGAAAGACGTCATTTTTATAGTACCAGGATATTGATAACCAGTTTTCAATATGACTGTGTAGATTCAAGCAATAACAGATGGTTTGAGTCCAGTGAATAAGTATCACACGGAACAGTACTGTTCGTGTACATGGTTGTTTCTGTCCGCTACCACATCTATCTACAAACACGTGTGTCAATATTAGATTTGTATACTGTACATGAAAATCGCCTTAAAAAAAAAAAAAAGGGCTGATTGTCCATATGTTTTCTCACCGCCCACAAGAATGAATTAAGAACTTGACTTACTGACTTAAGTCCTTAAATTACTAGGTGGAACGTAGGGCCTTGACGATATTTCTCCACCGTGTTCTGTCCATTGCCAGGGCCTCACCTCCCTCCATGTCTTCTTGACACCAGCCAGCAATCTTTCCAAAGTGCTCTTCCAGGTGTTCCTCGGTCTTCCACGCTGCGGCTACCTTGTGGATTCCAATTACAGTGCCTGTCTAGCGATATTTTCTGATGGTCTTCTCAGGGTGTGACCGATCCACCTCCATTTTCTTCTCTTCATCTGTAGTTGGGTGGTACTCTGACTTGTAGCCTCCCATAGATCTCTGTCCCAAATTCTCATTATGTATCTCAGGCAACGGTTTATGAAAGTCTGTAATCTTGTGGTAATGTCCTTTGTCACTTTCCAGGTCTCATGAATTAAGAAAGTAACAATATATTATTCTACAACTTTCGGACTGTGTACAGGCACTGAAAGTAGGCTAAGTAATTATAAACACAGTGATAAAGTTTACGAATCTCATAATAAGATGAAATCCTCTTCGCGGATATGCGTGTTTGTTTTTATATTTATTAGTAATTTTCATCTTTATTTTGCGAGCGTTAATCAATTTCCCAAAATTGTTAACTTTAGAAAAAAGAATAGCTAAATTTTTCGAGTACCGCTGCATTTACATTGAGGTACAGAACAGGAAAAGTTTGTGGGATTTTCACTTTATTTATATTGCCAATGGCGGTGATCATATGGTGTGTGATAGTATATAGTTATCTCCACTAGAGATCAGGTAAGTCGCTCGAGTGTGTTGATATAGTCATATTAAGCTATTTGATATAGTACAATTTACTACGTACAGAGCGCGACATCTAGCGGTGACTGTAGCAATTAACTTGCCGCACAGTAAATCCAAAATCGTAAACAGGACCGTTTTTGTGACTGGTCGACGGCAATGAGTCAAACAGGCAGCATTAGTTTTTAATAAAGTTCTGGATTCTGGTGTTGGATGTCTTGTATTAAAACAATCGAGAGTAACGGCGTGTGTCACCGTGGAATTGTGTATAGACTACAAGTTCGCGTCAGGCAAGTCTGCACTCGGTTTGACTGGGTCGTTGCAACGCTTTGTCTTGACAGCGGCATATATTTAATAATTTGGTAAAATAGCCTGGTAATGGACTATACGTGATTTTCCTTTATACTTGGACGTTACAGTATACGAAAGGATTACTGAACCAACGAAGTTCGAACGTATGGCGTTTGTCTGCCTTTTGTTGTCCGCCACGTTAAATTACTGCCAGTTCGTCATGCGCCCTAATTACTTATCGTATGTACCAGACTTCAACTACGGCTGACCATTGCATAGTGGTGGGTGATTTTGTTTTTGCAAAACGAAAAGGAACTGTTCGTTAAAAAATAAAACAGGTTAAACTGTTGCTATTTATATTTATTGATTTTACCATTATATTTTAAAACGTTTTATTTTGAGCATTTCAAATAACTGTTCATTTTAGTATTTTTCTTAAATGGATGGTTATATAACTTAAACAATGGCATTAAGTCAATATTTCTCTTACTTACCAGTATCTTAAAATTCAATTAAGATAGTTGTGTTAGCGGTTATAATCACAAACAGAATTATCACTGTTGCACACCACTATAGAAAACTAAATACCACTATTGTATTAACGACTCGGAACACAAAGTTTTTTATAAGTAAAAACATAAAGTTTTACCTTACAGCCTGAACCGGTTTTCGCCTTTGAAAGGCTTCTTCAGAGGCTGCCGTTGGTAGCGCTGTCCGTCCTCTTGTGGGCGACGGAATCAAATTTCGAAAGATCGATGCTGTGTGTGTGGGGTGACATATGTTCGAATATTGCGTGCGATTTGAATTGTGTCTGTTCGTTTAGGAAGTCGTTTTTATTTGTTTTCGTGTGTTTGTGTATTTCCAATTGTTCTATAGTGTCTAGTTTTCGGACTTTTGTGTGTACGTGTAGAATGTTCATGTTATAGTCGATGTTTTTATATGTGTGGTTTGCTTCAATGAGGTGGTTTGCAAAGGTGGATTCTGTAGTGGAGTGGAGTGCCTTTGTGTGTTCAATGTATCTCTGTTTGAAACTACGTCCTGTCTGGCCTATGTAGAATTTGTTGCAATTTGAGCAATTTAGCTTGTAAACACCGGGTAGGTCGCCCACAACAGGACGGACAGCGCTACCAGCGGCAGCCTCTGAAGAAGCCTTTGAAAGGCGAAAACTGGTTCAGACTGTAAGGTAAAACTTTATGTTTTTACTTACAAAAAAACTTTGTGTTCCGAGTCGTTAATATAATAGTGGTATTCAGTTAAGTAACGGACACGTCATGGACAACGAAATCCAAGAACTATAGGCAAATTTTTCCGATTAGCGCTTTCAAGCTTCACTGCTCATCGTCAGATAGGAAATGTGCAACAGTGATAATTCTGTTAGTATCTGTAAAAGGCATTTTTTTTTTTAAATTGTTTCATCAAAAGTCGTGGGGAATATCTGAATAATATTTTTATAGTAGAACAGCGCCGTCTGCCGGCCGGGCGAAGATCAACGGCGGCAAGCGCTTGTACAGAACAAGAAAGGTTTGTGGGATTTTATCTCTAGGTGTATTGTCAATGGCAGTGTTTACATGGTGTGTGATAGTATTCAATTATATACACTAGAGATCAGGTCAGTCGGTCGAGTTTTCCGATACAGTTTACTACGTACACAGCGCGAGATCTAGCGGTAACTGTAGCAATTAGTTGGCCTGCATAGTATTCCTAAAATCGTAAATAGGATGGTTTTTGTGGATGATCGATGGCAACGAGTCAAAGAGACACCCGTTGTTTTGTATATAACGTTTTGGATTCTGATGTTGAATGTCCTGTAATAACACAATACTGAGTGACGGTGTGTGTCACCGTTAGAAATGTGTACAGACTACAAGTTCGCGTCAGGCAAGTCTGCGCTCGATTTGACTGGGTCGTCGCAACGTGTTGTCTTGGCATGCTTGAACAGCGTCAATGTAGTACTGTTTTATAATTTTTGGAAAACCACCTGTTAATGTTCAGGTGGTTATCAAACATTGGATTATATTTCTTTTATATATACATGGTTTTTCTTTCATTCAGACGTAAACGTATATGAAAACATTAGTGAACCAATGAAGTGAGTCCTTAGTTCGGACTTTTGACATCTTTTGCGTTCTGTTTGTACCACACGTTTGGACACATTAATTATGCATCAAAGAGGTAGAGCAATCAACAGGTTCTTATACGCGTTGTTTTGGTTTCATAATTTTTGGGAAAACCGCCTGGCTAATGGTCAGGTGGTATCAAACAAAGGAGTAAAATTGTTTTGTATGTACGTGGGTTTTCTTTTACTCAGACGTTAACGTATATGAAAACAGTACTGAACCAATGAAGTGAGTCCTTTGTTCGGACTTTTGACATTCGTTTGCGTTCTGTTTGTACCACACGTTGGACACAATAACAATTGAACACATTAATATGCATCAAAGAGGTAGAGCAATCAACAGATCATTATACGGTGCTTGTCTTGTAGAAAATTCCAAGTCGCCGCGAACATTAAGCTTCCTTTACGCTGTGGCAAAATCTTCTAAACAGGGGCGGCTAAATATAAAATTTTCGTTCGGGCAAAGTGAGTGGCTCTTTGGAATACTATTTCATAATTCTAATAACTACAATGTCAGTGTTGAACTATAAAGCTTCTTTGCTTGATTATATTCGAAAAGAACGCGATTCTTCATACACAGATATTTATTTTTAAATTTGATACGTAGGCAGAATACATGTGAAAAAAAGTATTGTTATTATATTTAACTTTTCGAAATAAAGTAAATACAATTTCATGCTTAATGAGGGACGCCGTAAGAGGGTAGCAGTCTCCCAGACATTTAAAGCCACTATGTTTTAATTGCGTTACAAAAGCGGCGGACGAAGGTCAGTCTTAAAGGCAAAAGAGACTCCCGTAAGACGGCCACAGTGATATCAGAATTGCTGTTTAAAATATTTTTAATTTTTGCGTACACAAGTACGAGAATCCGATTTGATTGTAAATAATACAGCTTAAATGATATAAAAAATTTATATGTAGTGAAAAATAGTATGCAAACGACGAGATAAGTCAAAATTCAATTTCATGTTTAGTTCTACTTAGACTTTACTTTAGCTCCCGACCGGGTTTTAAGCTGTACCAAGTAGAACCTATGCACACGTTTTGCCATAACTGTTATTTCGGGTTTGTACAGTGGAGTATCCAGTGTACAAGTGATAAACTTCCACTATCCAATGGTCAACCTTATGATCTGTATGATGGTGGTTGGCGTGTGGACCCTTGGCCTACCTGCTACCTCTCCCCCATTCTAATACTTCCGCCCGGGCTCGACAGCAGCTATTTGCCGCGTGAGTCACCTCACTGTACGTCCAGTATGAAACAATTTTTTTTTGCCTCGCCCAATACTGGTAAAATTTTGTTATATTTGAAATCAGCGAAATAATACGATGAAAATGACACCAAACACGACTAAAAAATATTAAAAATTGGGCGTTATAAAGTAACAATGACTGAATAATTACAATGACTTCATTTGTATTGTTTAATTTAAAATAACTTTACATATTTACAATGACTTATGCTAGCGATTGTAGTAAAGCAGGTCAAAGTTGATGCTGGTAAACGAAATCGATCTGAGTCACCAGAGAACCTATGGAAAAAACAAACATTTGCTAACATTTTTCTGAAAATAATTATTTGTAAATAAGACCAGTTATGACTTAGCTTATAAAAATAAATTTTTTCTACTAATCTTTTTTTACTATTATGACTTAGCTCATAATAGTACCCTACTTTGACAATACTTTTTTAGATAGTACTATATTTTTATAATATCTTTTGGAACAACGTTTCTCAAACATTTTCACCTTTGAAATATAAGGCAAAAAAAATTAAACTAAATAAATATACCAAGTCTACTTACTCTCATTAAAACAGTTATTCCAATGGAGATGTTCCCAAGTCTTCTTCCTCGTCATAGTTCCAGTCACTGTCGTCATCATCTGGATCTCCTGGAGGCAAGTTGATGATCATTTCCTGGACATTGAAAAGGTCTGGGCTCACTTCAAGAATTACGTCAAACAGCGCAACACAACATTCAAACTGGACGATGTGCAAAATTTGTTTTTTGAAGCTGTAAACTCCTACCAAGCAGATTCGTGGAGAAACTGCGTTAAACACGTAAAAAAATAAATGGATGATGATTGGCTGAGTGAAGGACTTGATGACCGCAGTGTCCAGGAAATGCCCCACCACGCAGTCGGAAGTTACAAATTTAACCCCAAACAGCACGGACGGCAACGGCAGCGGCAGCGACTCAAGAAGGCCGTGCGTCGGTACAAAAATGTAAACAGCGGAGTGAAGTACCGGGCGATAATATGTAGCCTACCCTAAAAGAGATTACACCAGTGAACAATATTTAACATTTCAGGACACCAACAATTTGTTTAAAACTTCTCATCAGAATTTTTTCCGAACAGTGGATAATTGGGCGGAAATTGGGTCAGTTACTCGAACGAACGAAAATTTTTCGAAGCCAAAACTACAAAATGGCCATTTTAGAATGTTTACCTTACTTACACTAAAAGTGCTTCTGCCTTGAAAAAAAATTGCGAAGTATTGTTTGCAGCAATGATAAATTTGTTTTGCAGTATAAAAGTTTATTGTATTTTATAAAGTATTGGAATAAATTTAATGTAGTCTATAAATAATACTACTTCTATCATTTCTTTAAACTTTGTATTTACAATATGAAAGTGGATTTTTCTTTCAAACATTACTACAGCTTCTTATAAAGTTTCCTAACTAGATGTATCAATACAGTAATTAGACAATAAATATATAACAGTTAAGTGGTTTTGCTATGTATTACTTAAAGGTAAATTGGATTATAAACACCCGTCTTATGGGAGGAGTCCTCAGAAAGGAATCCGCCCCGAGCCTTCAGTGGTCTAGGTACACCACTGCATCAATCAGCTGTATAACAGACGAACTACACGTTTTCCCCCTTACATTTATCAACATCTAATATATCTGACAAACAAAACAGTTTTCTCATGTTAGGTGCTCATGTGAAAAATTTAATTCAGTCTTAATAATACTTAATGTTATGGATTTTAAAAGAACTGACAAAGATCAGTTATCCAGTATTCTACACATGTCATAGTTAACTTTTTGAGAGCTTAGATTTAATAATTGGATCCCCAAACTGTAGAGCTGCGTGTATGAGCCGATTCCCCAGCGGAATTGTTGATAATAAGCTGTGGGCTATTTGTGGTGTGATATAAATAGAGAGATTTCTACATGACTACATCATCATCAACTTCAAATCATGGCATAGGCAAGGTGGTGCCAATCCGCCTTCAAAGATTCTCCAGCCATCTCCTCCTGGACACACAGCCTATAGCCTTCCTGGTGTGACCAGCCTATAGGGCAGATCTTAACCTAGTATTTCAAATGAAAAGCAATTGGTTTTGGGAAGGGACTAGTTGCCTTACGCCAAATGTAAACAGGTCGCGACATCTACTGGCAATGAGAGTTGTCATAGTTTTATAATTTGTGTTATTTAATCGAATTAGTAATATTTGATTTTAGGATATATAGGTACTAATGAATCAATAATTAATAAATAGAAACGTTTAATTGATAACTCACTCAGTAAAAGAAAACAACAGAATTGTTATTTATTAAGGTAAGTTGTAAAAACATAGTGACTACGTATTATACTGTAGTCATCCCAAGATTATTATTAATTCGGGGTCAAAACGTCCTACGACGTTGTCCGATGCCTAACCTCCATGGTTGTCTATCATTGCAGTTTTCATCGTTTAGTCCACTATCGCTCATTGATCTTATGCCCTCTATCCATGTTTTTTGGGTCTTCCTTTCTTTCTGTGCTGTCTAGGTATCCATCTCATTGTTTTCTTTGGTAGTCGGTCCTGTTCCGTTCTTTGTACGTGTCCGTACCAGATTAATTGTTTTTCTTCAATGCAGTCGATGACTGTATATTGCATGCCCATTTCTTCTTTGATCGTTTCATTTCGTATTCGCTCTTGCCTTAAAGTTCTAGCATCTCGTCTCAAAGCATCCATTTCTGTAGCTTCTAACTTTCTTTTACCTGTTCTTTTATTCTCCATGTTTCAGATCCATACATCAATGTGCTTTTAATAATAATATCGTACATTCTTTTCTTCCGTTCTTTTCCAATTTCTGTGCTCCATAGAACCCCATTCAGTGATCTAATTATTTGTTTTGCTTTGTTTATTCTTGATTTTATGTCAACATCACCTGATCCTTCTTCATTACAGTTTATTCCTAAGCATTTGTAGCTGTTGCATTTTTTATACGTTCGTTTTTTCTAAGATTAAATCTGTTGTTTCTTTTCCGAAAAACAGATACTGCGTTTTTTTCTATGTTCATCAATAATCCCCATTTTTCACACTTTTCCTTCAGTTTGTGTGTCATACATTCCAGGTCTTCTTTTTCATTTGCACGGATCACTTGATCATCTGCAAACTGCAGGGTGTACAAACATGTATCATCGTCAATTTCAAAACTCATCGCTTTGCATTGTTTCTTCCAATGGGTTAGAGCTTTTGCAACGTAAATTTTAAAAAGCGTGGGGGAGATACATCAGCCCTGTTTTAATCCCTTATTTACTCTGAACGGTTCTGATACTCTGTTTCCCACTTTTATTGTGGACGTCATATCGTTGTACAAGTTTTGCACAGCCCTAATAAGTGTGTGGTTGACGTTGGTTATCCCAAGATACCTTTTTAAAGTAAACATCGAAACGTGACACATGCACGCAAGAGAAAGACGTCATTTTTATAGTACCAGGATATTGATAACCAGTTTTCAATATGACTGTGTAGATTCAAGCAATAACAGATGGTTTGAGTCCAGTGAATAAGTATCACACGGAACAGTACTGTTCGTGTACATGGTTGTTTCTGTCCGCTACCACATCTATCTACAAACACGTGTGTCAATATTAGATTTGTATACTGTACATGAAAATCGCCTTAAAAAAAAAAAAAGGGCTGATTGTCCATATGTTTTCTCACCGCCTACAAGAATGAATTAAGAACTTGACTTACTGACTTAAGTCCTTAAATTACTAGGTGGAACGTAGGGCCTTGACGATATTTCTCCACCGTGTTCTGTCCATTGCCAGGGCCTCACCTCCCTCCATGTCTTCTTGACACCAGCCAGCAATCTTTCCAAAGTGCTCTTCCAGGTGTTCCTCGGTCTTCCACGCTGCGGCTACCTTGTGGATTCCAATTACAGTGCCTGTCTAGCGATATTTTCTGATGGTCTTCTCAGGGTGTGACCGATCCACCTCCATTTTCTTCTCTTCATCTGTAGTTGGGTGGTACTCTGACTTGTAGCCTCCCATAGATCTCTGTCCCAAATTCTCATTATGTATCTCAGGCAACGGTTTATGAAAGTCTGTAATCTTGTGGTAATGTCCTTTGTCACTTTCCAGGTCTCATGAATTAAGAAAGTAACAATATATTATTCTACAACTTTCGGACTGTGTACAGGCACTGAAAGTAGGCTAAGTAATTATAAACACAGTGATAAAGTTTACGAATCTCATAATAAGATGAAATCCTCTTCGCGGATATGCGTGTTTGTTTTTATATTTATTAGTAATTTTCATCTTTATTTTGCGAGCGTTAATCAATTTCCCAAAATTGTTAACTTTAGAAAAAAGAATAGCTAAATTTTTCGAGTACCGCTGCATTTACATTGAGGTACAGAACAGGAAAAGTTTGTGGGATTTTCACTTTATTTATATTGCCAATGGCGGTGATCATATGGTGTGTGATAGTATATAGTTATCTCCACTAGAGATCAGGTAAGTCGCTCGAGTGTGTTGATATAGTCATATTAAGCTATTTGATATAGTACAATTTACTACGTACAGAGCGCGACATCTAGCGGTGACTGTAGCAATTAACTTGCCGCACAGTAAATCCAAAATCGTAAACAGGACCGTTTTTGTGACTGGTCGACGGCAATGAGTCAAACAGGCAGCATTAGTTTTTAATAAAGTTCTGGATTCTGGTGTTGGATGTCTTGTATTAAAACAATCGAGAGTAACGGCGTGTGTCACCGTGGAATTGTGTATAGACTACAAGTTCGCGTCAGGCAAGTCTGCACTCGGTTTGACTGGGTCGTTGCAACGCTTTGTCTTGACAGCGGCATATATTTAATAATTTGGTAAAATAGCCTGGTAACGGACTATACGTGATTTTCCTTTATACTTGGACGTTACAGTATACGAAAGGATTACTGAACCAACGAAGTTCGAACATATGGCGTTTGTCTGCCTTTTGTTGTCCGCCACGTTAAATTACTGCCAGTTCGTCATGCGCCCTAATTACTTATCGTATGTACCAGACTTCAACTACGGCTGACCATTGCATAGTGGTGGGTGATTTTGTTTTTGCAAAACGAAAAGGAACTGTTCGTTAAAAAATAAAACAGGTTAAACTGTTGCTATTTATATTTATTGATTTTACCATTATATTTTAAAACGTTTTATTTTGAGCATTTCAAATAACTGTTCATTTTAGTATTTTTCTTAAATGGATGGTTATATAACTTAAACAATGGCATTAAGTCAATATTTCTCTTACTTACCAGTATCTTAAAATTCAATTAAGATAGTTGTGTTAGCGGTTATAATCACAAACAGGATTATCACTGTTGCACACCACTATAGAAAACTAAATACCACTATTGTATTAACGACTCGGAACACAAAGTTTTTTATAAGTAAAAACATAAAGTTTTACCTTACAGCCTGAACCGGTTTTCGCCTTTGAAAGGCTTCTTCAGAGGCTGCCGTTGGTAGCGCTGTCCGTCCTCTTGTGGGCGACGGAATCAAATTTCGAAAGATCGATGCTGTGTGTGTGGGGTGACATATGTTCGAATATTGCGTGCGATTTGAATTGTGTCTGTTCGTTTAGGAAGTCGTTTTTATTTGTTTTCGTGTGTTTGTGTATTTCCAATTGTTCTATAGTGTCTAGTTTTCGGACTTTTGTGTGTACGTGTAGAATGTTCATGTTATAGTCGATGTTTTTATATGTGTGGTTTGCTTCAATGAGGTGGTTTGCAAAGGTGGATTCTGTAGTGGAGTGGAGTGCCTTTGTGTGTTCAATGTATCTCTGTTTGAAACTACGTCCTGTCTGGCCTATGTAGAATTTGTTGCAATTTGAGCAATTTAGCTTGTAAACACCGGGTAGGTCGCCCACAACAGGACGGACAGCGCTACCAGCGGCAGCCTCTGAAGAAGCCTTTGAAAGGCGAAAACTGGTTCAGACTGTAAGGTAAAACTTTATGTTTTTACTTACAAAAAAACTTTGTGTTCCGAGTCGTTAATATAATAGTGGTATTCAGTTAAGTAACGGACACGTCATGGACAACGAAATCCAAGAACTATAGGCAAATTTTTCCGATTAGCGCTTTCAAGCTTCACTGCTCATCGTCAGATAGGAAATGTGCAACAGTGATAATTCTGTTAGTATCTGTAAAAGGCATTTTTTTTTTTAAATTGTTTCATCAAAAGTCGTGGGGAATATCTGAATAATATTTTTATAGTAGAACTGCGCCGTCTGCCGGCCGGGCGAAGATCAACGGCGGCAAGCGCTTGTACAGAACAAGAAAGGTTTGTGGGATTTTATCTCTAGGTGTATTGTCAATGGCAGTGTTTACATGGTGTGTGATAGTATTCAATTATATACACTAGAGATCAGGTCAGTCGGTCGAGTTTTCCGATACAGTTTACTACGTACACAGCGCGAGATCTAGCGGTAACTGTAGCAATTAGTTGGCCTGCATAGTATTCCTAAAATCGTAAATAGGATGGTTTTTGTGGATGATCGATGGCAACGAGTCAAAGAGACACCCGTTGTTTTGTATATAACGTTTTGGATTCTGATGTTGAATGTCCTGTAATAACACAATACTGAGTGACGGTGTGTGTCACCGTTAGAAATGTGTACAGACTACAAGTTCGCGTCAGGCAAGTCTGCGCTCGATTTGACTGGGTCGTCGCAACGTGTTGTCTTGGCATGCTTGAACAGCGTCAATGTAGTACTGTTTTATAATTTTTGGAAAACCACCTGTTAATGTTCAGGTGGTTATCAAACATTGGATTATATTTCTTTTATATATACATGGTTTTTCTTTCATTCAGACGTAAACGTATATGAAAACATTAGTGAACCAATGAAGTGAGTCCTTAGTTCGGACTTTTGACATCTTTTGCGTTCTGTTTGTACCACACGTTTGGACACATTAATTATGCATCAAAGAGGTAGAGCAATCAACAGGTTCTTATACGCGTTGTTTTGGTTTCATAATTTTTGGGAAAACCGCCTGGCTAATGGTCAGGTGGTATCAAACAAAGGAGTAAAATTGTTTTGTATGTACGTGGGTTTTCTTTTACTCAGACGTTAACGTATATGAAAACAGTACTGAACCAATGAAGTGAGTCCTTTGTTCGGACTTTTGACATTCGTTTGCGTTCTGTTTGTACCACACGTTGGACACAATAACAATTGAACACATTAATATGCATCAAAGAGGTAGAGCAATCAACAGATCATTATACGGTGCTTGTCTTGTAGAAAATTCCAAGTCGCCGCGAACATTAAGCTTCCTTTACGCTGTGGCAAAATCTTCTAAACAGGGGCGGCTAAATATAAAATTTTCGTTCGGGCAAAGTGAGTGGCTCTTTGGAATACTATTTCATAATTCTAATAACTACAATGTCAGTGTTGAACTATAAAGCTTCTTTGCTTGATTATATTCGAAAAGAACGCGATTCTTCATACACAGATATTTATTTTTAAATTTGATACGTAGGCAGAATACATGTGAAAAAAAGTATTGTTATTATATTTAACTTTTCGAAATAAAGTAAATACAATTTCATGCTTAATGAGGGACGCCGTAAGAGGGTAGCAGTCTCCCAGACATTTAAAGCCACTATGTTTTAATTGCGTTACAAAAGCGGCGGACGAAGGTCAGTCTTAAAGGCAAAAGAGACTCCCGTAAGACGGCCACAGTGATATCAGAATTGCTGTTTAAAATATTTTTAATTTTTGCGTACACAAGTACGAGAATCCGATTTGATTGTAAATAATACAGCTTAAATGATATAAAAAATTTATATGTAGTGAAAAAAAGTATGCAAACGACGAGATAAGTCAAAATTCAATTTCATGTTTAGTTCTACTTAGACTTTACTTTAGCTCCCGACCGGGTTTTAAGCTGTACCAAGTAGAGCCTATGCACACGTTTTGCCATAACTGTTATTTCGGGTTTGTACAGTGGAGTATCCAGTGTACAAGTGATAAACTTCCACTATCCAATGGTCAACCTTATGATCTGTATGATGGTGGTTGGCGTGTGGACCCTTGGCCTACCTGCTACCTCTCCCCCATTCTAATACTTCCGCCCGGGCTCGACAGCAGCTATTTGCCGCGTGAGTCACCTCACTGTACGTCCAGTATGAAACAATTTTTTTTTGCCTCGCCCAATACTGGTAAAATTTTGTTATATTTGAAATCAGCGAAATAATACGATGAAAATGACACCAAACACGACTAAAAAATATTAAAAATTGGGCGTTATAAAGTAACAATGACTGAATAATTACAATGACTTCATTTGTATTGTTTAATTTACAATAACTTTACATATTTACAATGACTTATGCTAGCGATTGTAGTAAAGCAGGTCAAAGTTGATGCTGGTAAACGAAATCGATCTGAGTCACCAGAGAACCTATGGAAAAAACAAACATTTGCTAACATTTTTCTGAAAATAATTATTTGTAAATAAGACCAGTTATGACTTAGCTTATAAAAATAAATTTTTTCTACTAATCTTTTTTTACTATTATGACTTAGCTCATAATAGTACCCTACTTTGACAATACTTTTTTAGATAGTACTATATTTTTATAATATCTTTTGGAACAACGTTTCTCAAACATTTTCACCTTTGAAATATAAGGCAAAAAAAATTAAACTAAATAAATATACCAAGTCTACTTACTCTCATTAAAACAGTTATTCCAATGGAGATGTTCCCAAGTCTTCTTCCTCGTCATAGTTCCAGTCACTGTCGTCATCATCTGGATCTCCTGGAGGCAAGTTGATGATCATTTCCTGGACATTGAAAAGGTCTGGGCTCACTTCAAGAATTACGTCAAACAGCGCAACACAACATTCAAACTGGACGATGTGCAAAATTTGTTTTTTGAAGCTGTAAACTCCTACCAAGCAGATTCGTGGAGAAACTGCGTTAAACACGTAAAAAAATAAATGGATGATGATTGGCTGAGTGAAGGACTTGATGACCGCAGTGTCCAGGAAATGCCCCACCACGCAGTCGGAAGTTACAAATTTAACCCCAAACAGCACGGACGGCAACGGCAGCGGCAGCGACTCAAGAAGGCCGTGCGTCGGTACAAAAATGTAAACAGCGGAGTGAAGTACCGGGCGATAATATGTAGCCTACCCTAAAAGAGATTACACCAGTGAACAATATTTAACATTTCAGGACACCAACAATTTGTTTAAAACTTCTCATCAGAATTTTTTCCGAACAGTGGATAATTGGGCGGAAATTGGGTCAGTTACTCGAACGAACGAAAATTTTTCGAAGCCAAAACTACAAAATGGCCATTTTAGAATGTTTACCTTACTTACACTAAAAGTGCTTCTGCCTTGAAAAAAAATTGCGAAGTATTGTTTGCAGCAATGATAAATTTGTTTTGCAGTATAAAAGTTTATTGTATTTTATAAAGTATTGGAATAAATTTAATGTAGTCTATAAATAATACTACTTCTATCATTTCTTTAAACTTTGTATTTACAATATGAAAGTGGATTTTTCTTTCAAACATTACTACAGCTTCTTATAAAGTTTCCTAACTAGATGTATCAATACAGTAATTAGACAATAAATATATAACAGTTAAGTGGTTTTGCTATGTATTACTTAAAGGTAAATTGGATTATAAACACCCGTCTTATGGGAGGAGTCCTCAGAAAGGAATCCGCCCCGAGCCTTCAGTGGTCTAGGTACACCACTGCATCAATCAGCTGTATAACAGACGAACTACACGTTTTCCCCCTTACATTTATCAACATCTAATACATACTAGTTGCCTTACGCCAAATGTAAACAGGTCGCGACATCTACTGGCAATGAGAGTTGTCATAGTTTTATAATTTGTGTTATTTAATCGAATTAGTAATATTTGATTTTAGGATATATAGGTACTAATGAATCAATAATTAATAAATAGAAACGTTTAATTGATAACTCACTCAGTAAAAGAAAACAACAGAATTGTTATTTATTAAGGTAAGTTGTAAAAACATAGTGACTACGTATTATACTGTAGTCATCCCAAGATTATTATTAATTCGGGGTCAAAACGTCCTACGACGTTGTCCGATGCCTAACCTCCATGGTTGTCTATCATTGCAGTTTTCATCGTTTAGTCCACTATCGCTCATTGATCTTATGCCCTCTATCCATGTTTTTTGGGTCTTCCTTTCTTTCTGTGCTGTCTAGGTATCCATCTCATTGTTTTCTTTGGTAGTCGGTCCTGTTCCGTTCTTTGTACGTGTCCGTACCAGATTAATTGTTTTTCTTCAATGCAGTCGATGACTGTATATTGCATGCCCATTTCTTCTTTGATCGTTTCATTTCGTATTCGCTCTTGCCTTAAAGTTCAGCAGCTCGTCTCAAAGCATCCATTTCTGTAGCTTCTAACTTTCTTTTACCTGTTCTTTTATTCTCCATGTTCAATGTGCTTTTAATAATAATATCGTACATTCTTTTCTTCCGTTCTTTTCCAATTTCTGTGCTCCATAGAACCCCATTCAGTGATCTAATTATTTGTTTTGCTTTGTTTATTCTTGATTTTATGTCAACATCACCTGTTCCTTCTTCATTACAGTTTATTCCTAAGCATTTGTAGCTGTTGCATTTTTTATACGTTCGTTTTTTCTAAGATTAAATCTGTTGTTTCTTTTCCGACAAACAGATACTGCGTTTTTTTCTATGTTCATCAATAATCCCCATTTTTCACACTTTTCCTTCAGTTTGTGTGTCATACATTCCAGGTCTTCTTTTTCATTTGCACGGATCACTTGATCATCTGCAAACTGCAGGGTGTACAAACATGTATCATCGTCAATTTCAAAACTCATCGCTTTGCATTGTTTCTTCCAATGGGTTAGAGCTTTTGCAACGTAAATTTTAAAAAGCGTGGGGGAGATACATCAGCCCTGTTTTAATCCCTTATTTACTCTGAACGGTTCTGATACTCTGTTTCCCACTTTTATTGTGGACGTCATATCGTTGTACAAGTTTTGCACAGCCCTAATAAGTGTGTGGTTGACGTTGGTTATCCCAAGATACCTTTTTTAAGTAAACATCGAAACGTGACACATGCACGCAAGAGAAAGACGTCATTTTTATAGTACCAGGATATTGATAACCAGTTTTCAATATGACTGTGTAGATTCAAGCAATAACAGATGGTTTGAGTCCAGTGAATAAGTATCACACGGAACAGTACTGTTCGTGTACATGGTTGTTTCTGTCCGCTACCACATCTATCTACAAACACGTGTGTCAATATTAGATTTGTATACTGTACATGAAAATCGCCTTAAAAAAAAAAAAAAGGGCTGATTGTCCATATGTTTTCTCACCGCCTACAAGAATGAATTAAGAACTTGACTTACTGACTTAAGTCCTTAAATTACTAGGTGGAACGTAGGGCCTTGACGATATTTCTCCACCGTGTTCTGTCCATTGCCAGGGCCTCACCTCCCTCCATGTCTTCTTGACACCAGCCAGCAATCTTTCCAAAGTGCTCTTCCAGGTGTTCCTCGGTCTTCCACGCTGCGGCTACCTTGTGGATTCCAATTACAGTGCCTGTCTAGCGATATTTTCTGATGGTCTTCTCAGGGTGTGACCGATCCACCTCCATTTTCTTCTCTTCATCTGTAGTTGGGTGGTACTCTGACTTGTAGCCTCCCATAGATCTCTGTCCCAAATTCTCATTATGTATCTCAGGCAACGGTTTATGAAAGTCTGTAATCTTGTGGTAATGTCCTTTGTCACTTTCCAGGTCTCATGAATTAAGAAAGTAACAATATATTATTCTACAACTTTCGGACTGTGTACAGGCACTGAAAGTAGGCTAAGTAATTATAAACACAGTGATAAAGTTTACGAATCTCATAATAAGATGAAATCCTCTTCGCGGATATGCGTGTTTGTTTTTATATTTATTAGTAATTTTCATCTTTATTTTGCGAGCGTTAATCAATTTCCCAAAATTGTTAACTTTAGAAAAAAGAATAGCTAAATTTTTCGAGTACCGCTGCATTTACATTGAGGTACAGAACAGGAAAAGTTTGTGGGATTTTCACTTTATTTATATTGCCAATGGCGGTGATCATATGGTGTGTGATAGTATATAGTTATCTCCACTAGAGATCAGGTAAGTCGCTCGAGTGTGTTGATATAGTCATATTAAGCTATTTGATATAGTACAATTTACTACGTACAGAGCGCGACATCTAGCGGTGACTGTAGCAATTAACTTGCCGCACAGTAAATCCAAAATCGTAAACAGGACCGTTTTTGTGACTGGTCGACGGCAATGAGTCAAACAGGCAGCATTAGTTTTTAATAAAGTTCTGGATTCTGGTGTTGGATGTCTTGTATTAAAACAATCGAGAGTAACGGCGTGTGTCACCGTGGAATTGTGTATAGACTACAAGTTCGCGTCAGGCAAGTCTGCACTCGGTTTGACTGGGTCGTTGCAACGCTTTGTCTTGACAGCGGCATATATTTAATAATTTGGTAAAATAGCCTGGTAACGGACTATACGTGATTTTCCTTTATACTTGGACGTTACAGTATACGAAAGGATTACTGAACCAACGAAGTTCGAACGTATGGCGTTTGTCTGCCTTTTGTTGTCCGCCACGTTAAATTACTGCCAGTTCGTCATGCGCCCTAATTACTTATCGTATGTACCAGACTTCAACTACGGCTGACCATTGCATAGTGGTGGGTGATTTTGTTTTTGCAAAACGAAAAGGAACTGTTCGTTAAAAAATAAAACAGGTTAAACTGTTGCTATTTATATTTATTGATTTTACCATTATATTTTAAAACGTTTTATTTTGAGCATTTCAAATAACTGTTCATTTTAGTATTTTTCTTAAATGGATGGTTATATAACTTAAACAATGGCATTAAGTCAATATTTCTCTTACTTACCAGTATCTTAAAATTCAATTAAGATAGTTGTGTTAGCGGTTATAATCACAAACAGAATTATCACTGTTGCACACCACTATAGAAAACTAAATACCACTATTGTATTAACGACTCGGAACACAAAGTTTTTTATAAGTAAAAACATAAAGTTTTACCTTACAGCCTGAACCGGTTTTCGCCTTTGAAAGGCTTCTTCAGAGGCTGCCGTTGGTAGCGCTGTCCGTCCTCTTGTGGGCGACGGAATCAAATTTCGAAAGATCGATGCTGTGTGTGTGGGGTGACATATGTTCGAATATTGCGTGCGATTTGAATTGTGTCTGTTCGTTTAGGAAGTCGTTTTTATTTGTTTTCGTGTGTTTGTGTATTTCCAATTGTTCTATAGTGTCTAGTTTTCGGACTTTTGTGTGTACGTGTAGAATGTTCATGTTATAGTCGATGTTTTTATATGTGTGGTTTGCTTCAATGAGGTGGTTTGCAAAGGTGGATTCTGTAGTGGAGTGGAGTGCCTTTGTGTGTTCAATGTATCTCTGTTTGAAACTACGTCCTGTCTGGCCTATGTAGAATTTGTTGCAATTTGAGCAATTTAGCTTGTAAACACCGGGTAGGTCGCCCACAACAGGACGGACAGCGCTACCAGCGGCAGCCTCTGAAGAAGCCTTTGAAAGGCGAAAACTGGTTCAGACTGTAAGGTAAAACTTTATGTTTTTACTTACAAAAAAACTTTGTGTTCCGAGTCGTTAATATAATAGTGGTATTCAGTTAAGTAACGGACACGTCATGGACAACGAAATCCAAGAACTATAGGCAAATTTTTCCGATTAGCGCTTTCAAGCTTCACTGCTCATCGTCAGATAGGAAATGTGCAACAGTGATAATTCTGTTAGTATCTGTAAAAGGCATTTTTTGTTTTAAATTGTTTCATCAAAAGTCGTGGGGAATATCTGAATAATATTTTTATAGTAGAACAGCGCCGTCTGCCGGCCGGGCGAAGATCAACGGCGGCAAGCGCTTGTACAGAACAAGAAAGGTTTGTGGGATTTTATCTCTAGGTGTATTGTCAATGGCAGTGTTTACATGGTGTGTGATAGTATTCAATTATATACACTAGAGATCAGGTCAGTCGGTCGAGTTTTCCGATACAGTTTACTACGTACACAGCGCGAGATCTAGCGGTAACTGTAGCAATTAGTTGGCCTGCATAGTATTCCTAAAATCGTAAATAGGATGGTTTTTGTGGATGATCGATGGCAACGAGTCAAAGAGACACCCGTTGTTTTGTATATAACGTTTTGGATTCTGATGTTGAATGTCCTGTAATAACACAATACTGAGTGACGGTGTGTGTCACCGTTAGAAATGTGTACAGACTACAAGTTCGCGTCAGGCAAGTCTGCACTCGATTTGACTGGGTCGTCGCAACGTGTTGTCTTGGCATGCTTGAACAGCGTCAATGTAGTACTGTTTTATAATTTTTGGAAAACCACCTGTTAATGTTCAGGTGGTTATCAAACATTGGATTATATTTGTTTTATATATACATGGTTTTTCTTTCATTCAGACGTAAACGTATATGAAAACATTAGTGAACCAATGAAGTGAGTCCTTAGTTCGGACTTTTGACATCTTTTGCGTTCTGTTTGTACCACACGTTTGGACACATTAATTATGCATCAAAGAGGTAGAGCAATCAACAGGTTCTTATACGCGTTGTTTTGGTTTCATAATTTTTGGGAAAACCGCCTGGCTAATGGTCAGGTGGTATCAAACAAAGGAGTAAAATTGTTTTGTATGTACGTGGGTTTTCTTTTACTCAGACGTTAACGTATATGAAAACAGTACTGAACCAATGAAGTGAGTCCTTTGTTCGGACTTTTGACACTCGTTTGCGTTCTGTTTGTACCACACGTTGGACACAATAACAATTGAACACATTAATATGCATCAAAGAGGTAGAGCAATCAACAGATCATTATACGGTGCTTGTCTTGTAGAAAATTCCAAGTCGCCGCGAACATTAAGCTTCCTTTACGCTGTGGCAAAATCTTCTAAACAGGGGCGGCTAAATATAAAATTTTCGTTCGGGCAAAGTGAGTGGCTCTTTGGAATACTATTTCATAATTCTAATAACTACAATGTCAGTGTTGAACTATAAAGCTTCTTTGCTTGATTATATTCGAAAAGAACGCGATTCTTCATACACAGATATTTATTTTTAAATTTGATACGTAGGCAGAATACATGTGAAAAAAAGTATTGTTATTATATTTAACTTTTCGAAATAAAGTAAATACAATTTCATGCTTAATGAGGGACGCCGTAAGAGGGTAGCAGTCTCCCAGACATTTAAAGCCACTATGTTTTAATTGCGTTACAAAAGCGGCGGACGAAGGTCAGTCTTAAAGGCAAAAGAGACTCCCGTAAGACGGCCACAGTGATATCAGAATTGCTGTTTAAAATATTTTTAATTTTTGCGTACACAAGTACGAGAATCCGATTTGATTGTAAATAATACAGCTTAAATGATATAAAAAATTTATATGTAGTGAAAAAAAGTATGCAAACGACGAGATAAGTCAAAATTCAATTTCATGTTTAGTTCTACTTAGACTTTACTTTAGCTCCCGACCGGGTTTTAAGCTGTACCAAGTAGAGCCTATGCACACGTTTTGCCATAACTGTTATTTCGGGTTTGTACAGTGGAGTATCCAGTGTACAAGTGATAAACTTCCACTATCCAATGGTCAACCTTATGATCTGTATGATGGTGGTTGGCGTGTGGACCCTTGGCCTACCTGCTACCTCTCCCCCATTCTAATACTTCCGCCCGGGCTCGACAGCAGCTATTTGCCGCGTGAGTCACCTCACTGTACGTCCAGTATGAAACAATTTTTTTTTGCCTCGCCCAATACTGGTAAAATTTTGTTATATTTGAAATCAGCGAAATAATACGATGAAAATGACACCAAACACGACTAAAAAATATTAAAAATTGGGCGTTATAAAGTAACAATGACTGAATAATTACAATGACTTCATTTGTATTGTTTAATTTACAATAACTTTACATATTTACAATGACTTATGCTAGCGATTGTAGTAAAGCAGGTCAAAGTTGATGCTGGTAAACGAAATCGATCTGAGTCACCAGAGAACCTATGGAAAAAACAAACATTTGCTAACATTTTTCTGAAAATAATTATTTGTAAATAAGACCAGTTATGACTTAGCTTATAAAAATAAATTTTTTCTACTAATCTTTTTTTACTATTATGACTTAGCTCATAATAGTACCCTACTTTGACAATACTTTTTTAGATAGTACTATATTTTTATAATATCTTTTGGAACAACGTTTCTCAAACATTTTCACCTTTGAAATATAAGGCAAAAAAAATTAAACTAAATAAATATACCAAGTCTACTTACTCTCATTAAAACAGTTATTCCAATGGAGATGTTCCCAAGTCTTCTTCCTCGTCATAGTTCCAGTCACTGTCGTCATCATCTGGATCTCCTGGAGGCAAGTTGATGATCATTTCCTGGACATTGAAAAGGTCTGGGCTCACTTCAAGAATTACGTCAAACAGCGCAACACAACATTCAAACTGGACGATGTGCAAAATTTGTTTTTTGAAGCTGTAAACTCCTACCAAGCAGATTCGTGGAGAAACTGCGTTAAACACGTAAAAAAATAAATGGATGATGATTGGCTGAGTGAAGGACTTGATGACCGCAGTGTCCAGGAAATGCCCCACCACGCAGTCGGAAGTTACAAATTTAACCCCAAACAGCACGGACGGCAACGGCAGCGGCAGCGACTCAAGAAGGCCGTGCGTCGGTACAAAAATGTAAACAGCGGAGTGAAGTACCGGGCGATAATATGTAGCCTACCCTAAAAGAGATTACACCAGTGAACAATATTTAACATTTCAGGACACCAACAATTTGTTTAAAACTTCTCATCAGAATTTTTTCCGAACAGTGGATAATTGGGCGGAAATTGGGTCAGTTACTCGAACGAACGAAAATTTTTCGAAGCCAAAACTACAAAATGGCCATTTTAGAATGTTTACCTTACTTACACTAAAAGTGCTTCTGCCTTGAAAAAAAATTGCGAAGTATTGTTTGCAGCAATGATAAATTTGTTTTGCAGTATAAAAGTTTATTGTATTTTATAAAGTATTGGAATAAATTTAATGTAGTCTATAAATAATACTACTTCTATCATTTCTTTAAACTTTGTATTTACAATATGAAAGTGGATTTTTCTTTCAAACATTACTACAGCTTCTTATAAAGTTTCCTAACTAGATGTATCAATACAGTAATTAGACAATAAATATATAACAGTTAAGTGGTTTTGCTATGTATTACTTAAAGGTAAATTGGATTATAAACACCCGTCTTATGGGAGGAGTCCTCAGAAAGGAATCCGCCCCGAGCCTTCAGTGGTCTAGGTACACCACTGCATCAATCAGCTGTATAACAGACGAACTACACGTTTTCCCCCTTACATTAATCAACATCTAATATATCTGACAAACAAAACAGTTTTCTCATGTTAGGTGCTCATGTGAAAAATTTAATTCAGTCTTAATAATACTTAATGTTATGGATTTTAAAAGAACTGACAAAGATCAGTTATCCAGTATTCTACACATGTCATAGTTAACTTTTTGAGAGCTTAGATTTAATAATTGGATCCCCAAACTGTAGAGCTGCGTGTATGAGCCGATTCCCCAGCGGAATTGTTGATAATAAGCTGTGGGCTATTTGTGGTGTGATATAAATAGAGAGATTTCTACATGACTACATCATCATCAACTTCAAATCATGGCATAGGCAAGGTGGTGCCAATCCGCCTTCAAAGATTCTCCAGTCATCTCCTCCTGGACACACAGCCTATAGCCTTCCTGGTGTGACCAGCCTATAGGGCAGATCTTAACCTAGTATTTCAAATGAAAAGCAATTGGTTTTGGGAAGGGACTAGTTGCCTTACGCCAAATGTAAACAGGTCGCGACATCTACTGGCAATGAGAGTTGTCATAGTTTTATAATTTGTGTTATTTAATCGAATTAGTAATATTTGATTTTAGGATATATAGGTACTAATGAATCAATAATTAATAAATAGAAACGTTTAATTGATAACTCACTCAGTAAAAGAAAACAACAGAATTGTTATTTATTAAGGTAAGTTGTAAAAACATAGTGACTACGTATTATACTGTAGTCATCCCAAGATTATTATTAATTCGGGGTCAAAACGTCCTACGACGTTGTCCGATGCCTAACCTCCATGGTTGTCTATCATTGCAGTTTTCATCGTTTAGTCCACTATCGCTCATTGATCTTATGCCCTCTATCCATGTTTTTTGGGTCTTCCTTTCTTTCTGTGCTGTCTAGGTATCCATCTCATTGTTTTCTTTGGTAGTCGGTCCTGTTCCGTTCTTTGTACGTGTCCGTACCAGATTAATTGTTTTTCTTCAATGCAGTCGATGACTGTATATTGCATGCCCATTTCTTCTTTGATCGTTTCATTTCGTATTCGCTCTTGCCTTAAAGTTCAGCAGCTCGTCTCAAAGCATCCATTTCTGTAGCTTCTAACTTTCTTTTACCTGTTCTTTTATTCTCCATGTTTCAGATCCATACATCAATGTGCTTTTAATAATAATATCGTACATTCTTTTCTTCCGTTCTTTTCCAATTTCTGTGCTCCATAGAACCCCATTCAGTGATCTAATTATTTGTTTTGCTTTGTTTATTCTTGATTTTATGTCAACATCACCTGTTCCTTCTTCATTACAGTTTATTCCTAAGCATTTGTAGCTGTTGCATTTTTTATACGTTCGTTTTTTCTAAGATTAAATCTGTTGTTTCTTTTCCGACAAACAGATACTGCGTTTTTTTCTATGTTCATCAATAATCCCCATTTTTCACACTTTTCCTTCAGTTTGTGTGTCATACATTCCAGGTCTTCTTTTTCATTTGCACGGATCACTTGATCATCTGCAAACTGTAGGGTGTACAAACATGTATCATCGTCAATTTCAAAACTCATCGCTTTGCATTGTTTCTTCCAATGGGTTAGAGCTTTTGCAACGTAAATTTTAAAAAGCGTGGGGGAGATACATCAGCCCTGTTTTAATCCCTTATTTACTCTGAACGGTTCTGATACTCTGTTTCCCACTTTTATTGTGGACGTCATATCGTTGTACAAGTTTTGCACAGCCCTAATAAGTGTGTGGTTGACGTTGGTTATCCCAAGATACCTTTTTTAAGTAAACATCGAAACGTGACACATGCACGCAAGAGAAAGACGTCATTTTTATAGTACCAGGATATTGATAACCAGTTTTCAATATGACTGTGTAGATTCAAGCAATAACAGATGGTTTGAGTCCAGTGAATAAGTATCACACGGAACAGTACTGTTCGTGTACATGGTTGTTTCTGTCCGCTACCACATCTATCTACAAACACGTGTGTCAATATTAGATTTGTATACTGTACATGAAAATCGCCTTAAAAAAAAAAAAAAGGGCTGATTGTCCATATGTTTTCTCACCGCCCACAAGAATGAATTAAGAACTTGACTTACTGACTTAAGTCCTTAAATTACTAGGTGGAACGTAGGGCCTTGACGATATTTCTCCACCGTGTTCTGTCCATTGCCAGGGCCTCACCTCCCTCCATGTCTTCTTGACACCAGCCAGCAATCTTTCCAAAGTGCTCTTCCAGGTGTTCCTCGGTCTTCCACGCTGCGGCTACCTTGTGGATTCCAATTACAGTGCCTGTCTAGCGATATTTTCTGATGGTCTTCTCAGGGTGTGACCGATCCACCTCCATTTTCTTCTCTTCATCTGTAGTTGGGTGGTACTCTGACTTGTAGCCTCCCATAGATCTCTGTCCCAAATTCTCATTATGTACCTCAGGCAACGGTTTATGAAAGTCTGTAATCTTGTGGTAATGTCCTTTGTCACTTTCCAGGTCTCATGAATTAAGAAAGTAACAATATATTATTCTACAACTTTCGGACTGTGTACAGGCACTGAAAGTAGGCTAAGTAATTATAAACACAGTGATAAAGTTTACGAATCTCATAATAAGATGAAATCCTCTTCGCGGATATGCGTGTTTGTTTTTATATTTATTAGTAATTTTCATCTTTATTTTGCGAGCGTTAATCAATTTCCCAAAATTGTTAACTTTAGAAAAAAGAATAGCTAAATTTTTCGAGTACCGCTGCATTTACATTGAGGTACAGAACAGGAAAAGTTTGTGGGATTTTCACTTTATTTATATTGCCAATGGCGGTGATCATATGGTGTGTGATAGTATATAGTTATCTCCACTAGAGATCAGGTAAGTCGCTCGAGTGTGTTGATATAGTCATATTAAGCTATTCGATATAGTACAATTTACTACGTACAGAGCGCGACATCTAGCGGTGACTGTAGCAATTAACTTGCCGCACAGTAAATCCAAAATCGTAAACAGGACCGTTTTTGTGACTGGTCGACGGCAATGAGTCAAACAGGCAGCATTAGTTTTTAATAAAGTTCTGGATTCTGGTGTTGGATGTCTTGTATTAAAACAATCCGGAGTAACGGCGTGTGTCACCGTGGAATTGTGTATAGACTACAAGTTCGCGTCAGGCAAGTCTGCACTCGGTTTGACTGGGTCGTTGCAACGCTTTGTCTTGACAGCGGCATATCATATCTAATAATTTGTGTAAAATAGCCTGGTAATAGACTATACGTGATTTTCCTTTATACTTAGACGTTACAGTATACGAAAGGATTACTGAACCAACGAAGTTCGAACGTATGGCGTTTGTCTGCCTTTTGTTGTCCGCCACGTTAAATTACTGCCAGTTCGTCATGCGCCCTACTTACTTATCATATGTACCAGACTTCAACTACGGCTGACCATTGCATAGTGGTGGGTGATTTTGTTTTTGCAAAACGAAAAGGAACTGTTCGTTAAAAAATAAAGCAGGTTAAACTGTTGCTATTTATATTTATTGATTTTACCATTATATTTTAAAACGTTTTATTTTGAGCATTTCAAATAACTGTTTATTTTAGTATTTTTCTTAAATGGATGGTTATATAACTTAAACAATGGCATTAAGTCAATATTTCTCTTACTTACCAGTATCTTAAAATTCAATTAAGATAGTTGTGTTAGCGGTTATAATCACAAACAGAATTATCACTGTTGTACACCACTATAGAAAACTAAATACCACTATTATATTAACGACTCGGAACACAAAGTTTTTTATAAGTAAAAACATAAAGTTTTACCTTACAGCCTGAACCGGTTTTCGCCTTTGAAAGGCTTCTTCAGAGGCTGCCGTTGGTAGCGCTGTCCGTCCTGTTGTGGGCGACGGAATCGAATTTCGAAAGATCGATGCTGTGTGTGTGGGGTGAGATATGTTCGAATAATGCGTGCGATTTTAATTGTGTCTGTTCGTTTAGGAAGTCGTTTTTATTTGTTTTGGTGTGTTTGTATATTTCCAATTGTTCTATAGTGTCTAGTTTTCGGCCTTTTGTGTGTACGTGTAGAATGTTCATGTTATTGTCGATGTTTTTATATGTGTGGTTTGCTTCAATGAGGTGGTTTGCAAAGGTGGATTCTGTAGTGGAGTGGAGTGCCTTTGTGTGTACAATGTATCTCTGTTTGAAACTACGTCCTGTCTGGCCTATGTAGAATTTGTTGCAATTAGAGCAAATTAAGCTTGTAAACACCGGGTAGGTCGCCCACAACAGGACCGACAGCGCTACCAGCGGCAGCCTCTGAAGAAGCCTTTCAAAGGCGAAAACCGGTTCACACTAAGGTAAAACTTTATGTTTTTACTTATATAAAACTTTGTGTTCCGAGTCGTTAATATAATAGTGGTATTTAGTTAAGTAACGGACACGTCATGGAGAACGAAATCCAAGAACTATAGACAAATTTTTCCGATTAGCGCTTTCAAGCTTCACTGCTCATCGTCAGATCGGAAATGTGCAACAGTGATAATTCTGTTAGTATCTATAAAAAGCATTTTTCGTTTTAAATTGTTTCATCAAAACTCATTGGGAATATCAGAATAATATTTTTATAGTAGAACTGCGCCGTCTGCCGGCCGGGTGAAGATCAACGGCGGCAAGCGCTTGTACAGAACAAGAAAGGTTTGTGGGATTTTATCTCTAGGTGTATTGTCAATGGCAGTGTTTACATGGTGTGTGATAGTATTCAATTATATCCACTAGAGATCAGGTCAGTCGGTCGAGTTTTCCGATACAGTTTACTACGTACACAGCGCGAGATCTAGCGGTAACTGTAGCAATTAGTTGGCCTGCATAGTATTCCTAAAATCGTAAATAGGATGGTTTTTGTGGATGATCGATGGCAACGAGTCAAAGAGACACCCGTTATTTTGTATATAACGTTTTGGATTCTGATGTTGAATGTCCTGTAATAACACAATACTGAGTGACGGTGTGTGTCACCGTTAGAAACGTGTACAGACTACAAGTTCGCGTCAGGCAAGTCTGCGCTCGATTTGACTGGGTCGTCGCAACGCGTTGTCTTGGCATGCTTGAACAGCGTCAATGTAGTACTGTTTTATAATTTTTGGAAAACCGCCTGGCTAATAGTCAGGTGGTATCAAACAAAGGATTAAAATTGTTTTGTATGTACGTGGTTTTCTTTTACTCAGACGTTAACGTATATGAAAACATTACTGAACCAATGAAGTGAGTCCTTTGTTCGGACTTTTGACATTCGTTTGCGTTCTGTTTGTACCACACGGTTGGACACAATAACAATTGAACACATTAATATGCATCAAAGAGGTAGAGCAATCAACAGATCCTTATACGGTGCTTGTCTTGTAGAAAATTCCAAGTCGCCCGTGTATTTGTCGCCGCGAACATTAAGCTTCCTTTACGCTGTGGCAAAAGGGAGCCATCTTCTAAACAGGGGCAGCTAAAAATAAAATTTTCGTTTGGGCAAAGTGAGCGGCTCTTTGGAATACTATTTCATAATTCTAATAACTACAATGTCAATGTTGAACTATAAAGCTTCTTTGCTTGATTATATTCGAAAAGAACGCGATTCTTCATACACAGATATTTATTTTTAAATTTGATACGTAGGCATAATACATGTGAAAAAAAATATTGTTATTATATTTATCTTTTCGAAATAAAGTAAATGCAATTTCATGCTTAATGAGGGACGCCGTAAGAGGGTAGCAGTCTCCCAGACATTTAAAGCCACTATGTTTTAATTGTGTTAGAAACGCGGCGGAGGAAGGTCAGTCTTAAAGGCAAAAGAGACTCCCGTAAGACGGCCACAGTGATATCAGAATTGCTGTTTAAAATATTTTTAATTTTTGCGTATACAAGTAAGAGTATCCGATTTGATTGTAAATAATACAGCTTAAATAATATAAAAAATTTATATGTAGTGAAAAAAAGTATACAAACGACGAGAGAAGTCAAAATTCAATTTCATGTTTAGTTCTACTTAGACTTTACTTTAGCGCCCGACCGGGTTTTAAGCTGTACCAAGTAGAGCCTATAACTGTTATTTCGGCTTTGTACAGTGGAGTATCCAGTGTACAAGTGATAAACTTCCACTATCCAATGGTCAACCTTATGATCTCTATGATGGTGGTTGGCGTGTGGACCCTTGGCCTACCTGCTACCTCTCCCCCATTCTAATACTTCCGCCCGGGCTCGACAGTAGCTAATTGCCGCGTGAGTCACTTCACTGTACGTCCAGTATGAAACAATTTTTTTTTGCCTCGCCCAATACTGGTAAAATTTTGTTATATTTGAAATCAGCGAAATAATACGATGAAAATGACACCAAACACGACTAAAAAATTTAAAAATTGGGCGTTATAAAGTTACAATGACTTCATTTGAATTGTTTAATTTACAATAACTTTACATATTTACAATGACTTATGCTAGCGATTGTAGTAAAGCAGGTCAAAGTTGATGCTGGTAAACGAAATCGATCTGAGTCACCAGAGAACCTATGGAAAAAACAAACATTTGCTAACATTTTTCTGAAAATAATTATTTGTAAATAAGACCAGTTATGACTTAGCTTATGAAAATAAATTTTTTTCTAATAATCTTGTTTTACTATTATGACTTAGCTCATAATAGTACCCTACTTAGTTAATATTTTTTAGATAGTAGTATATTTTTATAATATCTTTTGGAACAACGTTTCTCAAACATTTTGACCTTTGAAATATAAGGCAAAAAAAATAAAACTAAATAAATATACCAAGTCTACTTACTCTCATTAAAACAGTTATTCCAATGGAGATGTTCCCAAGTCTTCTTCCTCGTCATAGTTCCAGTCACTGTCGTCGTCATCTGGATCTCCTGGAGGCAAGTTGATGATCATTTCCTGGACACTGCGGTCATCAAGTCATTCACTCAGCCATCATCATCCATTTATTTTTTTACGTGTTTAACGCAGTTTTCCACGAATCTGCTTGGTAGGAGTTTACAGCTTCAAAAACCAAATTTTGCACATCGTCCAGTTTGAATGTTGTGTTGCGCTGTTTGACGTAATTCTTCAAGTGAGCCCAGACCTTTTCAATAGCGTTGTAATTACAATGATAAGGTGGAAGCCGAATAACCCGGAATCCAAACCCAGATGCTTTCTTGTCAATGACATAAGAAGTCAGTTGGGACATTTTCATCGTATTATTTTGCTGATTTCAAATATAACAAAATTTTACCAGTATTGGGCGAGGCAAAAAAAAAAATTGTTTCATACTGGACGTACAGTGAGGTGACTCACGCGGCAATTAGCTGCTGTCGAGCCCGGGCAGAAGTATTAGAATGGGGGAGAGGTAGCAGGTAGGCCAAGGGTCCACACGCCAACCACCATCATACAGATCATAAGGTTGACCATTGGATAGTGGAAGTTTATCACTTGTACACTGGATACTCCACTGTACAAAGCCGAAATAACAGTTATAGGCTCTACTTGGTACAGCTTAAAACCCGGTCGGGCGCTAAAGTAAAGTCTAAGTAGAACTAAACATGAAATTTGATTTTGACTTCTCTCGTCGTTTGTATACTTTTTTTCACTACATATAAATTTTTATATTATTTAAGCTGTATTATTTACAATCAAATCGGATACTCTTACTTGTGTACGCAAAAATTAAAAATATTTTAAACAGCAATTCTGATATCACTGTGGCCGTCTTACGGGAGTCTCTTTTGCCTTTAAGACTGACCTTCCTCCGCCGCGTTTCTAACACAATTAAAACATAGTGGCTTTAAATGTCTGGGAGACTGCTACCCTCTTACGGCGTCCCTCATTAAGCATGAAATTACATTTACTTTATTTCGAAAAGATAAATATAATAACAATATTTTTTTTCACATGTATTATGCCTACGTACCAAATTTAAAAATAAATATCTGTGTATGAAGAATCGCGTTCTTTTCGAATATAATCAAGCAAAGAAGCTTTATAGTTCAACATTGACATTGTAGTTATTAGAATTATGAAATAGTATTCCAAAGAGCCACTCACTTTGCCCGAACGAAAATTTTATTACAAGTATTTACTCCCACTGAGGAAGAGGCACGCCACCTTGAAACGTATGGGGAAGTGATAACGAAAGTAAGTTCATACGTGAAAGTTTATATATATAATAATATTTAATAAAGTGAACGAAGAGGATGAATCAACAAGATAATGAAAATTTTATATTTAGCTGCCCCTGTTTAGAAGATGGTTCCCTTTTGCCACAGCGTAAAGGAAGCTTAATGTTCGCGGCGACACGTACACGCGCGACTTGGAATTTTCTACAAGACAAGCATCGTATAAGGATCTGTTGATTGCTCTACCTCTTTGATGCATATTAATGTGTTCAATTGTTATTGTGTCCAACCGTGTGGTACAAACAGAACGCAAACGAATGTCAAAAGTCCGAACAAAGGACTCACTTCATTGGTTCAGTAACGTTTTCATATACGTTAACGTCTGAGTAAAAGAAAACCACGTACATACAAAACAATTGTAATCCTTTGTTTGATACCACCTGACCATTAGCCAGGCGGTTTTCCAAAAATTATAAAACAGTACTACATTGACGCTGTTCAAGCATGCCAAGACAACGCGTTGCGACGACCCAGTCAAATCGAGCGCAGACTTGCCTGACGCGAACTTGTAGTCTGTACACGTTTCTAACGGTGACACACACCGTCACTCAGTATTGTGTTATTACAGGACATTCAACATCCGAATCCAAAACGTTATATACAAAACAACGGGTGTCTCTTTGACTCGTTGCCATCGATCATCCACAAAAACCATCCTATTTACGATTTTAGGAATACTATGCAGGCTAACTATTTGCTACAGTTACCGCTAGATGTCGCGCTGTGTACATAGTAAACTGTATCGGAAAACTAGACCGACTGACCTGATCTCTAGTGGATATAATTGAATACTATCACACACCATGTAAACACTGACATTGACAATACACCTAGAGATAAAATCCCGCAAACCTTTCTTGTTCTGTACAAGCGCTTGCCGCCGTTGATCTTCGCCCGGCCGGCAGACGGCGCAGTTCATCAATCGCTTGCACCGGGCTGTTCCCGCCAACACCTTGACGATAGCCTGTCAAGGTGATTCCTATCTCCGTGCTATACCCTCCACCATCGAATGCTTCAGAATTGTACAACAATTCTTGTTTATCGATGGTGTCCCCTTCCACACCTTCCCCTAGCCGGAGGAAAAGGAACTAAAAGTTGAAATCATTGGCATCCCTGCTGATGTTCCTATTACCGACATTAATGCAGAGCTCACAGATCTGGGCTACACAATACACAGTATCACTCCGCTCTTTTCCCCCGGCAAGATGGTCGCCCGCAACGCCTTCCTGGTTAAGTTAAGAAAGGTAGGTCAGTATGAAACAATTTACGAACTTTCACCTGCGCGTCAGAGTGCAGGCTTTCAAGTCCAAACCCGGCCCTAAGCAGTGTTATAACTGCCAAAGGTACGGGCATAGCTCCTCCTTTTGTCATATGCCTACACGCTGTGTACGTTGCGGCGAGTCCCATCACAAGAACGACTGTTCTCGTGATCGGAATGCGCCTGCGACGTGCGCAAACTGTAATAAGCCCCATCCGGCCAGCTCAAAAAGCTGCACACACTATCTAGTAGCCCTGAGGAAACTTTCCAGGTCTACTAAACAGCCGTTACCCGAGCCTACTCGTAGGCCTACCCCTCAAACATCTGCCGCACCTGCGGCCCATGCCAAAGCTGCGACGCCTGCGCCTGCAGCCGTCCCAGCCCTCCCGGCGTCCACCGGAGCGCCCAGCTACGCGGCAGCTGCCGCATCCAAACCCACCGACACGGCCCCGGCCCAGCAGCCTCAGTCTGCTGCGCCGAAGAAGAAGAAACTAAAGAAAACATTGGCCACCGTCTCCAAGCAGCCGCAAGATGCTGCTTCGCAGCCACCATCAAAAGAACCTCGGTAGCCAAAAACCAAGGCCCCGGCCTCCGACACCGGAATTATGTTCCGACTACCCCCGCCCACGACGGTGGCAGCTCTGGCGGCGGCCGAGTCCTCGGACTCGACCTTCGCTAACCGCCTTCGTGCCTGGGTTGAAACCGTCATTCCACAGATTCTTGCTGCCAAGGATGTCCAATCTGTACTTATAACTATCTTGTCCTCCATCGTGACACTTATCCCCACCCATGGCTAAGCCTCTTCGGCTGGTGGCATGGAACGCCGCTGGCGTTCTATCTCGCCGTGCCGAACTGGCCGCCTTTGCCTCAGAATATGACTTAGACGTCATACTCTTATCAGAAACTCATCTAACTCCCGCTCTCTCACTCTTGCTTCCTGCGTACGCCACGTACCGCACTGACCGGCCTGCCCAGAATATGCTGAACGCCAGTGGCGGCACAGCTGTTCTGGTTCACAGGCGCATCGCCCACCGCCCCCTGCCGCATCCGGCGACTCGTCGTCTTGAGGTCACGGCGGTGGCCCTAAGCGTTGGAGGTCGGGAGGTTCGACTGGCTTCAGTCTACCTCCCTCCTGGACGTGGCGGGCCTCCGCCTGCAGAGGAATGGGACGCCCTCTTAGAGTACTCTTTATCGACCATCGCAGCCGGAGACTTTAATTGTAAGCATCCCCTGTGGAACAGCCGTGTTAGCAACCCGTATGGCCGCTCGCTCCGTAGCTACACTCAACGTCATCCTCAGGTTAACGTTCTTGGTCCTACCTCATTGACGTATGTCCCCCATCATAGGGACTACCCGATGTCCTTGATATAGTGGTTGTCAAAGACCTGGCCTGCCCTATCACTATCGACGCCGTGTCAGACCTTTCGTCTGATCACGACCCGGTACTCATCACTGTTCGATCTACGTTGGACACACCTCTCCAACCCCCCCCCCCCCGTCGTGCCAGGAGAGTCAACTGGCGATCCTATCACGATGAACTTAAACGAACAGTGCCATCTGACCCCCCAGCCACCATCGCCTGCACAGACGATGTGGACCGCCTGGCCACTCATCTCCAGGAAATCGTCACGTCCGCCATGGACAAACATACCTATGAAGTCCCTGAGATAAGTAGAAGATCTCAGTTACCTGAAGAGGTGCTTCTAGACATCCGGAAACGGCGCGAGCTCCACCGGCGATGGCAAAAATCCCCGGATCCTGCAGTTAAACGAAGGTTTAACGCCCAATCTGCCCTCGACAAGCAGCTTCTGCTTGACGCCTCCGCTGATCGTTGGGACTCGTATCTCGAGTCTCTTGAAGTCCGACCCGAGTCTGTTTGGCAGGCTGCGAGTCGACTTACTAGCGACAAGAGGACCCGCCATCCCCTGCAATCACCGAACGGTCCTGTCTACTCCGCGGACGGCAAGGCCGAGGTCTTCGCCGACTCCATGGAGGAACAGTTCACTGTTCTAGTTCATAAAGGCGTCTGTGATCCTGGCCATTCGGCTATGCTCACGGACTTTTCCTATCTGGTTATTTCTCACGCCCTCCCTCAGACCCCCTACCACCGTTCGATCGAGCTGATGTTCAATCGGCGATTCGTCGACTTCGCCCAAAGCGGGCATCCGGCGAGGATCGTATCGGAGCAGCGGCCCTGCAAAATGCCCCGCCAAGTCTCGTTTCTCTCGTCCACGAGTTGTTCAGTGGATGTATCCGGCACCATTACTTCCCCGGCCCTTCGAAACGACCAAAGATCATCATGATCCCGAAACCTCGCAAGCTGCGTACAAGACCCGAAAATCATCGACCCATCTCTCTCCTGCCAGTTATCTCGAAGGTACTCGAGCGACTCCTTCATGGCCGCATTGCACCTCTGCTGGATAATTTTATTCGGCAGGAGCAGTTCGGCTTTCGCAAGGGGCACTCGACGACCCTTCAACTTGTCAGGGTTGTAAACCAACTTACTGACAAGGCCTTCGATCGTGTCTGGCACGAAGGCCTTCTCTACAAACTTGCCATATCCCCTCTACCTGCATCTTTTGTACATCTCATGCGCTCGTATCTCTGCGACCGCACATTTAGGGTTTGCGTCGACGGATCGTACTCTTCTGTCCGACCCGTCGCCGCTGGCATCCCCCAAGGATCTGTCCTAGGCCCCGTTCTGTACCTCGTGTACACGAACGATCTGCCTACCCAGCCTGGAGTTACACTCTCACTCTATGCGGATGACGCAATGTATCACTCTAGCTCGGCCAATCTTGGTCACGCTGCTAGAGTGGTGCAACGTCAGCTCGCCGTCCTTCCGGACTGGCTACGGAAATGGCGGATGGCGATCAATGCGGAGAAATCCGAGGCGATCGCCTTCTCCCGTCAATTAACTTCCCGATGCCAGCCCCTCTCCTTAAACGGGAACCCGATCGCTTGGAAACGTACTGTGAATACCTAGGCGTCACTCTTGATCGACGCCTATGCTTCAGAGCTCACGTCACCAATGTACTCAAGCGTGCCCGCGGCTTAAAAGGCAAACTTTACCCATTCTTATCCAATCGAGCGCCACTGCAACTTCGCACGAAGCGCTCAATATATCTGCTCTTCTTAAGAGCCGTCCTTACGTACGCAGCCCCGGCCTATTGGTCCCTACTCAGCGCGGACGTGGTCGCCCGCATGGAAGCCTTCCAATCACGAACCCTCCGACAAATCTCCAGCTCTCCCTGGTTTGTCAGAAATGATGTTATCAGGCGAGGGCTGCAGATTCCATCGCTCGACGAGTTTGTGCGCTCTCTTGCGTACAGACTTATCGACCGTGCCTCCAACTCAACCTATCCTCACCTCCGCCGATTGAGTACAGACGAAGGCCCGCCACCTGTGAAACGCAGACGACCCAGAGCCTTACTAGACGACCCCCCATAAGCTCTCTGAGCCCTTCTCCCCCTCCCCCTTTCTTTCTTAACTTACCACTCGTTCACATACATCTCCGTGCCGTAGCATCCCGATAGATGTGTCATGGGTTGCGCCCGCTTTAAGTGTATCTAGCGCCGCCTTTTGCGGCCGACTTCCCCCGCCGCCCTCTCACGCTTACTGCGTCATTGCCGTGAGGCAGTCTCGCGGGACACTCAACTGGCTGGCAGAAGTGTATCGTCCCGTTGCGGGCGTACAAATCCGCCCGCCGCGCGAGCGTCCTGCGAGCCTCCCAGCCAATCAGCAGCTGCGAATCGTTCCCGTGATTCGACCACTAACAGCCACCATCCTATCCCTCCGCTTGAACACAACGAAGGTCCACTCATAAATGAAAGCACCAAGACCCGCTACCATGTATTACGCACAGCAAAAGGCAATCATCGGAGACCATCCGGACGCTGCAACCACTGGGGGGCACGCACGAATCTGTGCCCTCTGCATCTGGCATCTAGCATTGTTCTGTACCTCAGTGTAAATTCAGTGTATGGTGGTGGCGAAAAAAAAATCATGTTCAAGATGAATGCTGATTCTGATTGTACTACACTAAAAACATGAAGAAAAGCCATTTTCTGAAAAGTCTGTGTGTCTGTGTAGATTTTTCTATTGCGAACGATAACTGCCGCAAATTTAGACAGAATCAAATAATTTTTTGCCTGAGTACCTGAGTACTTGAGTTGTAGAGGACTCCAGGCATTTTGATTTTGGTGAAATTTGGGTTGTTTAGCAGCAACGTTTTATGTTTTAACAAGAGTAAAGTACTTAATTTTGATAAATAAAGTATCCTGAAAAGAAGGTCGTAATAATCCACTGTAGAAAGGTAGATGAAATATCTATAAATGAAAAGGTAGTTGGAGGGGGAGGGGGTAATTTTCTATAAATGAAAATGACAGTTGAAGGAGGGAGGGGATAATTTTCTTATGTGTACTACGTTATCGGCAACAAAAAAGTAGTTTGTTGTTAAAATTCCTTCCCGGGCTGTTTGGATATGGTCCAGTGTTTTCTGCATAATCAAACGTTTCGGAAGTGCCATCGACTGCCATCGTCAATGAAATTCGAGTGCGGTAACGTGAGGTGGTATGGTATACGTCAGTGACCACAGTACTGTGGTTAGGGCTGAAGAAAGAAGTAGTTTCTATGGTAATATTTCATTTCGAAAATGATTTTAAATATAAATCTTAGAATATGGAAGTTATGGCTAGTTCTCCATACCGATATTTTCCTAAGGTAACACTTTTGAAAAAATCGATTCAAGCTCTTAAAATAAAGATGAAAATAACTAAACATATCCCAACGTGCTGCACGCATATCCATGAAAAGTATTTCTTCTTTTTATGTGGTTTGTAAACTTTATAAAACTCTCCCCGTGGTAGAGCAGGGCCACGTTTGTATATGAGCGGCTAACGAACACAGGGACCGAATATCACCCGGGATAGGGTGATAACCCTCTATCATATGCTAATGAGCTCCTTGGAGGGCAGATGAGCGGATAGAGGACAGGGCACCCTATTGTCCTAGGGGTGAGAAATCACTTCTAAAGGCGGAGGAACGGGTATACGTTAACGGCATAGGATGCACAAGGCAAGGGGAAACCACTGCATTAAAGATCTGTTTAAGGTATCCCTAGTATCAGCAGCTCTATGATGGATGCTTCTCTTGTACAATATTCCGGAAGAAAAGACTCCAAGAATTTGAGACTTGAGACCTGGTCCTACAGAAGAATATTCAAGATAAGCTGGAGGGAGAAGATAACCAATGAGGAGGTCTTTATAAGAGCTCAGGAGGAGAAGAGTTTTCCATGAAATTTAAAAGGCAGAAGAGCTAAGTTTATAAGGTATATACTACGACATAATGGGTTGGTTAAGAGAATAATAGAAGGAACAATTGAAGGGAAGAATCACAGAGGACGACCCCGTTTAGACTACATGAAACAGCTTATGGTCGATATGAACTGCACATCATATTGTGAGTTGAAAAGAAAACCAGAGAAGCGTGAAGAATGGCGAGCTGCTGCCAACCAGCCTATGGGCTGCTAACCTAGGACAGAAGAGTAAACTCAGTGTGTTGTTAGTGTGTTCATAATTTTTTATATTTCTTGCCTGTTTACAGTCCTAGAGTTGCAGAACTAAAAATATTTTTATTTTTTTGATTCATTCTTGTAAGCGGTCAGAAAACATTTGAGCAATAAGGCAGCAGTTTATTTAAATAAAGACAATTTTCACATACATTGTACGAATCTAATATTGTCAGATGTTTAAGGCTGGAACGTGTGGCTACTACAGGTGGCTAATATTATGTACATGAACAGTGTAGTCTGGTGTGGCACTTATTTCATTGGAATCACGGCATCTATTATTGCTTGAGGGTCATACCATTTGCTCTACTAGGGATATTCGATATGGATCTTTAATGTGGTGGTACCCCGTTAAGGAGATATGGATACTGCGGAAGGAGGATGAGAAAAGATTAGAACCATTTGAGATGTGGGTTTGGCGAGCAATGGAAAAAGTAAAGTGGGTTGACAAAGTAAGGAATGATGAAGTTTTAAGAAGAATAGGGGAAGAGAAAAGAATCCTGAAGGTAATAGAAAATAGGAAGAAGAATTGGTTAGATCATTGTTTAAGTAGAGACTGCTTGCTTACAACTGCCATGGAGGGTGTCATAGAGGGAGAAAAAAGAAGAGGGCGTAGAGGAATAAAGCTAATAGATAGCAATAAAATCAGAGGGTGTTACGAAGAAAGAAAAAAACTGGCATGCGATAGGACAGCTTGGAGAGGTTTTACCGTTCGAAGACCTGCCTTAGGGTAGGCAAATAATAATAATTATTGCTTGAATCTACATATTTAGACTAAAAACTGGTTATAAATTCCTGGTGCTATATGTATACCGTGTTTCCTTAACTCGTCTTTGTATACTGCAAAAAAATTACAAATGTTTGAAAGTGGTATTGTGATATCATTGTGGATATCTTATGGAAATTGGTTTTGCTATTAGGATTGACGCTTCGCTTTGGCGCATTTGAAAATTTCAAACGCGCACGCCCATTCTGACCAGACTACTTCTAGCAATCTAAATATAATGTATCAGATCCAAGTGTCAGATATTTAACACTTTCAACCCTGGCCATTCCAGCATAGCCATGTCCCAGCAGCCTGGCTGTTTTCCATATGTTTCTCTATTTAATTTATTTTTTTAATAGTAAGATTTGTTAAAAACAAGATACATTACATGTCAAATTAAAGAGTGGACCTTATATTTTCATGGAATGATACACTATTTATTTCTTCTGTAATGAATTTTAATATCTAAATCAGAAGGATGTTTTTGAAAAATAAAAAAAAAGGTTTTTGCGAGGACTTTTCACATAATAAATGGTGTTTTATTTGTAACTACTGAAAAAATTTACTTTTCTCACACTATTAAGGCACAGAATATAGTAAAAATCAGGTGTGTGAAATTTGGTCGGCAAGTCTTTGTTTATTTACAAGATTTAGTTACAGTAACTTTAACGTATTGTGTGAATAGTTTTTATAAATTGACTAGTGGCTGTGTAAGTAGATTAGTAGATTAGTAGATTTCAGTTGTAATTATTTAGTTTAGGCCCGCCAGCCTTTCCTGAACAGTCATCTGCGCCGACCCAACCGGCCAAACAAAGGTCGAGCGGCAAATCAAAGAAAGTTCAGTCAATATCACCGCCACCGGCGCGTTCAATAGAATAATATGCTTTCTCGCGCGGAGTTTACATTTAATTTGGCTCGCATAGAGTAAGACTGACTGCCTACCTACTGTCCACTGTCGGTGCCGGCCGGCCGTTGCGGCGCGGCGGTTTGTTTTGGAAAGTAAATTGATCGTTAAAGCACTCACTTTAGATTCAGTATCGCTTGCATGCGGTTCGTTTAATGTTCGAAAATTACCGTTTGTTAGATTTAAAATAATTATAATTATAGGTACTGTATACAGGTAGGTACAATGATGAATGTAGGTAAATTTGAGCTGAGTAAAATAATTTCTCGGCACCTCCGGCGCCGAGGCGCCCCTGATGCCTCGGCTCCCGGGTGCGCTGCACTCCTTGCACCCCCGGGTAGAGACGGCCCTGTGTGTATAAGTGGTTTTCCTTTAATTCAGACGTTACGTTACATGAAAGTACCAAACAACGGATTATACAATTTATATGTATATATGTGGTTTTACTTTACTTCAGACGTTACGTATTATGAAAGGATTACTGAACCAACGAAGCGAGACCTCAGTTTTGACGTTTGGCATTATTTGCCTAACTTTTGTTGTCTGGCACTTTAAATTAGTAAATTATAATTTGCTATTCCTTTACCTTTCAACGCCGCTTGTTCTCACATTTTTAATCACGTTACCATACTTTTAATCGTCTATTCTTGTTGAATACAAAAATTATTTATGTGGGATACATTGACAGGGGAAGTTCTTAATACACCCTTGAAACTACGGCTTTTGTAGAAGTCTGATATATTATACTTCATAGTTTACTGACTTTGAGTAGAGGGGAACTGTGCTCTTTGTAGGCAATCCAGACGGCTAGTACACATATTTCACCCTACCTCGCTTACAATCGGCCGCGTGGTGGGAGAGAGCAGGCTCCATCATCCAGTCGCGGCCAGGCAGTACTGTATAATTTCCAGTTCGTCATGCGCCCTACTTACTTATCGTACGTATCAAACTTGCATTGCATTGCATAGGGGTAGACGATTTTGTTTTTGCAAAACGAAAACAAACTATTCGTTAAAAATAAACTCTTTTATAAAAACAGTTGGAATAAAACAGGTTGAATTAATGATCTGTTGCTATTTACATTTACTGATTTTACCATTATGTTGATAAAACATTTTGTTTTGAGCATTTCAAATAACTGTCGATTTTAGTATTTTTCTGAAATGGATAGTTATGTAACTTAAACAGTGGCATTAAGTCAATATTTCTCTTACTTATCAGTATCTTAAAATTTATTTAAGAAAGTTCTGTTAGTGGTTATAATCACAAAGAGAATTATCACTGTTGCACACCACTACAGAAAAATGATTCCGATTAGCGCTTTTAAGCTTCACTGCTCATCGTCAGATCGTAAAAGTGCAACAGTGATAATTCTGTTAGTGTCTTAATTGACATTTTTTGTTTTAAATTGTTTCATAAAAACACATTGGGAATATCAGAATAATATTTTATAGTAACTGAAATAAAACTGAATGTAGCCTAATTCTGAGCTAAACAGAGCGAGGTCAGTACAATAATCAAACGCAAGTTAACGAACGCTGCAGTAAAAACGAACAGTTTACTCGTAACACTTCAACAAACGTTGCAATGAAAACGAACAGTTTACTCGTAACAGCTCAACAAACTCTTGGATTTCGTTGACCATGACGTGTCCGTTGATTACCTAAATATAAATAAATCACTACCGTCTCGGAACACAAACGGAATGTTCCGAGTCGGTAGTGATTTAATTATATTTATCTCAACAAACGTTACAATGAAAATGAAAAGTTTACTCCTAACATTTCAATAAAAACAGTTTACGCCAAACAGCTCAACGAAAGTTCATTGAAAACGAATGGTTTACCTCGAACAGGGAACAGTTGTCAACGCCACGTTCGTTTTTAAAACGGTTTGTCTACGCGGAAAAGATCCGTTCATTTTTTTTTTCAGAAAACTGTTTTTTCAAACAGTTGTGCGTTTTTGTTTCCAGCACTATTCGTCATGCGCCCTCCTTATCGTATGTACCAGACTTCAACTACGGTTGACCATTGGTTAGTGGATGTTTATCACTTTTACACTAAATACACCATTGTACATAGCTGAAATAACAGTATGGCAAAACGTGAGTATATGCTCTACTTGGGATAGCTTAAAACCCGGTCGGGCGCTAAAGGAAAAGTCTAAGTAGAACAAAATATGTAATTGAATTTTGACTTCTCCAAGTCGTTTATATACTTTTTTCACCACATATAAATTGTTTGTATTATTTAAGCCGTATTAATTACAATCAAATCGGACACTCGTACTTGTGTTCGCAAAACATTACAAATATTTTAACAGCAAATCTGATATCACTGTGGCCTTCTTATGGGAGTCTGTTTTGCCTTTAGGACAGGCCGCGTTTCTAACACAATTAAAACATAGTGGCTTAATGTGTCTGGGAGACTGCTACCCACTTATGGCGTCTTCATTAAACATGAAATTGCATTTACTTTATTTCGAAAAGATAAATATAATAAGAATAATTTTTTCCACAGATATTCCGCGTACTTATCATACCAAATTTAAAAATAAATATCTGTATATGAAGAAACGCGTTCTTTTCGAATATAATGAAGCAAGAACGCTTTAAAGTTCAACATTGACATTGTCGATGTTAAAATTACAAAAATAGTATTCCAAAGAGCCACTCACTTTGCCCGAACGAAAATTTTATATTTAGCCGTCCCTGTTTAGAAGATAGTTCCCTTTGCCACACCGTAAGGGAAGCTTAATGTTCGCGGCTACTTGGAATTTTCTACAAGACGAGCACCGTATAAGGATCTGTTTATTGCTCTACCTTTCTGATGCATTATTATTGTGTTCAATTGTTATTGTGTCCAAACGTGTGGTACAAACAGAACGCAAACGAGGTCAAAAGTCAGAACTAAAGACTCACTTCATTGGTTCAGTAATGTTTTCATATACGTTAACGTCTGAATGAACGAAAAACCACGTATACATAAAACAATTGTAACCCATTGTTTGATAACCACCTGACCATTGACAGGTGGTTTTCCAAAAATTATAAGATATCACATTGACGCTCCTCAAGCTTGCCAAGACAAAGCGTTGCGACAACCCAGTCAAATCAAGCGCAGACTTGTCAGACGCGAACTTGTAGTCTGTACACCAATCCACGGCGACACACACCGTTACTCAGTATTGTTTTAATACAGGACATTCAACAGCCGAATCCAGAACGGTATATAGAAAAATAATGGGTGTCTCTTTGACTCGTTGCCGTCGATCAGCCACAAAAACCGTCTTGTTTACGATTTTAGGAAACTCTGCAGGCTAGCTAATTGCTACATTTACCGCTAGATGTCGCGCTGTGTACGTAGGAAACGTATTGGCAAACTCCAGCTACTGACCTGATCTCTAGTGGACATAATTGAACACTATCACACACCGTGTAAACACTTCCATTGTCCATACACATAAAGTTTAAAAAATCCCATAAACCTTACTTATTCTGTACATCAGTGTACATTTAGTGTATGGTGATGGCGAAAAAATCGTGTTCAAGATGAGGGCTGAGTCTGATTGTACTGCCCTAAAAACATGAAGGAAAGTTATTTTCTGAAAAGTGTCTATGTGTAGAATTTTTATGGCGAACGATGATTGCCGCAAATTCAAACAGAATCAAATAACGTTTAGCATATATACGGTACCTAAGTTGTAGAGGACTCAAGGTCTATTGATTGTAGTGAAGATCCTTTATGGTGAAGGGGGTAGGTAACCCGCACCATTTTATGTTTTATCAAGAGTAAAGTACTTAAATTTGATAAATAAGTATCCTGAAAAGAAGGTCATAATAATCCACTGTAGAAAGGTAGATTAAATATGTATAAATGAAAAGGGTATTTGGAGCGGGAGGGGGTAATTTTCTATAAATGAAAATGATAGTTGAAGGAGGAGTGGATAATTTTGTAGCCATCATCAGTGAAACTCGAGTGCGCTAACATGAGGTGGTATACGTTAGTGACCACAGTACTGTGGTTAAGGTGGTTAAGGCTGAAGAAAGAAGTAGTTTCTATGGAAATATTTCATTTCGAAAATGTTTTGAAATATAAATCTTAAAGCATGGAAGTAATGTATCGTTCTCCATACCGATATTTCCCTACGGTAACAATTTTGAAAACAATTGATTCATGCTCTTAAAATAAGGATGAAAATAACTAAACATATCCCAACGTGCTGGACGCATATCCGATGAAAAGTATTTCTTCTTATTATGAGGTCTGTAAACTTAATCAGTGTGTTCATAAATTTATATATTCCTTGCCTTTATACAGTCCTAGAGTTGCATAACTATAAATGTTTGTATTTTCTTGATTCATTCTTGTAGGCGGTCAGAAAGCATTTGAGCGATATGGCCGCAGTTTATTTAAAAAAAGACAATTTTCACATACATTGTACGAAACTAATATTGTCAGATGTTTAATGGTTACTACAGGTGGCCAATGCTATGTACATGAACAGTATAGTCTGGTGTGGCATTTATTTCATTGGATTCACGGCATCTCTTATTGCTTGAATCTACATATACAGAGTAAAAACTGGTTATAAATTTCCTGGTACTATGCCGTGTTCCTGTTAATATATTTCCTTAACTCGTCCATGTATACTGCAAAATAATTACAAATCTTTATAAGTGCTATTACGATATCATTGTGGATATCTTATGGAAATTTGTTTTGCTATTAGGACTGACGCTTCGCTTTGGCGCATTTGAAAAAATTCAAACGCGCACGCCCATTCTGACCAGACTACTTCTAGCAATCTAAATATAATGTATCAGATCCAAGTGTCAGATGTTTAACACTTTCAACCCTGGCCATTCCAGCATAGCCATGTCCCAGCAGCCTGGCTGTTTTCCATATGTTTCTCTATTTAATTTATTTTTTTTAATAGTAAGATTTGTTAAAAACAACATACATTACATGTCAAATTAAAGAGTGGACCTTATATTTTCATAGAATGATACACTATTTATTTCTTCTGTAATGAATTTTAATATCTAAATCAGAAGGATGTTTTTGAAAAATAAAAAAAAAGGTTTTTGCGAGGACTTTTCACATAATAAATGGTGTTTTATTTGTAACTACTGAAAAAATTTACTTTTCTCACACTATTAAGGCACAGAATATAGTAAAAATCAGGTGTGTGAAATTTGGTCGGCAAGTCTTTGTTTATTTACAAGATTTAGTCATAGTAACTTTAACGTATTGTGTGAATAGTTTTTATAAATTGACTAGTGGCTGTGTAAGTAGATTAGTAGATTTCAGTTGTAATTGTTTAGTTTAGGCCCGCCAGCCTTTCCTGAACAGTCATCTGCGCCGACCCAACCCATGAATTACCCCTAATTTCAAGTAAAGCTAAGTTGTCTAGAGAGAAGAGAAGGGAGACAACGCTGTAACGTTCGCTCTCTCACTTTCATATTATTTCCCTCTCTGTCACACACACGCTTCCGTCATTCTCTCCAGTCTTGTTGCAGGCAATGTTCACGCTATGAATTACTGAACAAGACTGCTGTGCTCATGTGCGGAGTGAATGAAAATTTTGTTAGCCTCGCAACGAGGTATTTGTCCACTGCGCATCGAGACCCGACTGTTCAATTTACATCGTCCTGCTTATACGTAGCCTGAACTCAAGACGGCTCCTCCATTATTCCAGTAGCCGAAACATCGGTTTTTACTTCCATGTTCCATAAGGAAATGGAAGTATGGTGATGGCGAAAAAAATCGTGTTCGATCGTATCGTGAATCGTATGGCTGATTCTCATTGTACTACCCACAAAACATGAAGAAAAGTCATTTTTCGAAGTGTGTGTGTGTGTGTGTGTGTGTGTGTGTGTGCGCGCGCGCGCGCGCGTGTCTTGAGTGTCGAATTTTTTTATGGCAAACGATAACTGCCGCAAATTCAAACAGAATCAAACTTTTTTTTTGCATATGTGCCTGAGTTGTAGAGGAATCGACGCCTGTTGATTTTGGTAAAGACCGGTTAAGGGGAAGGGGTAGTTTACCTGTAACGTTTAAGTTTTAACAAGAGTAAAGTACTTAATTTTGATAAATAAAGTATCCTAAAAAGAAGGTCATAATAACCCACTGTGGAAAGGTAGATGAAATATCTATTAACGAAATGGGTATTTGGAGGGGGAGGGGGTAATTTTCTATAAATGAAAATGTATGTTGAAAGGGGAGGGGATAATTTTTTATGTGTACTACGTTATCGGCGACAAAAAAGTAGTTTGTTGTTAAAATCCCTTCCCGGGCTGTTTGGCCGTAGACCAATGTTTTCTGCAAAAGCAGACGTTTCGGCAGTGCCATCGACTGCCATCATCAGTGAAAATCGAGTGCACTAACGTGAGGAAGTATACGTTAGTGACTACAGTACTGTGGTTAAGGCTGAAGCAGTAAGTAAAAGAAAGTAATTTCTATTGGAATCTTTCATTTCGAAAATGGTTTTAAATATAAATCTTATAATATGGAAATCATGTATGGTTCCCCATTCCCATATTTATAATTGGATTCTACAGACAGACATTTGCCTAAAAATTACAAATATTCATAGACATTATGCAGGCTCAAACGATAACTATTTGTAATAAACGTATACACCGAAACGTGACATATACAGACCTGACGATAGAGATTGAACACTGACTTCGAGATGCGCAGTGGACAAACATCTCGACGCAAGGCTAACAAAATTTCGCACATGCGCGCAGCAGTCTTGTACAGTGTTTCAGTGTGAACGTCGGCTCCAACGAGGCTGGCGAGAGCATTTGAAAGGAAGTGTGTGACAGAGACAGAGGTAGTACATGAGTGAGACGGTGTACTTTTATCGCCTTGTCTGCCTTCTTTCCTCTCTAGACGACTTTGCTATACTTTTAAGTGGGTGTAATTCATTCGCTGGGTCGGGTCAGTTCAGCGACCAAGAAAGGTTGCCACGTTTCTACACGTAATACAAACACTGTATTTATATAGTACTAGTATGTTTATAACCTGGTTTATGTCTGACACTGTCTAGACTCAACCAATAATAGATGCCGTGAATCCTCTGAACTAAGTGCCACACGGAATAATACTGTTCATGTAAATGATTTTATCCGTCTGCAACAACGTCTCCCAGCCTTAAACATGTGACAATATTGGATTCGTACACTATATGCGAAAATCGTCTTTATTTTTAAAAAAAACTTTAGACTAATTGTCAAAATGTTTCTAACCGCCAACAAGAATGAATCAATAAAATAACTATATTTTTCTTGGATTTGGTTATCCGTTGATTGACTAATATAATTATATCACTACCGACTCGGAACACAAAGTTTTTTATTGGTAAAAACGTAAAAGTTTTACCTTATAACCTGAACTAGTTTTTGCTTATTAGAAGCTTCGTCAGAGGCTGCCAGTAGGAGCGCTGTCCGTCTTGTTTTGGCTACGGCGTCGACTTTTGAATGATCGATGTTGAGTGTGTGTGCGCGGTGTGATATGTTCGAATAATACATGTGATTTGAATTGTGTTTGTTCGTTTAGGATGTCATTTTCATGTATCTTTGTGCGTTTTATATATTTCCAATTGTTCAAGAGTGTCTAGTTTTCGGCCTTTTGTGTTTACGTGTAGAATATGGATGTTATTGTCGATGTTTGTGTATGTGTGGTTTGCTTCAGTGAGATGGTTTGCAAAGGTGGATTGAACATATCACACCCCACACACACAACATCGATCCTTCAATAGTCGACGCCGTGGCCAAGAACAAGACGGACAGCGCTCCCAGTGGCAGCCTCTGACGAAGCTTATAATTAGCGAAACGTGGTTCAGGCTATCAGGTAAAACTTTTACGTTTTAACCAATAACAAAATTTGTGTTCCCAGTCGGTAGTGATATACTTACAATTAACAATATTTTTTCTACACCTCTCGGACTGTGTTCAGGCACTGTATGTAAATATTTATGAACACAGTGATTGGGTTCATAGACTTCATAATAAGGGGAAATTAATTTTATGGACACACTTGATGCACATGTAGATATGTTTAGTTATTTTAATTTTTTCATTTTTATTTTAAGGACATAAGTCATTTTCCCATCTTTAGGAAAAAAAGAGAAGCGATATTTTTACGTGCGTTTACGTTGAGATACAAAACATTAAAAGTCTGAGGAATAACAACATTTTCCGGATAGCCAATAGCGGTGATTATATGGTGTGTGATAGTATATAGTTATGTCAACTAGAGATCAGTTCAGTCGGTCGAGTTTTCCAATACAATTTCCTGCGTACAGAGCGCGACATCTAGCGGTGACTAGGAATTAACTTGCCAGCACAGTAAACCTAAGGTCTAAACAGGACGGTGTTGTTAGACTGATTGACGGCAATCAGTCTAACAACACTTTTAGTATGGTTATAACGTTCTAAATTGTGATGTTGAATGTCCTGTATTAAAACAATACTGAGTGACGGTGTGCATCACAGTGAAACTGTGTACAGATTACAAGTTCGCGTCGGGTAAGTCTGCACTCGGTTTGACGGGGTCGTTGCAAACCTTTATCTTGGCACGCTTAAACAGCGTCACATCATATTTATAAATTGTTGGAAAACCACCTGGCAAAGGTCGGGTGGTACCAAACAACGGATTATACAATTTATATGTGTATACGTGATTTTCCTTTTATTTAGAAATTACATTATAGGAAAGTACCAAACAACGGATTATAAAATTTATATGTGTATACGTGATTTTCCTTTAATTCAGACGTTACGTTATATGAAAGTACCAAGTAACGGATTATACAATTTATATGTGTATCAGGGGCGTATATAAGGGGGGGCCCAGGGCCCCCCCCGAAATAATGAATATAAAGAAAAAAATAAGTAACTTAATCTGAATTATTTTAATGAATCATGCGCGAAGGCATCGCCGCGACAGACAGTGATAATTCCCCGTATAGGTGAGGTGGTAGTGGTGTGAAGTTCGTGCCAGTTCGGGTTGATTCGGTCCGACTCGGGCTCCCGCCCGGCCATCTACGCGTGCGGACAACTGAACAGTTCAGTGGCAGCCATTGTTTGTTGTTTACGTTTGTTCGACATCTGTTGTACTGAAGTATGGTGGTGTTTTAAGTGTTAATGTTTACGTACTTTATCAGTATATTGAAGTTGGCCGTAAGTGAACCACAATTGTAATGAAGAGGCAAGCTTCTATTCAAAACTTTTTCGCCAAAAAACCAAGTGTCAATAAGCCTGTTGGTGACAGTCCTGAAGTCGGTAGTGTTACGAAAGGACAAAGTGCAAATAGGCCTGACGGTGACAAAGCTGCCATTGGTAGAATTGCTTCTTGTGATGTCGCTACTTCGAGCTCAATTAATGTAGTTCCGGTTATGGAGGATAGTAGGCCTAATCAAGTAAGGAAAAATATCTATGATATTGGAAACTATTGTCAAAACAATTCCGTTCAGTCTTTCACAAACGAAAAAAAAATTTTGTATTAGAAAATGTTTGGAAACCTCAGCTTGGATACAAATTTCCCTCCATTACTAGTTCAAACCATACTAGATCTTTTCAAATGAAGTGGCTAGAAGAATTTACGTGGTTAGCTTATTCAGAGGAAAAATCTGGATCTTTTTGCAAGTACTACGTGTTATTTTTCCATACCGAAAATGTAGGAAAAGGAGATCACCAAGTAGCAGGGGCGTTGGTTACTCAGGCTTTTACCAATTTAAAAAAAGCCAGGGAAATGTTTAGAAAACATGAAAACTTATCCTATCATAAGAAATATGTTTTGATCGCTGAAAACACAAAAGCTATAGTTAAGAAAAAGACTGAAAGTGTTATCAATCAAGTAAATGCCCAAAGAAGACTGGATATTAAGAATAATAGTAAACGGCTAATCCCTATAATACAAACAATACGATTTTGCGGGAGGCAGCAAATAGCTCTAAGGGGTCATCGTGACTCTGGACGAATAAGCCCTGAAGAACCGGACCAAAATGATGGGAATTTTCGATCGTTGTTGAGATACCGAGCCAACAGTGGAGATAATATTCTTAAAGACCAATTAACGACCAGTGGTGGGAAGACGATGTACACAAGTTCTTTCATTCAAAACGAACTTATTAACATGTTCGGTCACTTAATACAATCAAAAATTGTAGAAAATGTCAGAAAGTCTGTTTTTTATTCCGTTTTAGCAGATGAAACCACTGACATCAGCCAAATCGAACAGTTTTCTCTCTGTGTACGTTACGTAGAGTACCAAACTTTCAAAATCAGAGAAGATTTTCTGACATTCGTCCCCGTTTATGACGTCACTGGAGCAGGTTTGGCTAACACAATATTGGAGACCTTGTCAACATTAGGGCTTGATCTAAACAAAATGAGAGGCCAAGGGTACGATGGCGCTGCCACGATGAGTGGACAATTCAGAGGAGTACAAGCTTCCATCAGAGAAAAGCTACCGTTGGGCCTGTATAACGTTGTTCTTCACACACTCTAAATTTGTGCGAGCAGAATACCTTCTATAAGAAACTGTATGGGTGTCATAAAAGAAGTCTGTGGATTCTTTCATATGTCAGCCAAAAGAACAGAAATATTGAAATCAATGATTTCTGAATGTTGTCCAGAACAAAAGAAAAAGAAACTTATTTCACTGTGCGAAACCCAATGGGTAGAAAGGCACGACTCGGTAATTTTATTTAAAGACATTTTGGAACCTATCTTTCTCTCCCTTTGCAAAATAGAAGAAGAGGAATTAAGTGACTCAGCTTCTAAGGCTCACACTCTAAGTAGTGCTATTAGTCAATTTGCATTTCTTATTAATCGTTTTGTTTTGAGCCGGATGCTATCAACCACGCATAACTTATCTGAGCAGCTTCAAAACAAAAATATAGATCTTCCACAGGCCTTGACTAACGTTACGAGTGTCTTACACCTTCTGTCGAAGGAGAGGGCAAATGCTGATGACTCATTTAAAGCCTTTTATAATCAAGTAAAGTCATTCGCTGCCAAACTTGACATTAAGGAAGAGATTCCAAGAATTTGCCGCCTTCAAACAGCACATAGCAACGTCCCTTACACCACAGAAGAAGAATACTATCGACGAGCTGTTTATGTGCCATACCTGGACGATTTTTGTAACTCACTGAAAGAACGCTTTGAATCTCACAAGGAAACAGTTGCATCCTTACAAAACATCCTTCCACAATTGTGTATCATAACAGATTTCGGTTCATTGGAGGCTGCTTTTGGTTTCTACGAAGAAGATTTGTCACATAAAGAGATTGTGCAAAGTGAGTTTATGTTGTGGAAAGAAAAGTGGAGTCAGGAAAATCCTTCAAATCTTCCAAAAACGGCTATAAGTTCTCTAGAAAAATGTGACAAGACTTTCTTCCCCAACATTTATACCTTTCTGAAATTACTCGCAGTTCTTCCTGTTTCTGTCGCAATCGTAGAGAGAACTTTCTCCAGCCTGAGAAGACTGAAGATTTACCTAAGGAACAGCACATCTGAAAGTAGGCTTAACGGGCTTGCTTTACTTTCTATCCACAGAGACATTATAGTTAGTGACGATGAAGTTCTTGATAAGTTTGCAAGTGTACCAAGAAACCTGGACTTTGTTTCGTAACCATTGGTCTATATAAAAAGTGGAGTTCCTTTTTATGTATTCTTTTTATTGTCAGTTGGATAAACGATTAATAAAACAAATTTTGTTGCATTGTCAAACAGTCACTTTATTAAACCTTCTTTTAAGGTCTCTCCAAAACAATACTCAAAACAGTCTTTTGAATGATAGTTGATAAAACACACATATGCGTGTATACACAAAAAGAAAAAAATAGGGGTCTTGGCAATTTATACATACATGACAGAACAAAACAATATTTATAGCTAGAACCCCTCAAAACACGATAATCACAATCGCGTATTTCACTCTTTTATTTCGGATAAGTGTTTACAGATGAGACATTGTTAAAATCTTGACCAATGTTTGAAATAGAGTAACAGACCTTTTCATCATTTGGTTTGTTTAAAAATAGATATAATTTTTATGATTTAATGTCAACAATAAAGAAGCGTGATCTCGGTAAAATAAAAGGGGCATTCAGCGCAAATTACCCTCTGAATATGAGCAGCAAAACTGGTATAAAGTATCGTGCGGTGTCTACTTAAAATTACTTAACCTAAACTTACATTACTCTTGCCCCCCCCCAAAAATATATTCTATATTCGCCACTGATGTGTATAAGTGGTTTTCCTTTAATTCAGACTTTACGGTACATGAAAGTAACAAACAACGGATTATGCAATTTATATGTATATATGTGGTTTTACTTTAATTCAGACGTTACGTATTATGAAAGGATTACTGAACCAACGAAGCGAGACCTCAGTTTTGACGTTTGGCATTATTTGCCTAACTTTTGTTGTCTGGCACTTTAAATTAGTAAATTATAATTTGCTATTTCTTTACCTTTCAACGCCGCTTGTTCTCACATTTTTAGTCACGTTACCATACTTTTAATCGTCTATTTTTGTTGAATACAAAAATTATTTATGTGGGATACATTGACAGGGGAAGTTCTTAATACACCCTTGAAACTACGGCTTTTGTAGAAGTCTGATATATTATACTTCATATACTTCATAGTTTACTGACTTTGAGTAGAGGGGAACTGTGCTCTTTGTAGGCAAACCAGACGGCTAGTACACATATTTCACCCTACCTCGCTTACAATCGGCGCGTGGTGGGAGAGAGCAGGCTCCATCATCCAGTCGCAGCCAGGCAGTACTGGATAATTTCCAGTTCGTCATGCGCCCTACTTACTTATCGTACGTACCAGACTTGCATTGCATTGCATAGTGGTAGACGATTTTGTTTTTGCAAAACGAAAACAAACTATTCGTTAAAAATAAACTCTTTTATAAAAACAGTTGGAATAAAACAGGTTGAATTAATGATCTGTTGCTATTTACATTTACTGATTTTACCATTATGTTGTTAAAACATTTTGTTTTGAGCATTTCAAATAACTGTCGATTTTAGTATTTTTCTGAAATGGATAGTTATGTAACTTAAACAGTGGCATTAAGTCAATATTTCTCTTACTTATCAGTATCTTAAAATTTATTTAAGAAAGTTCTGTTAGTGGTTATAATCACAAAGAGAATTATCACTGTTGCACACAACTACAGAAAAATGATTCCGATTAGCGCTTTTAAGCTTCACTGCTCATCGTCAGATCGGAAATGTGCAACAGTGATAATTCTGTTAGTGTCTTAATTGATATTTTTTTGTTTTAAATTGTTTCATCAAAACACATTGGGAATATCAGAATAATATTTTATAGTAACTGAAATAAAACTGAATGTAGCCTAATTCTGAGCTAAACAGAGCGAGGTCAGTACAATCTTGCAAACGCAAGTTAACGAACGTTGTAGTAAAAACGAACAGTTTACTCGTAACACTTCAACAAACGTTGCAATGAAAACGAACAGTTTACTCATAACAGCTCAACAAACTCTTGGATTTCGTTGACCATGACGTGTCCGTTGATTACCTAAATATAAATAAATCACTACCGACTCGGAACACAAACGGAATGTTCCGAGTCGGTAGTGATTTAATTATATTTATCTCAACAAACGTTACAATGAAAATGAAAAGTTTACTCCTAACAGTTCAATAAAAACAGTTTACGCCAAACGGCTCAACGAAAGTTCATTGAAAACGAATGGTTTACCTCGAACAGGGAACAGTTGTCAACGCCACGTTCGTTTTTAAAACGGTTTGTCTACGCGGAAAAGATCCGTTCGTTTTTTTTTTCAGAAAACTGTTTTTTTAAACAGTTGTGCGTTTTTGTTCCCAGCACTATTCGTCATGCCCCCTCCTTATCGTATGTACCAGACTTCAACTACGGTTGACCATTGGTTAGTGGATGTTTATCACTTTTACACTAAATATACCACTGTACATAGATGAAATAACAGTATGGCAAAACGTGAGTATAGGCTCTACTTGGGATAGCTTAAAACCCGGTCGGGCGCTAAAGTAAAGTCTAAGTAGAACAATATATGTAATTGAATTTTGACTTCCCCAAGTCGTTTATATACTTTTTTCACCACTTATAAATTGTTTGTATTATTTAAGCCGTATTAATTACAATCAAATCGGACACTCGTACTTGTGTACGCAAAACATTACAAATATTTTAAACAGCAAATCTGATATCACTGTGGCCGTCTTATGGGAGTCTGTTTTGCCTTTAGGACAGGCCGCGTTTCTAACACAATTAAAACATAGTGGCTTAATGTGTCCGGGAGACTGCTACCCACTTATGGCGTCTTCAATAAACATGAAATTGCATTTACTTTATTCCGAAAAGATAAATATAATAAGAATAATTTTTTTCACAGATATTCCGCGTACTTACCATACCAAATTTAAAAATAAATATTTGTATATGAAGAAACGCGTTCTTTTCGAATATAATGAAGCAAAAACGCTTTAAAGTTCAACATTGACATTGTCGATGTTAAAATTACAAAAATAGTATTCCAAAGAGCCACTCACTTTGCCCGAACGAAAATTTTATATTTAGCCGCCCCTGTTTAGAAGATAGTTCCCTTTGCACACCGTAAGGGAAGCTTAATGTTCGCGGCGACTTGGAATTTTCCACAAGACGAGCACCGTATAAGGATCTGTTTATTGCTCTACCTTTCTGATGCATTATTAATGTGTTCAATTGTTATTGTGTCCAAACGTGTGGTACAAACAGAACGCAAACGAGGTAAAAAGTCAGAACCAAGGACTCACTTCTTTGGTTCAGTAATGTTTTCTTATACGTTAACGTCTGAATGAAAGAAAAACCACGTATACATAAAATAATTGTCACCCATTGTTTGATAACCACCTGACCATTGACAGGTGGTTTTCCAAAAATTATAAGATATCACATTGACGCTCCTCAAGCTTGCCAAGACAAAGCGTTGCGACGACCCAGTCAAATCAAGCGCAGACTTGTCAGACGCGAACTTGTAGTCTGTACACCAATCCACGGCGACACACACCGTCACTCAGTATTGTTTTAATACAGAATATTCAACACCAGAATCCAGAACGTTATATAGAAATTAATGGGTGTCTCTTTGACTCGTTGCCGTCGATCAGCCACAAAAACCGTCCTGTTTAGAGATTTTAGGAAACTCTGCAGGCTAGCTAATTGCTACATTTACCGCTAGATGTCGCGCTATGTACGTAGTAAACGTATTGGCAAACTCCAGCTACTGACCTGATCTCTAGTGGACATAATTGAACACTATCACACACCGTGTAAACACTTCCATTGTCCATACACATAAAGTTTAAAAAATCCCATAAACCTTACTTATTCTGTACATCAGTGTACATTTAGTGTATGGTGATGGCGAAAAAATCGTGTTCAAGATGAGGGCTGATTCTGATTGTACTGAACTAAAAACATGAAGGAAAGTCATTTTCTGAAAAGTGTCTGTGTAGAATTTTTATGGCGAACGATAATTGCCGCAAATTCAAACAGAATCAAATAACGTTTAGCATATATACGGTACCTAAGTTGTAGAGGACTCAAGGCCTATTGATTGTAGTAAAGATCGGTTAAGGTGAAGGGGTAGTTTCCCTGCAACATTTTATGTTTTAACAAGAGTAAATTACTTAAATTTGATAAATAAGTATCCTGAAAAGAAGGTCATAATAATCCACTGTAGAAAGGTAGATTAAATATGTATAATTGAAAAGGGTATTTGGAGGGGAGGGGGTAATTTTCTATAAATGAAAATGATAGTTGAAGGAGGAGGGGATAATTTTGTATATGTGTACTACGCTATCGGCAACAAAGAAGTAGTTTGTTAAAATTCCTTCCCGAGCTGTTTGGTCGTGGTCCAATGTTTTCTTCAAAACCAGACGTTTCGGCAGTGGCATCGACAGCCATCAACAGTGAAACTCGAGTGCGCTAACATGAGGTGGTATACGTTAGTGACCACAGTACTGGTGGTTAAGGCTGAAGAAAGAAGTAGTTTCTATGGAAATATTTCATTTCGAAAATGATTTTAAATATAAATCTTAAAACATTGTAGTCATGTATCATTCTCCATACCGATATTTTTCTACGGTAAAAATTTTGAAAAAAATTGATTCATGCTCTTAAAATAAAGATGAAAATAACTAAATATATCACAACGTGCTGCATGCATATCCATGAAAAGAATTTTTCTTTTTATGAGGTCTGTAAACTTAATCAGTGTGTTCATAAATTTTTATATTCCTTGCCTTTGTAAAGCAAAATTTGAGCAATTGCTAATTTTACTCAATCAACTATGCTGAACGCAAAGAAATGGTTGTGTTTTAGAAAGCGGAGAGGTATTGCGACGCCTGAACCGTTAGTCGGCATTACTTGAAAGAAATTAACTTGTAAAAAAGCAGTAGAGTAGAGCGGTAGGTTAATAACGCCGGCCTTGGGGCTGACGACTATAAGGAAGGTAATTTTAGGCTAAGTCACGTTTTGGGACATCACTGTCATAAAATGTGTTATTCGCTAGGATATTAAGGGTGTTTGCCAATGTTGTAAACGTTAAGTGCATGTAACAATAGATACCGTTAGACGAGAGAGAGCGATGTGTGAGCGAGATAACTATAGACGCTAGTTTTTTAAGCACGTGGATCGCGGAGAAACGTTGGGTGAATCAGAAAAAGCGTCATGTGTTGCGCGCGAGGTTTTAGCAAACAGATTGGGTGATTTTGTATTTAGCGGTAGTTTAAACCTATAGGAACGTTTTTCTATCGAATGTAGGTAAGGGAAATTCAAAGCAAGTATAAAATATGAACTTGTAAAGAAATAAGTTAGTCTTCTTTAAATCGGCGAAATACACGGAAGAGACTCGCGTACGCTGTTTTGCGTTAACTATAAATTTTAATAAGTAATGTAAAGAATAAGTAATTCGCAGAAGTAACAGAAGTATGGGAACGCGATAATTACTAATACTAAAGTTATAAAGTTTCTTAAAAAGTAATAAGTAAATGAGTGAATGATCGGAGTAATAACAAACAACACGAAGTAATATTACATATAAATTTCCATCAATTCGATACGTTGTGGTGAAATTCACGGAAGAAAGCGGATTAGTTCGGATTAAAGTTACGACGGTGTGAGATAATCATAACGCACGCGACGCGAACTGTGTTAGATGCACTTAAGGTCAATTCAATAATCGTTGTAACCAGAGTATATAATTATACGATATAGTTATTTGTATAATCAATATGTCAAGTGTAGTGTACATCTGTGATCAAGTGAATTAGTGCATTCATAACCTGGATTAACACGCAACAAACTGCTGCTGATGACTCACCGACCTGCTACATCTTCAGGACTACGCACTTCGGAAGGATTCTTCACGCAAGTATCGAATAAATGAACATTTGATTCTATATTGTTTGATAAATATATGTTTGTATTCAAACATAGTGACTCAATTTGTCAGAAAAGAACTCATTGCTATTTAATAATATTCAAATTCTAAGATAAAACGATCCAAGTCATATTAACAAATTTTGTAATATATAAATGCAAATGGTTCATTAAAAGTTGATTAATAAACTTTAATTTGTGTTTATTATTACTGGGGCCCTGAGGTACAATCAAGAGTCGGTACACCGGAGTAAGTCTTGTAGACTATTAAGTAAAAAATATTAATATTACCAGTGATTAAAATAGTTTGTAAAACTTGCTTTTCACGTGCTCGTAGGCCAACGTAATATGCAAATGATTAATTTAACTCTTTCATAAAGGCCTATCAAGAAGTGTATTACACCTTTATACAGTCCTAGAGTTGCATAACTATAAATGTTTGTATTTTCTTGATTCATTCTTGTAGGCGGTCAGAAAGCATTTGAGCAATATGGCCGAAGTTTATTTAAATAAAATCAATTTTCACATACATTGTACGAAACTAATATTGTCAGATGTTTAATGGTTACTACAGGTGGCCAATGCTATGTACATGAACAGTATAGTCTGGTGTGGCATTTATTTCATTGGATTCACGGCATCTCTTATTGGTTGAATCTACATATACAGAGTAAAAACTGATTATAAATTTCCTGGTACTATGCCGTGTTCCTGTTAATATATTTCCATAACTCGTCCATGTATACAGCAAAAAAATTACAAATCTTTATAAGTGCTATTGTGATATCATTGTGGATATCTTATGGAAATTTGTTTTGCTATTAGGACTGACGCTTCGCTTTGGCGCATCTGAAAATATTCAAACGCTCACGCCCATTCTGACGACACTACCGCTACCATTCTAAATATAATCTAGAATCCAAGTGTCATATGTTTAACACTTTCAGCCCTGGCCATTCCAGCATAGTCATGTCCCAGCAGCTTGGCCGTCTTCCGTATGTTTCCCTATCTTTTTTTTGATTGTTAAAAACAAGATAAGTAAGCTTTGTTAAAAACAACATAAATTACATGTCAAATTAAAGATTCGACCTTATATTCTCATAAAATGATACACTATTTATTTCTTTTTGAAGTAGTAAACGAGAGAAGGATCGTTTGGACAGGCGGGATTAGTGACTTGCAGAAGGCTCAAAAGGCAGTTCTTGCAGAGTCCTGACTTAGGGTTACGAGGAGTTGAAGAAATGAACAGTAAGTAGATAGCTCTGATGAAACCAAAACAGGCGTTAACCAATCCCTTCTTAGGAGAAGACTAATGCCAAGATACTTTATTGTCAATCTGTTCTGCATTTCAGACTATAGCGGACAAACTATGTGCCGTTTGCTAGAAGGAGAATCAGTACTAATTGTGAACCATGTGTTTTGGTGCGTGTTTTTGTTTAACACAAAACCCGTGTAACATTTTCGCACTTTCTTTAAATGATGACAGTGACGGATGTTGGATATTACATCGCAATGGGTGAGCTTTTTACACCACTGAAATATTTAAAAAGCGATGCTTCGGTTATCCACAATAAAACGGCGGCCGTCCTCGGGCTGTATAAAAAGAAAACCATTAAAATTAAAATGTCCAAACAATACAGTTGTGAGTTAACACATACAGTACTGACCAGCCAGGAAGATCGTACTGTTCGACTGACCTTTGCGTAGTACGGGGGTGTACTGAATGGGTGTATATCCTTTACACGTACGGGTATACGTAAAGTCAACTTGACTTTATTAATATTTACATACAGACTCCAAATTAGATTCTACAGACAGACATTTGGCTAAAACTTACAAATATTCATGGATTTTATGCAGGCTTAAACGATAACTATTTGTATAGGCCCGCCAGCCTTTCCTGAACAGTCATCTGCGCCGATCCAATGCATGAATTACTGCCAAAGATTTTGTTAGCCTCACAACGAGGTGTATATCTACTGCGCGTCGAGATCATAGTGTTCAATTTACATTGTAATGCCTCTTCCTATTTGTAATAAACGTATACACCGAAACGTGACATATACAGACCTGACGATAGAGATTCAACACTGACTTCGAGATGCGCAGTGGACAAACATCTCGATGCGAGGCTAACAAAAGTTTCATTAATTTCGCACATGCGGGCAGCAGTCTTGTACAGTGTTTCATAGTGTGAACGTCGGCTGCAACGAGGCTGGCGAGAACATTAGAAGCATATGTGTGACAGAGACAGAGGTAGTGCATGACTGAGACGGTGTACTGTTATCGCCTTGTCTGCCTTCTTTCCTCTTTAGACGACTTTACTATACTTTTAAGTGGGTGTAATTCATTCGCTGGGTCGGGGTAGGTCAGCGACCAAGAAAGGCTGTCACGTTTCTACACCTAACAGAAACACTGTATTTATATATTACCAGGATATTTATAACCTGATTTATGTCTGACACTGTCTAGACTCAAGCAATAATAGATGCCGTGAATCCACTGAACTAAGTGCCACACGGAACAATATTGTTCATGTAAATTATTTTGTACGTCTGCAACCACGCCTCCCAGCCTTAAACATGCGACAATATTGGATTCGTACACTATATACCGTCTTTATTTTAAAAAAACTTTGGACTAATTCTGTTGTCCAAATGTTTCTAACCGCCTACAAGAATGAATTAAGAAAATAACAATATACAAGAGGTACGAATAATACATGTGGTTTGAATTGTGTCTGTTCGTATAGAATATCGTTTTTATATATTTTTGTGCGTTTTGTATATTTCCAATTGTTCGAGAGTAACAATCTAGTTGTCGGCCTTTTGTGTGTACGTGTAGAATATCCATGTAATGTCGATGTTTGTGTACGTGTCATTTACTTCAATGAGGTGGTTTGCAAAGGTGGATTCGAACATATCACATCCCACACACAAAACATCGATCCTTCAAAAGTTGACGCCGTTGCCAAGAACAAGACGGACAGCGCTCCCAGCGGCAGCCTCTGACGAAGCTTATAATAGGCGAAAACTGGTTCAGGCATAAGGTAAAACTTTTACGTTTTTACCAATAGGTCTAACAAACTTTGTGTTCCGAGTCGGTAGTGATATACTTATATTTAACAATATTTTTTCTACAACTCTCGGACTGTATTCAGGCACTGTATGTAAATAGTTATGAACATACTGATTACGTTCACAGACTTCATAATAAGAGGACATTAATTTTATGGACACACTTGCTGCACATGTAGATATGTTTAGTTATTTTTATTTTTATTTTAAGAACATAAGTCAATTTCCCTAAATTGTCATCTTTAGGAAAAAAGAGAAGCGAAATTTTCACCTGCGTTTACGGTGAGCTTCAAAGCAATAAAAGTTTGAGGAATTTCAGAATTTTCTGTATAGCAAATGGCAGTGTTTATACTGCTTGTGACAGTATTCTGTTGTGTCCATTAGAGATCAGGTCAGTCGCTCGACTGTGTCGAAACAATTTACTACGTCAGAGCGTGACATCTAGCGGTGACTGTAGCAATTAACTTGCCAGCACAGTAAACCTAAAATCGTAAACAGGACGTTTTTTGTCCTGTTTGACGGCAATCAGTCACACATGCACTTTTAGTTAGGAAATAACGTTGTGAATTATGATGCTGAATGTCCTGTATTAAAACAATACTGAGTGACGGTGTGTATCACCGTGGAACTATGTACAGATTACAAGGTCGCGTCAGGCAAGTCTGCACTTGATTTGACTGGGTCGTCGCAACGCTTTGTCTTAGCAAGCTCCAATAGTGTACCAATCCGATATCATAATTTTTGAAAAACCGCCTGGTAAGTGGTCGGGTGGTTACAAACAAGAGTTTACAATTTTCTATATATGCGTGTTTTTTTTTCTATTCAGACTTTAACTTAACAGTCTCAAGCCTCCCACCTACGAACAAATTGCGCAAACTGACGTTGCACAACAGGTTGTGGAAACAAGGTCGCCCATGCACTATACGCAATTTTATGCAAACTTCAGTTGCTTTTGTCGTGTAACTACGGAAACATGCCGTCTGACGACGCAGCCTGTTTAGCTATAATAATTCCTGTTGCGTCGGATGATGTTGGTGTTAAAAAAAAAAAAGGAAGCAGAGAGTCTGGATGAAAGAGTGGTTAAAGAAAAGATCTCTTTAGCCACGCAAATCTCCTCAAAGAACTTAAGTTGAGTTCACCACTAGACTATAAAAATTATTTACGAATGTACCCCACTATGTTTGGTGAATTATTGGCTATGGTAATACCACTTATACAAAAAGAAGGCACGATATTGAGAAACGCAATATCGCCCAAGCAAGGGTTGTTTGCTACTTTAAGGTACCATGCATCTGGACTTACCTTGAGGGTTTAAAGTTTGAAACAGCGATTGCTGCTCAAACACTTGGAAAGATTGTCATCGAGACCTGTGAAGCAATCATAAAGGTTTTGAAGAAATATATAAAGGTAAGTAATTATTGCCTTATTCATTTTCAAATTTTAACATAAAATAACACAAATATGAACTAAAAAATAACATAAATGAAACATTGAAATGAAGTAGTTGTCGAGGTACCATATACTTATTGAAATTGTGGGTCAGAGAATAGGTCTGCTACTACAGAATAGTGTACTGGTGTGTTCTCCATTGTAGTTACCTGTAGTGGGGTTGGAGGGTATGAGTATGATTGGCTATTATTTGAATGTGACGAAGAAGCGTAGTAGGGTGAAATTGCAGAGGGGAGACGTGAAGTTGGTTCATTAAAATAACTGAATTTCTATGCAAAGTTCCCAAGCGCCCTTCATATAAAATATCATTTATGGCTTTTTTGGCATGAATTTGCTGAACTGATGAGAGCTTCGTGAATTCTAATGCCCAACTTTTTGCCAAAACGTCCACCTCGTTGTTAGAAGTGCGAAGATGTTCGCAAGCCATCTTCAATATTTCATTCCGTTTCTGTGATTCCTCGTAATCAGTTGTCCCTTTTCGTTTTTTAGCTCTACGTTGTATAGGAGTATCCGGTGTATCTATTTCTTGAGGTGTATTTGTTTCTTGGCTACTTATGTCTTGGGAAGGATCCTGCAAAAAATAAAAAATAGGTTTATAAGATACATACTTTTCCTTATTAAACAATTGTGTAAACAACACTAATGACAGCATGTTTTCTTTTCAGCTCCCACAAAGTGAAAATGAATGGAAAATTGTGCCCAAAGATTTTGAGACGAAGTGGAATTTTCCTCATTGTCTTGGAGCGATAGACGGTAAACATGTGAACATATTTAAGCCCCCCGGAACAGGCTCATATTACTTCAACTACAAACATTCATTTAGCATTGTTCTAATGGGAATCGTAAATGGAAATTATGAATTCTTGATGGTTGATGTGGGCGCAAATGAACGAGTTTTTGATTGAGGGGTGTTTTCAAATACGTTGTTCTATAAAAAGCTTGTAGAAAAAAACCTGTGCATTCCTGAACCGGAAAATTTACCATCAACCAATATCAAAATCCCCTATGTTATCGTAGGGGATGATGCTTTTCCACTTATGGAGAATTTAATGAAACTATTTAGCAAGAGAAACCTCACCAACGAAGAAATGATTTATTACTACAGGGTGTCACGGAGCCACCGAATGATTGAAAATGCGTTTGGAATACTAGCTTCTCGGTTCAGAATTCTGTTAAATCAAATTAACCTATGTCCAGAAAAAGCTATCACCATAGTATTGGCATGTTGTTACTTGCACACATTTTTGCGACACAAAAAAGTAGAATCTTATTTCCAAGGCGGCGTAGATGTTTAACATATAAATACTGGAGAGTTTATAACGTCGGGACGACATTATAATATCGGGAACCTGGTTAATTGGCTCAGGTCAATTAAACAGGCTGTCATAATATTCACAAACCCATAACTATCTGAAATATAACTACTACTACTACTCTCCAGCACTACAGCCCATGGTGAGCCTTGGCCTCCGCTACGACCCGTCTCCACTCATCTCTGTCCACTGCCTTCAGTCTCCAGTTCCTAATGCCCATCTTTCTTAGATCTTCTTCCACATCCTGCTGCCATCTTCTTCGAGGCCTTCCTCTTCTTCTTTTGCCCAGTATCGTTCCACTTAATATAGTTTTGGGCATCCTCGTAACATTCATACGGAATACGTGTCCCAGCCATCTAATTCTAGCTGATTTTATGTGTCTCACCAGGTCTTGTCCACCAATCAACTCATTTATTTCACCGTTATTTCGAATCCTATACATATTCCCTTCCTTCACCGGTCCAAATATCTGTCTCAATATTCTTCTTTCAAAAATTCTTAGTGCACTTATATCCTTATTTACGAGAGTCCATGTCTCGTATGCATAAGTAACAACAGGTCTGATCAGTGTTTTATATAACATCAATTTGGTTCTTGGAGTTAGAAGCTTTGATTTCAGTAATGATTGGTTTGCATAGTAGGCTCTATTACCGGTTATGATTCTATTTACTATTTCGCTGCTCACTCGGTTTTCATTATTCAGAATAACACCTAGGTACTTAAATTCTGTAACTCCTTGGAAACAGTAATGGCCTGTGTGAAGGTCTAGCAGTTCTCTATTTTCCTTCGCAGACACTTTCATGTATTTTGTTTTAGCCTCATTGACTTCCAAACCAATCCTGCTCACTTCCCTCTCTATATTCCCTTTCTATATCTGAAATATAAACAAACACTAAATAGGATTCCGTGAATTGAGGAATTTTTGACTGGGGTTTGTAGATTTATTCACTCACCTTTTTGGACCATGACATCTCTTTATTACATACTGTTTTAGCATCATAGAAGAAAATTAGTAATGTGTATACTAATTGGACGATAATGTTGGTATTTAATGTGGGAATTGTATGAATGAAAGGTTGGCTAATCTGATCATATTCCAATTCTGCTTGCAATGGCAAACATGATAACACAGTGCTCTGAGCGTCCGAAGACAACAGACGTGACTTACGCTTGTTGCGTTCGGCTGTCATCTTAATTCCTTTCATGTCGCGACTTATTATGTAGGCCTTAGGCCTAAATCATTTTATTGCATGTATCTTCGAGTTTTGCGTAATTGCGCCTCATTTCTGTAATGTAAAAATTTTTTTGCTCTAATGTGATTTCTCAGACATCATGATGCATAGAAGGCTTAGCTAAACTTTCAAAATCTAAATTCACTTGTAACATTTACGCACAATAAATGTATTAAATTATTCCGCTTATTCACAATTATTTTCTCCATCCTGGCCAATTTAATTCCACGACATTATTAAAATATCATACACAATTCTTAACACTAATGATAAAAATATTTGCGCATTTTGTACAATTGTAATTAGTGTAAGTCATGGGTGAACATAGCTTGTACTGTTCTCGGATCCGAGTTGTGTGTTCCTGTATATGATATTAAAAATAATAATCTTTACTTTGTGCCATCTGAAGAATGGGCTTATTTAACTATAGCGTGTTATACTCATTAAACTCATTAAACTTAACACATCTTATTACTTATCATGAAATTACAATTTTATGCTAATTAGGTCAGTCTTTTGTGTTTTACTTTACTCTTATGTTGTTATTTAAGTGTCTTTCATATATTAGTTAAAGTTAAGTTCTGAACCACAGAAGTAGAACATCCGTGTCACCTGTGTGTAACATATCCTCGGCGAATCGGGGCTTCTATCTGTCGTGCAGGGTGTCTGGGAGATCTTCTGTCTATCGTGTGTTGGTGAAGTTTGGTGTCATTCTTAAAGATGAGTAGTCTGTCTCTTCTGTAGATTCTTGTGGTCTGTTTCTTCGTGGTAACTTTCACTAGTTTTCACACTGTTGTATCGCACATATTGCTTATGGTTAACATTTACATTCTAGAAGTTTAACATCACATTTAGGTGATGTTATTTATTTATAGAGATGTCATCGCCGCACACTCAAGTCATTCACAACATTCACATCATCCGGTAATTACGTAAGTTTTACTTAGTCTACATGTTTAATATTTTCTAGCGGTCTACATAATGTGCTGTACGCTGTATCACCAGGGGAGTCTCTGATTCAACTGGACTAACTAACTATAGGGGTAATGGGGCTGTCCGCGCGCGGGTAGTTTCTCAGCGCGAAAAGTAATTATTATTAATTATTTTCCTTTAATTTGCTTACAATCTAATTACATCACTCTATACTTTTATTATTCTTTTTATGTAACGCGAGGTCGTTATGGATTTATTGAGTTTCTTAAATCTAATTTTATTAACTGATACATCGGCAAATCGGCATGTTACTACCGGTTTGGGGCATAGATAAAGGGTTCTTTAGTATCTTATTAAATTATTTTAGTATTATAATTTTTTATTTAATTTTATTGTGGGATTTAGGCATATTAAATCGTCACAAGTTTATAAATGCTGATTGGAGAGCAGACCCCACGTTACTTACACTACAGCCACTCCAAGGAAGAAACAGTACCATCACAGCAAAACAAATAAGAGCACAGTTTTGTAATTATTTTAATACTGTTGGAGCAGTTCCATGGCAGAACAACATATTTCAACAATAAACTATGAATCAATTTTTCAGTAAAAGACTTGTGTTTAATAAAAATATCCTGTCTTTTAGCATTGTTCTAACACATACACGATTTCAACAAAATCCTTATTCCGTTTACTCATTTTTTATTTTTTAACAGGGACGTTTCGGCATCTCGCCATAATCATCCTAATTACATCGATTAGTTTGTACAATAATTATAAAATTAATTAGATTTAATGTTATTTACAATTTTTATAATAATAAATACCTGATATAAAATATTAAGTATGTAGTAAGTATGCCAATCATACGTTTATAATAATAAATACCTGATATAAATTATTAAGTATGTAGTAAGTATTGGCATTAGTAAGTATGCCAATCATACGTTTATATCAGTTATTTATTATTAAAAAATTGTAAATAATATTAAATCTACTTAATTTTATAATTATTGTACAAACTAATTTTCGGTGTATTTAGGATGATTATGGCGAAATGCCGAAACGTCCCTGTTAAAAAATAAAAATTGAGTAAACTGAATAAGGATTTTGTTTAAACCACCTCATATTTATACATAACAATTCAGTTCAACAAACCATAATAATACATGATTTCTTTTTGCTTTCTAAAATCGTAGTATGTATGTATTTATTTTTTGTCGAAATAAATTAGAATAACAGAATTTAAATATAAATTGTTTACTTACTGTACCTTCATTTTCGATCTCATGGGGGGTCGTTCATGGTAGAGCTTCCTGGTACTTGAGTTTCTTGATCCCTCAGGAAATCTAGTTCCTCGAAGTACCATAAGCTTGGTTCGTAAACACTTTCAGTTCCTGTGCCAGATTTATAACTTGCGATTACTTTTTTTAATTCTGTCCGATAGGCATTGCGCAAAACATTAATTTTTTCCGCACCATCTCTCTATCGGCATTAGGTTCGACCTCCTTCAATTTTTCAATTCGTTTTTCATATGCCAAATTCTTCAAATTTCTATTTCTGTATGCATCGCTCTTTACCTTCCATACTTTCGGCAACTGAAAGTATAAATCAATAAACTCACTCAAAAATTCTCTGTTATTTATAAAATTGGCCATTTTAAAAACACTACCTTCTACTTACACGCGTGAAAAGAAACTGCAGTTATTGCACAATGTGTCGCACAAAGCCCATGCACAATGCAATAGTTGCGCAACGCCACTCGTGCAATTAATTTCAAACAACTTTGAATTTCTGCAACCAGTTGCGCAGCACGTCAAACAACACCATACACTATACAATTGTTTACACAACAGCCTCTGTTGCGCAATTTCTTCGTAGGTGTATGGGGCATTTAATAACTTAATATTCATAAGTAGAGGTGGGCTAAACTAGTATTTTAAAATAACAGGTATGAAAATACCGTTCCAAAAAATAACAGGTACAAATACCTGTTATTACATACTTATTATACATAACCTATATTATCCTTTGTAAGTAACTCGTTTTGAGATTCCTGCAGGTCTCCTATGTAATATCTTCAAATAAATACACTGCAAGTAGGTTTATTTTCACCTAGATAAACCTATTAATATATTAATAAACCTACTTGCAGTGTATTTATTTGAAGATATTATATAACCTATACTATAACCTGTAATATACTATAACCTGTACTATAACAAATTATATAATTTGTTACAAGAAATAAATTGAAACTAAAAGTATTGACAGTGTTACTTTACACTGTGACTTTATTAAAATATTACTGTTAAAAGAAAATAAGAAACAAGAGAATTTATAGGCCTATCTCCCTTTGGGAATAGCAATTTAAGTTTTCATTAAGGGTAAACAAACTAACATTGGTTAGACAAATCAGTTGCGAAACTCGGGGCAATGAAATAATTTAGAGTGTACGTAATACCACAACAAATAATGTGAAAAAAAATCAGAAACATATATAATATTTTGGCCGTCTTATGGGAGTCAGTTTTGCCTTTAGGACTAACCTTCCTCAGCCGCGTTCCTAACACAATTAAAAGGTAGAGGTTTAACGTGTCTGGGAGACTGCTACTGTCTTACGGCCTCCCTCATTAAACATGAAATTGCATTTACCTTATTTCGAAAAGAAATAAAGTACATGAAGAAATGCGTTCTTTCCGAACATAATGAAGCAATAAAGCTTTAAAGTTCAACATTGACATTGTCGATGTTAAAATTACAAAAATAGTATTCCAAGGATCCACTCACCTTGCCCGAACGAAAATTTTATATTTAGCCCCACCTGTTTAGAAGATGGTTCCCTTTGCCACAGCGTAAAGGAAGCTTAATGTTCATGGCGACTTCGAATTTTCTACAAGACAAGCACCGTATAAGAACCTGTTGATTGCTCTACCTCTTTGATACATAATTAATGTGTCCAAACTGTGGTACAAACTGAACGCAAAAGATGTCAAAAGTCCGAACTAAGGACTCACTTCATTGGTTCACTAATGTTTTCATATACGTTAAACGTCTGAATAAAAGAAAACCACGTATATACAAAACAATTGTAATCCATTGTTTAATACCACCTGACCATTGCCAGGTGGTTTTCCAAAAATTATAATACAGTACGTTACGCTGTTCAAGCTTGCCAAAACAACGCGTTGCGACGACCCAGTCAAATCAAGCGCAGACTTGCCTGACGCGAACTTGTAGTCTGTACACAAATCCACGGCGACACACACCGTCACTCAGTATTGTTTTAATATAGGACATTCAACACCAGAATCCAGAACGTTATAATGAAAATAATGGGTGTCTCTTAGACTCGTTGCCGTCGATCAGCCACAAAAACCGTCCTGTTTACGATTTTAGGAAACTCTGCAGGCTAGTTAATTGCTACATTTACCGCTAGATGTCGCGCTGTGTACTGTATTGGCAAACTCGATCAACTGACCTGATCTCTAGTGGACATAATTGAATACTATCACACGCCATGTAAACACTGCCATTGACAATACACCTAGACATAAAATCCCACAAACCTTTCTTATTCTGTACCTCAGTGTATAGTTACAGACAAATCATGACGTCCTCGCCTCACTCCACCGCTTCCAGGAACCTCACGCGACCGCTTCGCTCGATCGCTTCCAGGAACTGAGGACGTTATGTTTTGTCTGTAACTATATGGTGATGGCGAAAAAAATCGTGTTCAAGATAAGGGCTGATTCTGATTCTACTACCACACGAAGAAAAGTCATTTTCTGAAAAGTGTCTGTGTGTAGAATTTTTCCTATGGGGAACGATAACTGCCGCACATTCAAACAGAATAAAATAATTTTTTTATATGTACCTAACTTGGAGAGGACTCAAGGTCTATTGATTTTGGTGAAGATCAGTTAAGGGGAAGGGGTAGTTTACCGGCAACGTTTTATATTTTAAAAAGAGTAAAGTACTTAATTTTGATAAATAAAAAATCCTCAAAAGGTAGAAATAATCAAGTAAACAACTGTATAAAGATAGGTGAAATATGTATAAATGAAAAGGATAGTTGAAGGGGAAGGGGTAATTTTCTATAAATGAAAATGATATTTGAAGGGGGAGGGGGTAATTTTCTATAAATGAAAATGATATTTGAAGGGGAAGGGTAAATGATGGTAGTAAAAATGGCTACTATAAATTTTTACTTTTTATAACTGTACTACGTTTTCGGCAACAATGAAGTAGTTTGTTGTTAAAATTCCTTCCCTCCCTGTCTGGCCGTAGTCTTGTTTTCTGCTAATCCAAGCGTTTCGGCAGTGCCATCGACTGCATCATCAGTGAAAATCGAGTGCGCTAACATGAGGTGGTATACGTTAGTGACGACAGTACTGTGGTTAAGGCTGAAGAAAGAAGTAGTTTCTATGGAAATATTTCATTACGAAAATGATCTTCAATATAAATCTTAGAACATGGAAGTCACGTATGGTTTTCGATACAGATATTTTACATACAGACGCCAAATTGGATTCTACAGATAGACATTTGCCTAAAACTTACAAATATTCATCGACATTATGCAGGTTCAAACGATACCTATTTGTAATAAACGTATAGACCGAAACGTAACATATATAGACCTGACGATAGAGATTCAACACTGATTTCGAGATGCGCAGTGGACAAACATCTCGATGCGAGGCTAACAAAATTTTCATTAATTTCGCACATGCGCGCAGCAGTCTTGTACAGTGTTTCATAGTGTGAACGTCGGCTGCAACGAGGCTGGCGAGATTAGAAGCATGTGTGTGACAGAGACAGAGGTAGTTCATGAGTGAGACAGTGTACTGTTATCGCCTTGTCTGCCTTCTTTCCTCTTTGCCTTCTTTCCTCTTTAGACGACTTTGCTATACTTTTATATGGGGGTTATTCATTCGCTGGGTCGGGGCAGCTCAGCGAACAAGAAAGGCTGTCACGTTTCTACACCTAACAGACACACTGTATTTATATAGTACCAGTATGTTTATAACCTGATTTATGTCTGACACTGTCTAGACTCAAGCAATAATAGATGCTGTGAATCCACTGAACTAAGTGCCACACGAAAAAATACTGTTCATGTAAATGATTTTATCCGTCTGCAACCACGTCTCCCAGCCTTAAACATGCGACAATATTGGATTCGTACACTATATACGAAAATCGCCTTTATTTAAAAAAAAAATTACTAATTCTCCAAATGTTTCTAACCGAATACAATAATGAATCAAAAAAAATAAAAATATTTTTCTTGGATTTCGTTATCCGTTGATTAACTAATATAATTATATCACTACAGACTCGGAACACAAAGCTTTTTATTGGTAAAAACGTAAAAGTTTTACCTTATACCTGAAATAGTTTTCGCTTATTAGAATCTTCGTCTGAGGCTGCCAGTAGGAGCACTGTCCGTCTTGTTTTTGCGACGGCGTCGACTTTTGAAGGAGCGATGTTGTGTGTGTGGGGTGTGATATGTTCAAATAATACATGTGATTTGAATCGTATCTGTTCGTTTAGGTTGTCGTTTTTATATATTTTTGTGAGTTTTATATATTTCCAATTGTTCGAGAGTGTCTAGTTGACGGCCTTTTGTGTGTACGTGTAGAATATCCATGTAATGTCGATGTTTGTGTACGTGTGGTTTGCTTCAATGAGGTGGTTTGCAAAGGTGGATTCGAACATATCACATCCCACACACACAACATCGATCCTTCAAAAGTTGACGCCGTTGCCAAGAACAAGACGGACAGCGCTCCCAGCGGCAGCCTCTGACGAAGCTTATAATAAGCGAAAACTGGTTCAGACATAAGGTAAAACTTTTACGTTTTTACCAATAGGTCTAACAAACTTTGTGTTCCGAGTCGGTAGTGATATACTTATATTTAACAATATTTTTTCTACAATTCTGGGACTGTATTCAGGCACTGTATGTAAATAGTTATGAACATACTGATTACGTTCACAGACTTCATAATAAGAGGACATTAATTTTATGGACACAGTTGCTGCACATGTAGATATGTTTAGTTATTTTTATTTTTATTTTAAGAACATAAGTCAATTTCCCTAAATTGTCACCTTTAGGAAAAAAAGAGAAGCGAAATTTTCACCTGCGTTTACGGTGAGATTCAAAACAATAAATGTCTGAGGAATAACAACATTTTCCGGATAGCCAATGGCGGTGATTATATGGTGTGTGATAGTATATAATTATGTCAACAAAAGATCAGTTCAGTCGGTCGAGTTTTCCAAAACAATTTACTGCGTACAGAGCACGACATCTAGCGGCGACTAGGAATTAACTTGCCAGCACAGTACACCTAAAGTCTAAACAGGACGGTGTTTATGACTGATTGACGACAGTCAGTCTAACAACACTTTTAGTATGGTTATAACGTTCTAAATTGTGATGCTGATTGTCCTGTATTAAAACAATACTGAGTGACGGTGTCCATCACAGTGAAAACGTGTACAGATAACAAGTTCGCGTCAGGCAGGTCTGCACTCGGTTTGACTGGGTCGTTATTTTAAACAGCATTTCTGATATCATTTTGGCCGTCTTATGGGAGTCTGTTTTGCCTTTAGGACTAACCTTCCTCAGCCGCGTTTCTAACATAATTAAAACATAGTGGCTTAACATGTCTGGGAGACTGCTACCCTCTTACGGCCTTCCTCATTAACCATGAAATTGCATTTACTTTATTTCGAAAAGATAAATATAATAACAATATTTTTTTCACAGGTATTCTGCCTACGTACCAAATTTAAAAATAAATATCTGTGTATGAAGAAACGCGTTCTTTTCGAATATAATCAAGCAAAGAAGCTTTATAGTTCAACATTGACACTGTCGATGTTAAAATTACGAAAATGATATTCCAAAGAGCCACTCATTTTGCCCGAACAAAAATTTTATACTTAGCCGCCCCTGTTTAGAAGATGGTTCCCTTTTGCCACAGCGTAAAGGAAGCTTAATGTTCGCGGCGACTTGGAATTTTCTACAAGACAAGCACCGTATAAGAATCTGTTTATTGATCTACCTTTCTGATGCATAATTAATGTATACGTGCCCTCACGTGAGAGAGAGGAATATGTTTATAGATGATAGTGGTCTATGTGTATAACCAGGGTGTTTACGGGGGAGTAAAACATGGGAGTACCCCAGAGGGTAGAAAAAAGGTAACAAATTTTGTTATCTCTTAATTTCTAGCCTCTTTTTTCAACTGTTTTTATTAGCTTGTACAAACAGGTTTGTTACACAGCACACATTTCGTATACTTTTGAAATGTGGAATATAGGAAAAAAATTCAGTCAATAAGTACCTTCTAAACAATGTTTCAATAACGCGGATTTTATTGTATTATTACCGTTATATTATTGCGATTGATTTCAGGACTTTATCACACCCTTTTTTCAGCCACTTTAAAGAAGGAAAGAAGGTAATATCGATTAGCCTTAACTTGTTTTATCTTTTGTATGAAGCCGACTCGACCGGACCCCAGATCCCCCCCCGCAAAACAAAATTATAGATACGCCACAGGTGTACGTCTTATAAAACCGTTCTCCTGTTTTTATCAGTACTGATTTATCAGTTATTTCAGAGAAAGTCCAGTTTCGAATCAATGCCACTTTTGATCGATTTGTTCGCAAGCGATGACAATCTGCTTTCAGACTCGGTTGATCAAACAAAATATTTGGACAACTTTAATTTAGAACACGACCGTTCTGCAGCTGCAATAGCTGTTACCGGTATTGTCAAAAATACGATAAAACCACGTAGTTTTAATAAACTTGTTGTTTCATCAATTCCCAAGTCTTTTGTACAGTTTCAACAGACGTGTCACTTCCGCTGCAAACGTGCACACTAGTACTAGTCTAGCAACAAGAGGTTAGGTGATAATGTCAGGTAAACAAGAACGAGCTTATCAACCTTTCTGTGCCGGCTGGGCCAAACAGTATGATGTGGTGGAAACCGGGTGTGAGTAGGATGAACATAATTCCACTGTCTGAGAAAGAGTCGCATCCTAACCTCAATTGATAACACGATGTCTTCTGTTTTCCATTGTTTTTACTGAAATTAATTTGATGAATTCTTTTAAAGTGAGGAGGGTGTACTTTTCTCAACTTAAAAAAAATAAAACATTACTACAAAACATCATTACAAAATATATATCATTTTAAAGAAGAAAACATACAACTTTAAAATCACAAATACTATACCCTGATTAACGAAAGAAAGTGACTGGCGGAGCGGCCGCGCGGCGACCGAGTTTGTAGTAAAAACATTCCACTTTATAACCTCGTGGAAACGTAAAATACAGGGCGAGAAATGTCTAATGAACTGTATTTTAATCATCAATTAAAGGCGTTTTTAACAAACTTTTCTAATTTTTAAAATCTCTTTTCAATAAATTTACATTGTGAGTTAAAGAAAAAAATACACGATTTTGAATTAAAAAATTAGGGTTTATCGTTTTTATTACGTAAGAACTCAGAGGTTAAGCATCGGAAAAAAATTTCTTGTAGACAAATGGTAGTCCACCTTCTTTAGTACAATATATCAAAAATTGAGATTCCTACGATTAAAATTAACGACGTTATTAATTTTTTTATAATGTCCTGTTAACTCAGTTGTTAAAAGTTGTACACGAATGAGATTTGCGTGACGCTCTCTTTAGATAACTAAATGTAGAAGACATATACAACTTACACCTTGTACGTGATAGGAATACTACAATGGATTAATATATAAAGTGAATTTCACAGAGAGCAATGCGTGGCGCTCTGCGGCGGAAGTACAGTCAGAACCTATTGGACCCATTTTATTCGCGCGCTACCGTCATTCCCGTACAGCGTCTCGGCCTCTCCTTTATGTCTACAAATAGCACACGCTTCCAGGAAAACTGAACCGTTATACGCACACTAAGGGTAAGGGAAATTTCCAGCTTTCAGTTTAGTTGATGTGGTGGTTGAGTGATGTCCGGTTGTTGGTTATCTTGATTTTAAGTGTTAGTTTCTTGTGCTTTCATTATAAATTGACGTGTTTTTAAGTTATTTTGTGTGAATATACTTCGGTGGCTGAGCATGGAGCAACGTAACGAGGCTGAACCAAGGAAACATAGGGGAAGACCTAGGACTCGAACTCCAAAGAAAAGACAAACTTCGGGCCGAGGCGTACCTATGAAAGGACAGTCAAGAGAAATTGTGTGCAAAGTGCGGGAATATTTTGATAGAGAAAAGGCGAACAAAGGTCCTTTGATTCCGGTTAATAATGCAATACAGCGAACTGCAGATGCTCTGAAAATACATAAAAATACAGTTCTGCGAGTTTGCAAGGAAAAAGAATTGAAAGAAATACAAGATGACAGTAATAGCCAACTTTCAACTCCGGGCAAACAGAGGAAACGGGAGAAAACTGTGACAAAACTTGACACTTTTCAGGAAGACGCTATACGAAGACATGTATATCAATATTACATAAGAAAAGAATATCCCACTTTGAAAAAACTTTTATCATCGTTGGAAAATGAAGAGCTGTTTAATGGCAGTCTGTCTTCGCTTAGAAACGTGCTAAAAGGTTTAGGATTTACGTGGAGAAAATTTTCGGGCAGAAAAGTGATTATGGAGAGAAGCGATGTCGCTGCCTGGAGGTGTCGTTTTCTTCGCCAAATCAAAGACGAGAATTTCGATAATATAATTTGGCTCGATGAGACCTGGGTCAATGCAGGGCATTGTTTGAAACAAGGATGGACTGATGAGTCACTTCAGGGGACAATGTTAACACCTATAGGGAAAGGTGAACGATTAATAATATGTCATGCAGGTTCTTCAAAAGGGTTTGTTCCAAATTCCCTTCTACTATTTAAATCGAAAAAAACCGGTGACTACCATGAAGATATGGATCACGACAAATTCTTCGGTTGGTGTTCTGAAACTTTGCTAAATAACCTAGAAGAGCCTGCAGTAATAGTCATGGACAATGCTCCCTACCATTCTAAGCAAATTGATAAAGCTCCCACAAGCAAAGATAAAAAAGCTGACATACTTGCATGGCTGGATAGGAAAAATATTCAATCTACAACCGACTTGAAAAAATCAGAACTTTTGGAATTAGTGAAATGGCACAAGCCCCAGAACAAAAGGTATTTTGTTGATGAATTGATAGAGAGCAGAGGTCACAAAGTGATAAGGCTACCACCTTACCATTGCCATCTTAACGCCATTGAGCTTATATGGGCTCAGGTTAAGGGGTATGTTGCCGAAAACAACAAAATGTTTACTTTAAAAGAAGTTGAACGACTGACTAAAGACGGATTTAATCGAATTACTGCTGAGAGGTGGGAGCAAGTAGTGGACCACACCCAAAAAGTTATTATCGATGCATGGAATAACGAAGGACTAATGGAAGAAGCTGTGCAGGAAATGATTATATCCGTGGAAGACAGCAGTAGCTCCGAGGATGATAATTGTTCAGAAGATGATAATAGTGATGACGATCCAATGGAGGGTATCAGAGAACTTTCGTTTGAAGACTACTAACTCACAGCTATAAGTGTTTTTTATAGAGTGTTTTAATAGTGTATTTTTATGATTTATACACATATTTTATGAGCGGATTCCATAAAAGCTGAAGAACACTACAATACTTGTAAGTACCGTACTGTATTTATTATTTATTTGTCAATGCTAATAACAAGTAATTTACTAATTGTTTTTACATTTCAATTACATTATAACAGTAAAATACTGTTATAATTATGCAATATCTGGTAGACCGACCTTTGCTCGGTAGTTTTAAACTGTAAACTATATTTCATAGTTAAATAATTAGTTATTGAGAAATTTGAATGGCATTAACAATTTCCCAGTAATTACATTGCACTTCAATTAGTAGTATTAAAGCTGATCACAAAACAAAAACAGTTTATTAACAAGAAAACAATAAATACCGTACCGCAAAAGAGTAATAAACAATCATTCAAGACTGTTATAAAAAGCATGTAGTTCAACTAAACCACAAAAGTCTGGTCAGATGTACTTTTTTGACAGATCTCCAGGTAGAAGATTAGATTAAATAAATAGACAGATAACTAAGTATATACTTATGAGAGATTGGTGACTCGTAGTAAGTTGGCTATGTGTCAATGTGTGAGCCGTGAGCGTATGCACCACTTTCTTTGGGCTGTTACTGTACCTTGACTCGATCGCGCGCCGTTGAGCGATGTTAGTTCTAATTTTCCTATATTAACTGATTGCGGTTATATTTCGTAATATTTGAAGGTTACATACCACTTTGTATTGATGAATACAATTTTGTTATGTTTATTGTGAAAAAACACAATGAAAAAAATTATTAATAACGGAGTTAACAGTACATTCGGAAAAAATTAATAACGTCGTTAATATTAATCGTAGGAATCTCAATTTTTGATATATTGTACTAAAGAAGGTGGACTACCATTTGTCTACAAGAAATTTTTTTCCGATGCTTAACCTCTGAGTTCTTACGTAATAAAAACGATAAACCCTAATTTTTTAATTCAAATTCGTGTATTTTTTTCTTTAACTCACAATGTAAATTTATTGAAAAGAGATTTTAAAAATTAGAAAAGTTTGTTAAAAACGTCTTTAATTGATGATTAAAATACAGTTCATTAGACATTTCTCGCCCTGTATTTTACGTTTCCACGAGGTTATAAAGTGGAATGTTTTTACTACAAACTCGGTCGCCGCGCGGCCGCTCCGCCAGTCACTTTCTTTCGTTAATCAGGGTATAAGACAAAAGTGATGGCCTTCCGCTGGAAGAACCCTATAAGAACAAAAATTGTAATTGATAATAGTGTTTTGGAGCAGGTGTCAAATTTTAATTATCTGGAGTGTGATACCTCATATAGGAAGGATAACGATATCGAGAGAAAGTTAAATAAATTTAGTTATACCTGTGGAACAATAAGACGACTATTGATGAATAAAACGCAGAGGGAGACACAAATATAAGGTCTATAAGGTCGTGGCTGTGCCGACTTTAATGAATGGATGTAAAATATGGATTCTCCTGTAAAAGCTATTTCAAAAATACAGGCCTCGTATTTTTAAGAGCTCTATTTACAGGCTTGTATTTTACAGGGCTCTGAAATTTCTAAGAGCAGTTAAGGGATGTAGTTTGAGAGATCGCCTACGAAACGACGACATAAGGAAAGAGCTGAAGTTACAGTCGGTTCTGGAGAGAATAAAGCAATATACGCAGAATTGGAAGTTCCATGTGGAACGCATGGTAGACACGCGTATTCCTAAACAAGCGTTTGAGTATGGGCCAGTGGGGACCGTGGGAGACCCTGGGAAAAATGGTGAGAGACTCTGTGAAGTCAGAACGGGTTGTAGCCCAAGCCATGTAGTGAAGAAAAACAAGAAGAAAACATGATCTACCACTGTTTACAAAAGTAAATCAATGGCATTTTTCTGCTTTTTTCTTCTGTTGTTCTCATTTTTACTTTTTGTACAATGTATTCTGTAGATTCAAAGTAGTAAAAAAAAAGAAAACTTGAAAATTATTTAACTGAGACCGCTGTTAATAAAACGTAAACTTGTTTCTCCTTGTTATTGTTATTTTTAGTTGTTTGTATTTTTAAATCACTTTTCGGTAATGTTTGTGTTTGGAGGCGTTTTATCCACGTAACCTGAAACGAAAAATATAACCTTCACAAAACATGCCAGATAAAAATTATTTACTCCAATTTTACGTTATGTGTAATTTTAATGAAACATGTTAGGAATTTAATTGTTATGTGAAATTTTTAAAGGATTGTCAATTCCATTTACCACTGTTTACCATTGTAAGTAAATCAATGACAATTTTCTGCCTATCTTCTTCTTCTGTTGTTCTCATTTTTAATTTATTATTTTTATTTTTTGTACAGTCTATTCTGTAGATACAAAGTAGTAATACAACGAAAACTTAAAAATTATTTAACTGAGACCCTGTTAAAGAAAAACAGATCTGCTCTTTTAAAGAAAAACAAGTATATTGCTCTTTTATTCGAACTAAGTTATGTGGTTTTAGAATATTTTTGACAATACCGGTATCAGCTGGTGCAGCTACAGAACGGTCGTGTTATAAGTTAAAGTTGTCCAAACATTGTGTTTCATCAAGCGAACATATCGATCAAAAGTGATATGAAACTGGACTTTCTCTGACGTAACTGATAATAAAGTACACTAAAAACTCGTTTATCCGAATTTGATGGGACCGCGCCCGTTTCAGGTAAACGAAATTTCGGATAAACCGAAACTTCTTTTTAAATAATAATACATATGTAAGTACAGTAACTTTATTTAATAATATTAATTTAAAAGTTACTTACAGTGAATATGACACAATACACTATAAAACGGCACTACACTGTAAATTATAGTTTCTACATTACTGGAACAGTCTTATTGCTTGTTCGTACAGTAATCCATCATAGTTTTTTGCCTAAGCTTTGAAACTCTTTTGCTGGCTGCCTGATCTCGAAGTCGTTTCATCATTAGAAGTTCTGCAGGGGAAGTTTCAATGTTTACATTTATGTTTATGTTACTTTATGTGTACAATATATGAACATAATACTTTGTGTTCGAAAATCCGAACAAATCGATAATTCAGAGTACCCCGTATCCCAGTTAGTTCTGATTATTGACTTTCTACTTTATATCACATGTAATCGATTGTCTACGCTATTAAATATAGATTATAGCGACAGAAAAATGCCTTTGTGTATTTTTAAAATTTACTAAACATTTTTTCGGATAAACCGGATTTTTAGATAAACGCGATTCGGATAAACGAGTTTTTAGTGTACTGCTAAAAATTTAGGAGATACTTATTGACTGAATTGCTTGGTGACATCGTGAGCGGAAGGAACAGTTATTGACAGATGTACAGGACCGAGGAAAAATGAAGAACATGCAGTCGATCGTTGTACGACATTTTTACTAAAGAAGATACGTGCGGAAAAAATAGACAGCGAAAATACTGAGAAATCATTGTGAACTTATTTACTTCACTTTACTTATTTTTACTAAACAACTTGTTCTTCAAACACGCGCGCGCGCGCACAAATACACGTGTGAGAAACGTCAAAAGACGTATTTTTTTTTTAGTTACACTCCCGACCTCCAGCTGTCTGCGTACACTTGTGTTTCATGTAATGTCATCGCTGTTTACACAAGTAATGCATCAGTTTTTTCCTTATAGCATTCCCAACTCAGTGGGTGTGTACTCATCAAACAAAAGCGTCTGGGCAAAGTGACGCAGATTGTAAATTTTTCTGAGGCTACAAAATTTACGTAAATTCTATACAAGCTGCTATACACAATTTTGTTACACGTAATGTCTTCAACCTTTCTTGGGGCTCATGAGTAATGGAGATTTTCCATGGATTGGTTACTAGCTCCTCGCACAACCTGTAACCAGGAGGACCAGGGTTTGATTTTACAGTGTCCTTGTCTAGACACGATATACAGGTCACGGAAATGATATTTCTGTGAGTTGTCGATGGGCGTAACTTTTATCAACCATATCAGTAACATTTTTACAAAATTTAGATAACAAAATACAGAATATTATTAAACACTTAGATCATCTATGTATTTATTAGAGATAAGTATGTATATATGACATTTCTCAAAACAATGGTCATAATATTAATCAAATATATACTTCAATTAATAATCCTCAATACAACAATACAGACTTTAATATAGAACATGAAATAGCCAATAAGATAAATTGTTTACGTATTACTATTATAAAGAATCACAACATTTAGAAAACCTACCCAAATATCTTGAATTATTCGTAAAAATTAGGGATGGGTCCTCGATACTTTCGATTCCTCGATACTCTCGATACTTGCATGGTATCGACATCGAGCGATACTTTAGAAAACTCGCTCGATACTTTTTCGATACTTATGTTTCTATTTATGTTTTTACATAAATTGTAATTAGAAATTTTTTAGAAATTTCATACATAAAATCTGCAATATCAGTAGCAGTTTGCTTATAGAAAGATGTTGACTAGTGGAACCTCGTTAGTACGTTTTTTAAGGGACTGAAAATTTTGGACGTCAAAAGCGGGAAAACGTACTACTGAAAAATGCAGTAGGCTATAGTATTTACCAGCTTGACGAGCGAAGTTGCGCTACCTGTTATGTCACAACCCTCGCCCGCCCGTTGGCCTTGAAAATTACGACGTGATAAGCGATAAAACGTACTAATGAGGAACGTGTTAACGAGGTTTCACTGTATTGCCCTATATGTGATCGAATCGTAAACAGTAGAAATAAAGACGGAGATATGGTCAGGAAGAACCTTGTTTCAATTCCTGCTTATTCACCGTACACCCGAGCATCTAATTACCTCACTGCAAGCCATACTACTACGCTTTTTCGTGAATCGTAACATGTACACAAAGTGTAGACATTCCAAAATATACGACTGTTGATGTCTAGGCTCGACTTTGGAGAAACATTGCAACAGATACAACTCGATAAGTCACTGGTTACAAAATTACAAAACAATGGCAAGTGTTGTGTTCATGTTTAGTCTACAAAACAAGACTAAACATTAGTTACAGTACTACGTATGTATAAAGTTCACAAGCCATACATTCTTATGAAACTGCAAACCGTTTATTTAGAAATCATGATTTTAGGGTTCATTTAACCAGTTTATCTAAAATGAATCTCATACTCTTCACATAAACGTCTCCATAAAAGAATTATGAACATGAAGTTATGAAAAGGTACACAAATAAACAATGGAGCATTGAAAGTCATAAGATCCAAGAGGTGTTCTAAATTTACCGATATTTCAAGCAATATATCGGATATATCGATATAGCTGTTACGATATATCGGAAGACCGATATATCGATATACCAATCAATGTTGCCATCCCTACGTACTAGTCCAATAGTACGTGACTAATTGCATGTTGAGTTGTGGGAAAAATGAAACTCCGCCTACAAGAAATTTTTGACAAATCAAATTAGAGCTTTCAATCATAAGCAATCTATTTTGGTATGTTTTTAAAATAAGTTTGCATGCCGGCAGTCAGTTGCTACCTCCACGTGACAGAAGACTTTGTGTTTTGTGGCACCATATTATATTTATAATTTATATATTTTTTCATTCAATATGAGTGAAGTGTGGAACTATTTTCAAATAGACCCTCATTTGAATTTGCGGCAGTTATCGTTCGACATAGAAAAAATTCTACATATAGACACACAGACACTTTTCGGAAAATGAGTTTTCTTCATGTTTTGATAATAGTACAATCAGAATCAGCACTTATCTCGAACACGATATTTTCGCGACCACCATTCTTCCATTTCCTTACGGAACATGGAAGTAAAAAGGAACCTCCAGGTAACATAGAACTGTATGTACGCCAGTGGCGGCTTATGGTTCTGACAGTTGGGGGTTCAATGTCTGAATGTTTCTGCTAAGATAAGAGCAATTACCCCATTCCAAATAACACACGGGGTTGGTCGCAACATGAAGACATAACTATTGGCAACTTTCAGTACGCCTAATATTAAGTTGTGTTTATGGTATTTGTAAATCATTCTAAAAATATATAATTAAAATAAAAGGATAGTTAAATATTTCTGTTTAACTTTTCAGTGAAGGGTTTGTGAGGATCGGTAAAAAATAACACAAATTTCTAACTGATTTGTGTCGACGTTTCGACAATGTTTATTATCATCAGGACCTGTGTATGAATACAAAAGAAATGTCAGACACAACAGAACAATTATTTTGGTGAACGTGTTCGTGTATTTGAGTGTGTGTGCGTGTATGTGCGTGCGTATGAATGTATCATTGTATGTGTGAAGGTATGAGTTGAGATAATTTGTTTACGTCATCAAATATTTTCTTTAGAAAATTATAATATCACAGAACTTAATTTAACACTATTACAATTTAAATTGCTATACATAATGATATTTTTAAACATTTGATTGATGATGACAATAAACATTATCGAAACGTAGACGCAAATCAGTTAGAGATTTGTGTTATTTTTGACCGATCCTCACTAACCCTTCACTGAAAAATTGATTGATTGACGGTCACTACGAATTTAAGGATGATGATGACAATAAACATTGTCGAAACGTCGACACAAATCAGTTAGAAATTTGTGTTAGTTTTGACCGATCCTCACTAACCCTTCACGAAAAAATTGATTGATTTACGGTCACTACGAATTTAATGATTTCTGTTTAATATTTAAAACGGAAAGCGGCTTACCGAGTCCTTAATTTTGCATTTATCTTTAATAGAAAGTGAAGAAAAATTTGCTTTTAAAATAGATTGAAACTATTCATTTTACCAAATCAATGAACTGAACACAAAAATAAGAAATAGCTGAACACGTAACACACAAAAATACCAGCAAACACTTTGAAGGTTATACACGCTTCGGTCAGCTTAACGTTACTATAATTATTTAATCACTACATTAAACACACTTTATTTTCGGAATACAATTGCTTCACTATTTTATTTGACTTTAAGACTTTACTGCACACATTTTCGTTGCATTCTAAATGAAATAGAGAAATCACACAAAACTGAAGGTAAACGGACAAATCATATGGTAAAAATCATAATAATGGTGAATGGCGGTATTATGGAAATGTTAAAATTCCCGGGCGGTGCGGTTCGGCCCTCGTCAGAATTATTCGTCTCTGTCGCTAACACTCGGGATTAGCGACTGTTAAATGTAATTTTGCGTATACTAATTTCCCCCTCCAAAGCTCTCTACACAGTCTAGGAGGTGCTGAGAGCTGTTTTGCACCCCAAGCAATAATAGCGAACAATTCGCCTATTATGCGAATCCATTACTGTTCAGTCAACAAGATTGATTTCGCAAATCTTGTTATTTAAATATGATACCATTATCTCAACAAATCCTTAAACATATTTAAATTATTTAGGGGATTCACTGAACCATTGAACCTTATGGACGAGCCGCCACTGATGTACGCCCGAAAACATTGCGCGCACAAGAGCTGCTAGCCTACGCTATTCTATGCTAAACATTCTGCCTGACGACATACAGTTTCACGTGGCTCGTCGAATACCAGTGTTCGAAAAATTCTTGATAATGATTTAAGCATGCAGCCGTACAAAATTCAAATACTGTAAACCTTAATTGACAGTGATAAAGTAAACCGTGTGACTTTTTGCCGCCAGTTCTCGTATGTCATAAATAACAACGTAGACGTTATTCAAAATTCGCTAATGAGTAATGAAACGCATTTCCATGAGAGGATATGTAAATAAACAAACCTTTCGGTATTGAGAGCTTTGAGATATGTTTGAGACAAGCTTCGAGAACCATTACACACTGCTAAACTTGCTGTATGGTATGCAATAGCTTCCTTTGGAATAATCAGTCCTCACTTCTTTGAGGGAGAATGGGAATTCCATTACTGTCACATCAGAGCAATATGTGCAAATGATTAACAAATTTCTGTCTCCCCAAGTCGCAGAAAGTCTAAAATCACACCAAACAATATGAAGAGCAACCAGTCATAGGGCTAGAGGCGATCAATGGATGCAGTTTAACGAGTTACCTTCAGGAGTGGCAACATTTTGTGGCCCGCGAGATTGCCAGCGTGCCATTTATTCTACTGGGGATATTTTGAGAGTAAGGTGTACAATGATCCACCCCCATGAAACATCGAAACACTCAAAGATGGTGTAATTTCTGTTCACATGTTACACCGTATAATGGAAAACGTAAACACTACTTTAGAAGTGTGTGAGTTGAAATAGTCGTCACATTTGGAGCGTTGTTAAGAAACAAACATTTATTAATTTAAAAAATATACATATATATACTCTGCCAGAAATATTTATATATACTTTGCGATCTTTTCACGCCTACTTACCTTTTATCAACATCATCAGAAATTCAGGGCCGCCACCAATATCTTTGAAGGACAGATATGGAGACCTTTATACTTTACCTTAATTAAAACACTGATAATTTTGCTATCTGACTTCCCACAATTCAGAAAATTCCCCGGAACGTTTAGACGAGTTTTTCAGCACAGAACACTAGGAAATGGTAGCGACGAAATAACTACGCTAACACATGGTTATATTCTGTTAAAACAAATTTTATTCATTTATTCAAATTTAATTACTTCTTTCTTTCTCTTATTTTTTACTTCTTTCTACTGACATCTATTACATAGTATCTTATTATAATAACCCCTACTTATAAATCAGTACTATTACGTTATATTTTCCCCTGTTATTTTTACCTACTCACACTCTCTCACTCTATTACTTAATTTTATCCCCCGTTTTATTTATGAGCTCATTAATGATTTATAATGTTTTTGCCAAATGAATCTGCCTTTACACTTGTTACCTATTTGCGTAATATCCAAATGTTGCGCACGATGTTGTCCGGAACCGTTTTCACTAAACACTCTCCACTCCGACCAAAGTTTAACGTCATTTAATCGTCACTTCATTATTTACCACGGGTTGTACATTTATACTCCTTGGTAGGCCTACTTTAATACTTTTTCGGCCTACCAGGGACTCATCCGAGACTATGGTTGAATTAACGACTGTACAGTTTGAAGACTGGTTTTTAATTGCCCAGCGTCAAACGAAGCATGGGTCCGCTCGGTCGCCCGTCTCGCTGGCCACGTGGTCGTAAATTCGAACGCTGATTGGCTCTTTCCATCGCATGTGCGGCTATGGAATGTATGTACGTGATTTTCACGTTGTGAAAAAGGCGGCACACTCGCGCGCTCGTATACATTCGCAGACGCTAACAGCTTTTGTGCCTCTACGGCTTGGCACGAAGTGGACTACAGGGTGTTTCAAAAATGTCAAGCGTTTGTTATCAAAGCGTTGTTCAGTTTGGGTTGCTACTGCTTTTTACAATTATTATGAAAAATAACATAAACCCCTGGGTTTTCCCCGTTACAATAACCCCCCCCATGAGAGGTTTTCTGTCGAAACAGAAAAACTCTCATTTCCTAAAAACCTAAGAGGACCAGATAGGATATGGCGCCACTAACCCCCCTGTAATTCCTTATTAAAATCGTGGGTAACTTACCCCCCTAATCCGGTGACTGTGGCCTCACCTGCATGACCTTACTAGACTTCCCTTTACGAGATCCCAACACCATAAAGTCAGACAGGCTTGCCACCACAGTATCACCAGACTCTGTAACATTCAAGAAAAATATCAATAACTGGCTTTTCACCATACCATATCCTCAACTGACTTGTTTCCTCTTAGTCGTACTGGTTGCATATACATGTACGTTCTTAACATAAACATATTACATTTTCCTGTATTACATATTCCATATTACTTTTACTTCTGTTACCTATACAATACATATTGACCATTTATGTTAGACACAACAAACAAAAATAAAAAATTCAAACTCCAAAATAATTCAAATTCATCTACCAGCTCCAATCACAAAATTCCATTTTGGTTTCCGTTACCATCTATACACAATACAATGTCTGATTGTATAAAACAGCAAACTATTCAATACAATCAGTACACAGATAATCAAACAATCTACTCCACTACTTCACTATTCTCAGCACCATTACAATAATCATCAATTTTATCTTCTTTTTATTCAATCAGAAATTATTTAGTAACAATTTAAAAACCTCCTTCCACACACACTATTAACCCCCCTGGACTGTGGCGTCCAGTTGCCTCCACAAGAACTGAAGTTTTTTAGGGTGTAGACGCTGCTTACCCCATTCTTGCTTCGGCGTTACAAAACATTCAGCATTACTGATGTCCGAGGACACCAGTAATCCTACTAAAATTTAGTTATATGCCCTTAAGACGGTCTACCATCCCATTCGATGGATAGCCGCTGTTCCATAGTTATGGTGATTCCCCTGATTCACCCCCCGGTTAATTTCGAAATTCACCTTTACAACGATAACCAGCTAAAAATTTAATAGCCCCTACTTGAATATTGTTACGACGGTCTAACTAACTGGTCGTCGTATGGTACTGTGGAAAACAAAATACAAGACACCAATTACTACACTAATCACCAGCTTTAATTATCACAATTAATCAATTTGTAATCAACAAGATAGTCAACATGTCAACTGATGTATAACACAACTGTATTACAATTGTCCAGTGCGATTATAAAACACATAACACTTCGCCACAATACTTGGAACCGCACTGTGTAAATAGGCACTCAACGCACTATGTAATCGCTCGACAATCACTGAAACTAGACAGCAGGTACGGGCTATTTATAGTCTGCAGGGTTCCATAATAAGCGTCCTTAACAAGCCATCGAAAATTCTAGAGGACACTTCAGCGCAGCCTTCGCAGAAATACGTACCCACCGTGGACTAGTTGAGAAACTTCTAGAACGACACCATTGAACGCACGAGACGTTCCGCATTACTTAACACTGTCTCGCATGTCAAGCGTCACGTACGCATTAAAGCTGCGGGAATAGAGTACAACAACGTTCTCCAACGTACCAGAACGTTCCGTAACGGCGTAACACTTTTCTGCATTACGTAATAATATTATCCCCAAAAGCTAGGATGGCGTTTCTGTCTACTTCTCCGAGCTGGAAAGCCTCTTCCCTGACGTCGGCGTCGTTTTGGACTTCTGCGTTACTCTTAGTATGGGATCCTCGGCAGATCATTAGCATCCAGGGTCAAAATGCTCCCGACTAACAAGTGATTCCTACCCGCTACACATTTTAATAATGTTAATAATTTTTCGGCGTTTTCGTTCTGCTTCTGCTGTAATAAATATGCGGCAGTTTTGTTCTTTATTTTCGGAAAAAATTATAAAATGGAAGTTTCTGACTTCTTCCAAGCTTCTAGGGTTACACTCTGCTTTCCTCTGCTTAAATAATTTATTGAATTATCTGTAGGGCATATCCGTTAATTTGGCCATTTCCCAAAGTTATCTGCGTGCAGCGTTAGTAATTTCAGTCGATATGACACAAAGGGGTTGCTATATTTATGTTTGAAAGTGTAACGACCACTACTATAGCTAGTGTAGCTTTGCGGTTATCACTATGTTGGGTCAAGGAGAGATATCGGTGCGAAGTAATGGAAACTGTGATCTCTTTAAGGGACTCTCCAAACTACATCAGTCTGAGTCAGGAACAAAGCGATGAGAACGCTTTGTGTTAATAACTAATTTTTTGCTTTAAACATTAAATTCTCTAGTTTTTGGGGTCATCAAGGAAGGCATTTGACGGCAAGTTCCATAAAGAGTATATTAAATGCTGTTTACAAATCTACTTTTAATAAAACAGAATGCATAGTGAAATCTTGATACCGCGAAGACAATATAAATTATCTGTGCAGTGGAGAACTTAAAAACCAGAGTTGTAATGAACTATTATCTCGTCAGGAACAGATAGACTCTTATATTTTTTTACGTTTATTTGTGCAATCCAGCAATACATAACAATAAGTATATTGTTCACAGGATACATGGTATGAAGAGAACTACTCCATTGACTAGTTCTCTGTATTAGTATTCAAAAGTAACATATTATGTAGAGCAGCGGTCGGCAACTTTTTAGATATTGCGGACCACTAAATTCGCAATTTAAAATTTCGCGGACCACTAACAATTTTTAAAGGTACGAATTAATACGAGCATTGAGTATGATATACAATACATATATATTTATTTATATTTTAATTATTTTAATTTTAACACAAAAATAATAATAAATAATAGTAATATATATTAAAAATTAGTGCGACATTTGATGCTCTTAGTTTAAAATTATTTTACTAATCCTTGGCTCCAAAGATGTCACCGCAACACGTAAAGGAGCTTCTATTTCAAGCCGAGAGCGATATTTGTTTTTAATAGCTGTTACAGTTGAGAACGTTTTTTCACACAAGGAGGTCGTTGTGAATGGGGTCACAATTTTTAAGGCTTTTTCACTCAATATTGGATATTCGCTTTTTACAGAAAGCCAAAAATGACTTCTTGAAGATGAGTTGAATTGAAGTTTGAGACTATCATCCGACGATAATTCCATTAAACTTTCTTTTTCTTTCACATTTAAATTGCTTTCCTCAATATTTGAAGAAAATTGATTTAATATCCACATATTTCCATTTCTGGGATCCTCTTCTTTCGGATAATAATGTTCAAAAGACTCTTTGAGTGACTGCAAGTGCTGTTGAACAAGACCTATTATCTGTCGGTTGACGTCTTTTTCTTTCATGTATTCATCCAGATTTGGAATCATTTGTAAATCTTCGTCGATTAATAGTGTTTTCCATAACAATATTTTCTTCTGAAATGCGTCCATTTTACTTCGCAAAGTAAAAACGTCTGAAAGTTGTCCTTGAATAGTGTAATATAATTAATATTACAAATAAAAATTAATAAGATATGATAAATATATGTTATTATGTTGATGTGATCCCACCAGATTAATCTCCTTAAAGCTAGCAAGAGTTATGTTGTCTGAATCTCGGTGTTGAACTCGCCGATGATACAGCTCCACTTTGGATTCACCAATTACAAAGAATAAATTAAATATAAATAATGTTTTATAATTAAGTGTGATTGATTGATAATAAAATAAAATTTTGTAAGTTATGAAATTTGTACTAATATTTAGTTTTTTGTTCAATTGGTTAATTTAATTAATTAATTGTTTGTGTACTTTTCTCAGATATTTATTCTAGCACTGTAAATTATTTTGGTTTAGAAAAGAAAAATAGTTAACATTAATTATACAAATAAACACAACTCTTGTAACTGAATAATGATGTTCATTTATTGACATTCAAAATTATGCGCCAGTCAAACTGCGCATGGCCAAGGCATTGGCTGATATGTGCTCCAGTCGGTAGCGAACAAGAGTAACAAAATATATTTTTTACAAGGTTAGTAATTATGGTTCTTTTAACGAGTCGAAATGGTCAGAGGGCAAGGAACAAGATACATTCTTACAGGTATTCTTAAACTAAATTATTATGGCTGAAATAAAACAATATTATTATTTAAATTGTCAATTATGAAAATTAATATCGAACCATCCGTCGAAATGACGTCACTCCCTTCAAGCTGGCTGTGTCGTGCTGGTTCCGAAATCAAGTATGGCTGCCGTCACCTCGATGTTAGCTGCTATACTGCTGGAACTGGCTGAGCTTCTCCCGCAGAAATAAAATTATATTCCCTTCTCTGCGAAGTAGTGTTGGTCCAGGAATATAGTGTAGAGTGTCCTCTCTTCTCCTGCGATGTCGTTTCGTGATGGGTTTCTTGTGAAGTGTCCGGTGTTCAAATATGTGTATACGTGTTCTGCGAATATGGTCCAAAATCGTCTCAGAATGGCCGTTGATTTCTTGTGTTTGAGTTTGATGGTGTTATTACTGTTGTTTGGAATTAGTGAGGTGTTAAATATTAATAGTTAATGTTATTTTCATTTTTAGTTAACATCAATTACACTCTGCATCACCACACTCGGTTTTACACAAAATTATTCTTTTTTCGGTATTCTGTTAATACATTTTCAACTAGTCGTCTTCACGATTAACAATAGACTAATAGACTGAACGTCGTCGTTTTAGGGTAATTTGTGATATGTCTTTTTCCTCTTTATATTGTTCAATTATAAAAATATCTGTCTAAGACTTGGTTCACCATCTAAATATACATAATAAGTTTTCTTACTTTTTACTGTATTTCAAATATTTCTTAATTTTACATAAATCTAACTACTCAGTAATATTGATTAATTAATTTTACATCTTTGGATATATAGCGGGGTTTGTTTCAAGCTCATTTAAGCCCAAAAATTTTTTATAATTATTGTAGGCCTCATATTTTGTACAAATTTAGTGTTTAAATGGTTTTTAAGTGTTTTTTCTGATAATATTTCCATGGAATATTCTTAATAACTCCGTGATTATCTTTGTTGTTAATAATTTTGCTGTTAAAACACTTCAATATTGATTAATTTACTGTTTAGTCTGATTTGATTACCATTATAGGCCTAGTATTATTTGTTTCAAAAAGAAGTTAATTTTCTTTCCTTTGTCATTCCATTCGCTATTAATTGTATCTGTATTAATTATATTTTCAATTTCTGTGTTGTATGTATTGAATTCTATCCCTTATTATGTAGTTTGATTCTCTGATAGATAGTTTTGGGTTTACATTACTAGTCTGTGTTTTCTAAAGTGGTGTCTTAGCTAGTCTGCTTGTACATTATATATGGTTTACTGTTTTGAATAAAATTATTACATTTCTATTTCCTACTTGCCTCTCTGCCTTACAAACTTGAAAATTAAATAACATGATTTTAAAATACAATGGAATATCTTATATCTACTAAATTTTTTTTTTAATATCATTTAAACATAATAAAAACATCTTATGCCTAATAACACTTTCAGTTATCCACTGTCTCTTGTGTTTATTATAACTATTTTAGTAATATAATGAAATAAAAATAAAAACATCTTATAATTAATGACACCTTCAGTTATTAACTGTCTCTAGTGTTCATTATAATTATTTTTGGTAACACAATGAAAAAAATAAAAACATCTTATAATTAATGACACCTTCAGTTATGAACTGTCTCTAGTGTTCATTATAATTATTTTTGGTAACACAATGAAAAAAAATAAAAACATCTTATAATTAATGACACCTTCAGTTATTAACTGTCTCTAGTGTTTATTATAATTATTTTTGGTAACACAATGAAAAAAAAATAAAAACATCTTATACCTATTATTTTCTTATACTACTTAATTTTTGAAAACACTTTTATTATCAAAATTGACCTCAGTCATTAGACTGTCTTTTATTTTCTATATAATATTTCCCTACACTGATGGTAGTCTTTTTAATAGATTTCTATTTCTTACCCTACACTTTATTATTGTGTGTCACTTATTTTTGTCTACACTAATGGTAGTCCTTTTAATAATTTTTCACATATTATACTTATAACTAGTATACAATTCGGTTTTCTATGGGATGTATCTTGTAACTTGTTACTGGGTCTAAATGTATTGGTTTTAATTTTGTTCAATGGTATGTATTCCATTATTAATATTTTTTTTTGAATAACTCTTCTTATTTCTAGGCTCTTTGTAGGAATCTTGACCTATTTTGTCCTTTCTTCATTATTATATTAGTAATTTCTGGTCTTGTGGTTTCTCTGCTTCGTGACCTTATACATTTCCATTATTAATATGGTTTTCACCCTTTTATTTCCTTTTTCTTGTCTTTCCCTTTTTACTGCTTCCCCAATCTACTGGGTATACTGCTGGTTTATTGGGTTTTTACATAGTAAGTTATTTTGGTCAATGGTTTTCTTTGTTATTTTTCATTCTTATTAACATTTTATTGACTTAATATACGGTTTCTAGTTTAATCCTTAAAACAATTCATTCTTCTCACTCAGTATGGAACTTTTCTTCTTTATTTATGTTGCATTAAGTTAAATGTTTAGCGTGATAATTTTGTTATGCTACAATAGATATCTTCAACTCATTTAACAAAGAAAAAATGTCTGCCAAATAAGCAAGCTTTGCTACCCAGTTATCATCGGAGAAGAAATTTTAGAATTTAGAATTATTTTGTTGTTGAAAGAATAATTTTTCTTCTTGTCGCATATTAAACAATCGGGTTAAAACTTTACCCCTTGACAGCCAACGCACCTCAGCATGAAGAAGAAGATGTTTATGTTGTGAGCCCATTTCATCACAAAGTGATTCAAATAATCGAGAGTTCAGAGCTTTATGCCGAATTTCATTTATAATTTTAATTACATCAGACAGTACTTCATGTAATTCTGGAGATAATCTTTTCGCGGCAAGTTGTTCACGGTGTAAAATACAATGAGTAAAAATTATATCTATGTGTCCAAGATATTTTATTTTTTTAACAACTCCAGATCGATGCCCGGTCATACTTGCAGCACCGTCTGTACATATTCCTATACATTTTCCCCAATCAATTTCATGTTTCAGAAAATAATCATTCAATACATTGAAAATTTCAGATCCAGTTGTTCTACCCGGCAAGTCGAGTGAACATAGAAATTCTTCTTTTAAATATCCTTCGAAATTAAATCTCACAAAGCAAAGAAGAATAGCCTTGCTTGTTATGTCGGTTGATTCATCAAGTTGAATTGCATAAAATGTTGCATTTTTGACCATTTCTACCACTTGAACTTCAACATCTTCGGCCAGTTCTTCAATTCTGCGTTTCACAGACCTAGCAGACATAGGAATTGCCTTCACTTTTTGGGCGGTTTGATTTCCCAAAACCTCCTCACAAGCTTGTAATTAATTATTTCCTCTCCAATTGTGTAAGGTTTTTTTTTTATTTCGCTATTTGAAGTGCCATCAAATAAGAGGCTTTTAATACAGACTTATCTTGAATTGTCAGTTTTTTTAAAGAATTTATTTGCTTTTGTAAATTGTCACGCAATCTTTGAAAATGTTCGACTGGCTTATTAGCTAAATCTGGATGTTTAGTCAGCAAATGTCTAGTAAGTTTTGATGATTTCATGGCGTCATTGGATAAACTTACAGAACATATGACACAAACCGGTCGTGGATCAAGTTCAGTTCTAGGTTCTTGTATAAAACCATATTTCAAATAATCATGATCATATTGTCTTAAAACTTTAAATTTTTTCTTCTCTCGACCTTCAGTTTTATCTTCTTCCCTACTGGTGCTTGATGATGATGGAATCTGTGAGGGCCCTATTGATTCTTCAACTAACTCACGTTTACGTGAAGTGTTGCCAAAAAAATTTTAAATTTCGGTTGCTTCTTCTCGCCCATTTTAATTTTTTATCCTAGAACCAAACAAAAATAATTTATTTCTAATAATTTTGATTGCTTAAATATATTTAAAATATTATGTCTAATATTAAACTTTAAACATGCTTTAAAAATTCAGACAGTATTTGGCTACTGATAAGTGCAAGATTTCAAACGCATATACTCCGTACGTATAGGAGTATAAGTACAAAGTAGAAATTAATTTTTTAATGTCGACGCCAAGACGCCACTGACGTTTAAAGATGTACGTAAACGTATATGGACAAAGAAAGTGATAGGGGAAGTTTGATTTCTTAGGTTGGTACGACTGTCAAAGGTTTCCAAATAAACAAACGCACGTGATTTTCAGCAAACATAACCAGAATATAACATAACCTTAACTACTAACTTGGCTTGGTCGTAAATATTAATCATATCTGACCGTATCCAAATCGTAGCCAAAAACAATGCGTAGATCGTTATAATATAATAAATAAAGCAGCAGAACAAAACTAAAAAACAGTCAACACTAAAAAAATTAAACACAATAATGAACAATCATGCATAGAAATCATGGCAGAAACAGAAAACATATGTTACGCTAGGTAAATTAAGCACTCCATAACGTGTATAAATCCTGTGCGACAAACAAATCCTAACCAATCAAAATCGTTATTTCATCAAATACGTACCCACAGAACTTCTAGCTTTGGGGGAACCAGAAACCTTTTACGGTACTGCCAACACACTCCGGGAAATATGACATGGTCACTTTCTTTGTCCATTGGAAAGATTGAAAGAATCACGGTTATGAATTATTGAGAACTTTACCTTAATTGTACGTTTATACAATAAGATGATTCAGTATCCGTTTAATACAACAGAATAACTATTGCATTTAGAGAGTGTAATATATCATTTCAAAGCGTATGTTGTGCAATTTCTAGGGATAGAGTCAAAATTAAATGTATAATTGTTATGTCGTAGTTTCTGACGTTTTTAATAAAAGCTGCACGTGTTCTTAAGTTCGCCACTGTATCGTGCGTCATTGCGAACTTAAGAACTGATGTTATGACATTGTAACTTGTTTTTTAAATAGAGTAAGACTTACACTGAGAGAAATTTGTGATTGTCTGAATCAACTTTACAATTAAAAGAACTAATGTTTTTTATGTTTAACTCTCTCAGTTACAATCTGTACTGATTTTATGAATGAATATTGTATAATTAATATTGGCTTTGTTTAGTATCAAAATAATTACATCGACTCTCAACTGTTATTAAAATATTAATCGAGTTTACCGCTTGTACACAAGTGGCGAACTTAGGAAACACGTGTGTCCTAACTTCGCCAGTTGCAGCCCTCCCTTCTCTTGGTCATTGCTCGAAAAAGGGGACCGTTTTTCTTCTAACAAATTTATATATTGTTTTATTAAAGATTAACATTGCAAAAAGTTTTTTTTATTTTGAAAAAATTATTTTTTTGTGTTTTATAAAACAAATTTGCTTAAGGTGGCGAACATAGGGCCACCTACCTTAATATCTGAATTTCTTTGCGGACCATTAAAATTACGTCACGGACCATCAGTGGTCCGCGGACCACCGGTTGCCAACCGCTGATATAGAGTATATTTAGAGTGATAAGGTCCAGCGGAAATATTAACTTTAAACGTTTTATCTGCAGGCTGTTGTATAGTAGATTTTTGGCTACGGGATGTGTGTGCTCTTCAATCCGTTTCACATATCTTTCGCTGCACATCGCAATGGTTTCACTGACTGAGGGCAGGTCCAGGTCTCTATAGATGTCTTTGTTGCTGACGAACCACGGTACGTTAGTTAAGGCACACAACACCCTGGTCTGATCATAGCGGTCTGGTCACCCTTTCCATTATAGCGGTGTTGGATTTATACAGTTTCCCAGAGTTGTAAGCCGTATGTCCACACAGGCTTAAAAACAGTATTATACACCAACATCTTGTTTCGCATTGACAATAATGATTTTCTGTTCAGGAGCCAATAATACTTGCAAAACTTGGTGTCCAGTTGCTTTCTCTTCATCCAAATGTGGTTACGCTATGTCAGTTGTTTGTCTAGGTGGATGGCCAAGTATTTTACGAGTCGGCTACGGTACCGGGATAGAATTGTTATTTAATCTCACAGTTGGTGTTGTCCCGTGGCATTTTTTGAAGGTCATGTGTGCTGACTTAGTTTCATTTAATTGTATTCTCCACCTCTTTGCCCATTTTTTAATCTTATACAGCCAACTCTGTAGTAAAATTGTTGCTTCCACCTGTACAGCAAGGACCGCAGTATCATCAGCGTACGTAGCAATAATCACATCACTGCTAGTTGGCAGATCTGTTATATAAATGAGATACAGAATGGAACCCAAAACACTTCCTTGGTAAATCCCTACTCTTATTGGGGACAAACTAGTGTGATGCTCGAAAGTATCTTTCCTCTAAATATGACTGTAAACTAGTAAACATGGATTCAAACAACCTTTTTTTGAATTTATATATTAATGCTTGATGCCAACTTTGATAATTACACTACGTTGACTGCCTTACTGTTCGTAATATTTAATTCTTTGTGAGAGCACAATATAAGCAATTCAGAAAAATAGAAACTTACATCCGTAAATCTTCTCTATAGACCAACGTTAACTCACTTTGTCTTGTTTGATCGGTCACACTTTTCACACTTAGCCAAGAAGTGTTGTACAGTATTCGCAACGGTATACTATAGGCTACTATCTTTAAACCTAACTTTCGATGGTACGTAAATATTACCAGAAGGCTCAGGTCGGTCTGTTTCTGACCCAGTTGCGTGTGTTAAGATAAGGCTTACAAATAACTGTATAAATAAATGTGTGGGAAGAATTTTAAATATCTCAAACGTGGAGTCCAACCTTCAAGCTACTCCCCCCCCCCCCCAGGACCAACTCCTAGTTATTCCACTTCACCGCACCGACCAATTCAATACAATTCCTTAATTTAACGATAACTAATAATATATATACAAATCAGACGCTTAACACAAGTATTTTAGATATAAATTTTTAAAGGTTTCTCTTTATTGCCTGAACCAGTTTACGCTCATTGCGAGCTTTGTCAGAGGCTGTCGCTAGGAGCGCTGTCCGTACTGTTTTTGGTGATGGCGCTGTCGTTTGAACGATCCTTCTGTAATTTATTCAAATAGTATGTGTGTGATTTAAATTGTGTCTGTTCGTTTAGGATCTTGTTTCAATACGTTTTCGTGTGTTTGTATATTCCTGTACATATTTGTATATAGGCCTACAAAAAACCGTGAAAACAACACCCAGTACACAACACAAACACACACAAAACAATATTTCGAACCAATGTTTTTTAAGCTTTGATTGTTTACTAAAAATGGTGCTTCAGTTTCTTTACCGCCAAACACAATTTTTCACTCTCGGTAAATTAAAAACTAATAATTTTTTAGAAAAAAGCCTATGACTCAAACTAAAGGTTACAAAATTATCTATAAAAATAATATTTCTTTATCGTGATAATAAGTGCAAATAACAACGTTATCACCAAAATCTTCTTTGTATTTTTAATTTTTTTTAAGTTATACTTCTTTAGGCGCGTTGAGGGTGAAATTTTTAGTATGTAACGAAATGCGCGCGCACCATCCAACGGAAACGGAAAGTTAACAGGATGAAGTTAGCCGTGAACAACGAGCCTCAGGCCAAAAAAGTGTACTGCAGGAATGGATAAATGTACAGTTCCGATACCGTTAAATAGCTTTTGTTTATTTACTTGTTACTATGGTAATTAATTCTGGTCTTGTTGACATCTTTAGTAGTAGTATTTAATATATTTCATTACTTATTCATTGCATCATCAGAGGTACGTATAAAAATACATTTTATAATCGCTTAAGACAATTACAAAATATATAGACGTATCTGTATAAAAAATCACAAAATGTATCAATACAATCGCATAGTAAAAACATTAAAAACTGCAGGAACGGATAAAGGTATAGTTTCGATGCCGCTAAATATCATTTGTTTATTTACTTGTTACTATGGTAACAAGTTGATATGGGTCTAAGTTCATCTTTGCCGTATAGCAATTATCATAAATTTAAAAGAGCTCATAAGGAGTTTAAAGATAAATTCTTGAACAATTCATTTGGACATCCGTGCTCAGTGTGTGACATGTTGTGGTTCCAAGACGATTTAAAAGGTCCATCTTCTGAACATAAGGAAATTTTAACTAAGATTATACCTAATATACCTGAAAAAATACTAAATTCTGCAGCACATGCGTTCAAGCTTTAAATAAGAATAACATTCCATTAATGTCAACATACAATGGCTTTAAATTTCCAGAAATACCTCACTATGTACCGCCTTTAGATCTAATTTCCGAGAGACTTATTTCACCATGTATTCCTTTCATGCAAATCAGAAGATTGAGACATGTGAATGATCAATACGGTATTTACGGACAAATAATTAATGTGCCCGTTTCGGTTGACAATATGGTCAAATCTCTTCCAAGGAATATTGATGATGACCATTGTATAAATGTACATATTAAACGTAAAAAAATTCACAAGTCCAGCTACTTACATGGTATAGTTAATAAACGTACAATTAAGACTTGGTTACAGTTTTTGATACCGTCTCCACTATATACAATGTATGACATTAAAATTGATGATTCATTCTTTAATAATGGTCAAATTTACGACGAAATTCGTCAAGATGATATCAGTGAACATATTCCTGTCGAAGAAAGTCTCACTGCCCAACAGCATACATTATTATGGAATGGAGAACAGTATTTACGTACTGCACCTGGTGGACAAAATGTTCCTCAAAGTTTGTTGTTTGATGAACATGCGGAGGAGCTCTCTTTTCCTGCTATTTATTTGGGTCAGTTTCGTAACTTCAGAGATGGTGTCAAAGTAACACCGTTCATGTTGGCTTCTAGTGAGTTGAGAAGATCTGATCGTCGTGCAGTTACACCGTACCATCTGTTGTATATGGCGATGAAAATTATGAGGATGCGAGTTCGGGATTCTCTGACAGTTGCGTTTAAACACGTTGGTAAAGATACTAAAATCTCTCGGAAACAAATAGAAGATGAACAGTACATTAATAATTGCACTGGAACCAATCTTGCTTTTTTACGATCAATTACAAACTCAACGTGGTATTGGATTGATCGTAAAAAAAGACCTTTTCGCCATGATCAGGCAGTTCGGTAAGCCTACTATATTTCTTACTGTCAGTGCCAACGAAATTGGATGGAACGATCTACTTCAGAAGTTATACAAATTCAAGCACAATGGAGAAACTATTTCTGAAGAATTTGCTGAGCTTCTGCATTACCTTGAAAAAACAACACTTGTTAACGACGACGCAGTTACTTGTGCTATACATTTTAACAAATTAGTCAATATCTTACTAAATATCTTGAAATCGCCAAACTTCAGACAATTTGGACGATATTACGTTCTTCATTATTTTAAACGTATTGAGTTCCAGCATCGTAGCAGTCACATGCTCACATACTACTCTGGCTGGCTAATGCTCCGTTGGATGCACTTGATAAAAACAAATTGGATGCTATCGCATTAATTGATCACTTAATATCTGTTTCGTCTGAAGAAGCATCAAGCAATATTAAATTACAAACCCACAAACACACGTTTACATGCTATACAAAAATAGTGGAAAATAAACCTGAGCAGTGTAGATTTGAAGCACTTTTTATGCCATGCCGATCTACAACTATATTATCACCTATGCAAAAAGATGAGCCTGAATTCAAAAATTATGCAAATCGTTATAAAGATATTAGGGTTAATCTTGAAAATAATGATTACTCTGATTTTCATTCTTTTTAACAAAATAACTATTTCCTCAGGCGAAGATTATTGCAACATACTTCGAGCTGGAATTAAGAGGCCAAGAGTTTTTCTCAAACGTCAACGATATGAAAAATGGCATAATCCGTTTATATTTAATATTGTCAAATCAAATATGGATATCCAATTTATTACTGAAGAATATTCTTGTGCTAATTACGTTGCTGAGTATGTGAATAAAACCAATCGAGGTGTTAGTCATCTTCAACGTGAAATTATTAAAATTATGGATGAACATCCAGAGTTTGACGTCGATATTACACGAAACATAGGCGTAAATATGCTCAAAAGTGTAGAAATAACAAGTCAAGAAGCTGCTTGGTATCTTCTACGGGAACCAATGTCAAAATGTTCTACTGTTGTAGCTACCACTCCCACCATGTGGCCACTTGATCGGCAAAGGATAAGGAAACACACAAAAAGAATTAGATGCACTAGGAATTGGAGAAGATTCGACTAACATCTGGAAGGAAAATTGGTTTGATAAATACGAACGCAGACACCAGGACCTAGAAAATGTTACACTCGCTCAATTCGTTAGTAACTACACTATTAAAAATGACGGTACTTACACAGAAAGAAAAGTGCCACGTGTTATTCGTTACCGAAATTATGATATGGGACAACATCTAAATGAATATAAGCGTGAAGTGGTAACTTTACACATTCCATTTCGAAACGAAGATGGAGAAATACTTGCTGAAATGAAATTCATCGAAATATACAACGACAATGAAAATTTAATTTTACGCAAACGAAAAGAATTTGAATCCAATTTAAGACTGGATTAATAAATATTTATTTTTTCGTTTAATTAAAATTTTATCAATCGTATTTACCATCTCCCTTCGTTCCTCTTATCGTTCTACTTGTATGAATTTTTAGCATGCATGTTAGCCCTTAGTTTTTCAATCATGCCAAAGAAGTATAACTTCTAACGCGCGTACATAAGTACACGCACCCACATTTTTTTTGTAAAAATTTTGCTATCATTCTCCTGTATTTTGCTGTTAAATTATTTAGTCCCAATTCATCTCTTCTTCTTCTTCTTCTTCTTCTTCTTCTTCTTCTTCTTCTCCTCCTCCTCCTCCTCCTGCTCCTACACTACCTTCTTCTTCTTCTTCTTCTTCTTCTTCTTCTTCTTCTTATTATTATTATTATTATTATTATTATTATTATTCTTTAGCACTATAGCCCAACTGCCCCCTGCTTCCAAGACCAGTCTTCTCCGATGTCTCCTATCCATTGCCATCTGAATGTACATCCTCACATCCATTCTTCTTAGATCTTGCAGCGCATCATCCAACCATCTTAGCCTAGATCGGCACCTCTTTCTGCTTTTATAGAATTCTGTCCCAATTACATATCATTAAACTACATTATTCTCAATTAAATAAAATTTTTTATGATTTATAAGCAGTTAGTTTTGATACTATTAGACTTTGAATGTTAGCTCAATTTAACGACTTCATCTAAGAGAAAGATACGTTGTTAAACAATTTAAAAAATATCCAATTTAGCAAAATAAAGGCACACATACAAAATAAAACATATTTTTTCACACGCAATTTGTTAGTCTTTTTATTTTTACACGACCAACATTTCACGACGTCTTTTGTTCGTATCTTCTAATGCAGTCTTTCTCGTAGATTTACAATCAGTCATTTAGCTGAATTTAGGTGACCACGTGAAAAACGTTTGCGCCGGTTCTCGATTTTCAATGCAAGAGAGCTGAAGGAAACGAGACGCGTGTATGCGCGCGCGCACACACAGGAGGAAAGAGATAAGAAAGGCCAGGCAAACAGAGACCATAGATTTTTCATATTTAAGCAATTTAACGCTTTCTGTCTAGAAGCAGAAACTGCACATAATTCTGTCACAAACGTACGCGATACAATTAGTTAACAGAATAACAACACTAATCTCCCGGGGGGGGGGGCGACTAATACGCTACACACACTACCATTATTTATGGGGCCAACCGACGGGGACTCGGTAAACAGCTCTTTACTCGCCTACACCGATATAAATTCTCGCGACGGAACACGGTTTTCCTATAAGCAGCACATTATTCATACCGGTCAGGACGCAATGCGTAATTTTTTTACTAGATTTATTACCTTTTTTGTTGTACGTACAGTCCTTTAATAACCCAACTTGGACGGTTCTCCAGGCCGCGTTGGGAATTGTGTGGTGTGTATCGTTTACGAAAAGAAACGGGGGAGAGGTTTAGTCCCACAACGCAAGGAAGCTCATAAACTGTTAGAGAGGATAGTAATGTACTTTTAAACTAATATACTTCGATGTTTTTATTCTGTACCAAATACCATCATAATATGCTGTTCCGAGAAAACTGCAAACCTGTTCAGGGGCGTATTTAGGCCTACGGGGGGGGGCGAACGGGACTGGACCCCTCCCCCCAGAGAATCGAAAAAAGTTGATAAGGAGTTTTATTAATCTCTTTATTTTAAGGGTGTTTTATTATTTTATTTTATTATGTTTTAATATTTGTTCAGCTGTGTACGCTAATACTGTAGTAGTAATACTTTTTTAAATATACAAACATGTTTATTACACAGCATTTGCACATCTGTATGTTTGAAATATAAAATTTAGGAAAGTCAATTCAGTGACCCCGGAAGAAGTTGTTAATGAAATAGCCAAAGAATCAAGGTGAATAGACATCAAACTCTAACACATTTTTAAACAGTATATGTTGGTTTAAAATTTTATTAGTTTACATTTATTTTTCTTTATTAAAACTGTTATCAATATTTTTCAACGTAAACTGTCAGTTTGATAGTAAACAGATAAAAAAATCCAAGCCAAGCTTTTACATACTACAGACTGTATTTATCACCTTGTGCCCTCTTGTGAACTTCATAAGCTAGAAATGGGTGAAGGTTTTTTCTTTTGGAAGGTTTATATTTTTTTAATGACTGAATTCGGTGAATGATAATGCAGTTTCTTATTGCACTTGTGAATTGGCCTTTAGTCCACATAATAAAAACTGCTGTAAATGGTTCTCTAATTAATTTTCTCAGACATGCAATTTTAAGAATTGTAAACTGTTAGGTAATGTTATATCAAAACACAAAAGATCCATATCATAAAATGTGCATACCTGGAAGTATTTAGTAAATACGGAATTATTATGTATACTAAAATCTATAACATAACGTGGTAGGTAGTGTGTCAGTCATCGGTATAGGAGACCAGAATTCATTACAATAGTAACAAGTAAATAAACAAATGATATTTACCGGCATCGAATGTATACCTTTATCCGTTCCTATAGTTTTTAATGTTTTTACTATGCGATTGTATTGACATGTTTTGTAATTTTGTATACAGATACGTCTATATATTTTGTAATTGTCCTATATTTCTGTATATGTTTTAATTGTAAAATTTATGTTTATACATATTTCTGTAATATAACGCGGTAGGTAGTGTGTCAGTCATCGGTATAGGGAGTTGCAGGGAGGGGGAGTGAGGGGGAAGAGCGACGGTGAGGGAGTGAGGAGGTGGTGGGGCGCGCTGGGGGGGGGCGACACCAGTATGCCCCGTGGAGTCATGGCGGGAGGCGACCTCACGTGGCGAGGCAGATCTCTGATTTCACTTTCTGTGTGTAGGTGGCGCACGGCGAATCTCAGCCTCCGGTTCAAGCTGGAAGCCTTGAGCCATAAGATCCTGCCATTGGGCACAGAATAAAGCCTTTGAGCATAAAAACGATCAAATATGCCTCCTAAACGCCAGCAACCACCAACTGCTGAAGAAATTGCAGCAAAAAAAGCACGTAATGCTGAAGCTCAAAGACGCCGTAGAGCGGCCATGTCAGAAGAGCAGCTTCAAGCAGAATGTGAAGCTAAAGCTGTAAGTCAACGGCAACGCAGAGAAAACATGCCACAAAATCAACTTCAACAAGAGCGCGAGGCAAACGCTGAAAGACAAAGGGTTGCACGCCAACATCAAAGAGGACGTCTGAGTAGATATGTCCGACCCCGCAACACCGCTTTGCTTCCCGAAAACTTCAATGAAGACGAAATTTAAGAAAGTTATCTTGGCCCAATGGACGCGAAATGTCCATTTTGCAATGCCAAGCATTTCAAAAATGAATTAATGTCAAATTGCTGCCATAAAGGGACCATTGCATTAGAAGAAATACGAATGCATCCCTTCATTAAAGATTACATGAATGGATCTCATCCAAATTCCAAAAATTTCATGGAAAACATAAGATCCTACAACAGTGCAATGGCCTTTGCCTCAATGGGAGCACAAGTTGACCAATCAGTGACCAGACGTTCAGGTCCTTTTTGTTACAGAATTCATTGGCAAATTTATCACGCTACATCTGCATTACACCCAAGTCAAGGTGAATCACCAAAGTATGCCCAACTGTACATTTTGGTTTCGGCCCAAGCCTTGACAGAAAGAATGAACAATCAAACAAACAATGGATGCGTTCGTGTAATGGAGAACCTCCAAAAACTTCTTGGAGATATCAATCCGTTCTCTAGAGAATACAAGAACATGCTCAAATTTGAACAAAACGAAATGCTAAAGGCAAATCGGGAAAACCGAACGCCAATTGAATATATCATGACTTTCTTGAAAGAAAGAGTAAATAATGTGCACCCCGGCAGAACCAACGCTCCCACTGCCAGAGGAGAAATTGCTGCCGTTTTTCACAGTGCAGATGGTGCACCCCCAGAAAATCGGGATATTACAATTCATCCGAAAAGCAGAATTTTACAAAATATATCCATCCTGAGTAGACTCTGTGACCCAATGTGCTACCCTTTGCTTTTCCCATATGGTGATTCAGGGTGGACCACAGATCTGAAGAAAGCTGTTGGTCAAGGAAATGTGTCCCAGCTTCAATGGTATTCATACCATTTTGCCATTCGTGATGGAAACTTTAACCAGTTCCTCAACGCAGGAAAGCTGACTCACCAATTCATGGTTGATGCCTATTGCAAGACCGAGGCAAACCGTTTGATTGGTTTCGAAAAAATCAAAACACAATAAGAGCTGAAGACTATGATGTCCTTCACCGATTTGTGAACAACCACAATTTTGAGGACGTTAACATATTGCCTGGAAAGAAAGTTATATTGCCTTCAACTTTCCAAGGGAGTCCAAGACATATGGCTCAAATTACCAAGATGCTATGGCCATGGTCAGGAAATATTGCAAACCTGACTTATTTGTAACATTCACGTGCAATCCTAAATGGAGAGAAATCAGGGAAAACTTACTTCCCGGTCAGCAACCATGCGACCGGCCTGATTTAGTAGCAAGAGTGTTTGAGTTGAAACTGAAATTGCTACTTGAAGACTTAACCAAACACTATAGATTTGGACGTGTTAGGGCTATGCTCCACGTGTTCCAGTTCCAAAAATGTGGTCTACCACATGGGCACATATTGCTATTCATGGTCCCGGAAGACAAAGCCTGGGAGAATGAAAGAATTGACAAAATTGTCTGTGCAGAACTCCCTGATAAAGATTACCACCCGAGGCTACATGAAATTGTAAAATCCTGTATGATACACGGCCCATGTGGTCCATTAAATCCAAACGCACCGTGTATGGAAAACGGCAAATGCACAAAAGAATTCCCAAAAGATTTCTGTGCTGAGACCAACAGCAATCTCAATGGTTACCCAAAATATCAACGCCGAGATGATGGTAATTTTGTTGAACTTGGGGGAAACAAAGTGGATAACAGATGGGTGGTGCCATACAACACATACCTGTGTCTGAAATACAACGCCCACATTAACGTAGATATTTGTAGTTCAATTCAAAGTGTTAAATACCTGTTCAAATACGTTTATAAGGGGCATGACTGTGCAAATATTCAATTCGTTACTGTTCCCACAGAACAGGAAGCTACTATTGAATGGGACGAAGTAAAAAATTACTTGGAGACCCGATATGTAAGTGCACCTGAAGCATGCTGAAGGCTCAGGGAATACAAAATGCACCACCAAACTGTTCATGTGGAAAGCCTAAATGTCCACCTTGAGGACAAGCATACAATATGTTTTATACCAGGAAAGGAAGCTGAAGCTGTACAGCAAAAAGCCACCAAGTCCAAACTTCTGGCTTGGTTTAAACTTAATCAGGAAGACCCTAATGCCCGAGAGTATTTATATATTGAAATTCCCGTACACTATACCTGGGATGACAAAAATTCTAAATGGAAACCACGTCTTAGAGGACATGAAACTACAATTGGCAGAATGTTTGCCGTAAGTCCCACGGATAGAGAAAAATGGTTCCTCCGAATTCTCCTTCTCAATGTTAGAGGAGCAACATCTTTCGAGGACCTAAGATCAGTCGAAGGAAATCCTATCCCCTTTGCAACTTTCCAAGAAGCATGCATTGCAAGGGGATTAACTGATGATGACTCAGAATGGGATACTTGCCTAACAGAAGCTGCAACCCATCAAATGCCAGTACAACTTAGGCAGTTGTTTGCATTTATTTGTATCATGTGTGAGCCGTCGGATGCAGCAGCATTATTCGACAGACATAAGGACAATCTTATGGAAGACTATAAGAGACGCTTTCCTGATGGAGAAAAAGCTCTCTATTTGACACTTAAAGAAATTGAATCTGTCCTTCGAACACATGGAAAGTCAATGGTAGATTTTGGCCTAGAACTTCCAGTCGGAGCTATGACGAGCCAATCCATTCTGGAAAATATTATGATCCAATTGCCGAAAAAACCATGTTCGAAGAAAAGTTTCAAATGCTCAACCCAGGGCAAAGAAGGGCTTTCAACAAAATCAGGGAAGCAATTGAAAACCCTAACTTACCCAAACATCTATTCTTTTTTTGATGGACCTGGCAGAAGTGGTAAAACCTTCCTTTACAACACAATCATGCACTATGTGCGTAGCAAAAATGAATTAGTCTTGCCATGTGCATTTACAGGCATAGCAGCAACTTTGCTTGAGGGAGGCAGAACTTCCCACAGTCGTTTCAAGCTGCCTATTCCAATAAATGAAACATCAACCTGTAATGTTCGACATGGGACTAATACGGCAAATGAACTGGAAAAGGCCAAAGTGATAATCTGGGATAAGCTTCAATGGCCCCAGCACATGGAGTAAATGCAGTTGACACACTGTATAAAGAATTCTTAGCTGAAGATCTAAAAGTTCCTTCTAAAAAACCATTTGGAGGTGTGGTCTTTCTTTTCGGTGGAGATTTTAGACAAATTCTCCCTGTTGTTCCACATGGCAGCAGAACCGAAATACTTTCTTCACGCTTGAAGAATAGTAAGTGTTGGAAAAATATTCAGGTCCTAAAGTTAGACCAAAACGTGCGTGCCAATGAGGACAATGTCCCATCAAAACACCGAGGTTTTTCTGATTGGCTTTTAAAACTTGGGAATGGAAAACTCCAAGAGCCTGGATTAGAGGAAGGCATCTTCAAAATTCCTCCAGTCTGCATTAAAAATGGATGTATTGTTGATGCTGTCTTTCCTGAGGTCATCCAATCAGGAGATGACAGCATTGCTAACCGTACAATCCTGACTCCAAAAAACCACAAGTCACTTGAACTTAATGAAAATAAATACAACTATTATGTTAACGACTCGGAACACAAAGTTTTTTATAAGTAAAAACAAAGTTTTACCTTACAACCTAAACCAGTTTTCACCTTTAAAAGGCTTCTTCAGAGGTTGCCTCTGAAGGTTGCCGGTGAAAACCAGTTCAGGTTGTAAGGTAAAACTTTATGTTTTTACTTATTAAAAACTTTGTGTTCCGAGTCGTTAATATAATAGTTGTATTTAGTTAAGTAACGGACACGTCATGGACAACGAAATCCAAGAATTTAATGAAAATGTCCTTAGACGAATTCAATCTGAATTGAAATGCTATACCAGCATAGATTCTATTCAGCAAGACAGTGCAAATGCCGAGGAGGCAGCAAACTATCCAATGGAGTTTTTGAACAGCATAACACCTGGAGGTATGCCTCCTCATAGACTTAACTTGACAGCTGGTACAGTAGTAATGTTGCTACGAAACCTTGACTCAACAAGAGGTATTTGCAATGGCACCTGAATGGTCGTCAAGCAAATGATGTCAAAAGTCATTGACTGTGAAATACTGACCGGATCTTTTAAAGGTACCAGGGTATTTATTCCAAGAGCTATTCTTGCACCCAGTGGCCCTGACCTTCCCTTTACATTAAGACAAAAAGTTTCCATTTAGACTTGCTTTTGCTATGACCATCAACAAAAACCAAGGACAAACACTGGATTCAGTTGGTATTTATTTGCCACCTCCAGTATTCAGTCATGGACAACTTTATGTTGCATTTTCAAGAACAAAATCCTTTCAGCAAGTCAAGGTAAAAGTCTTAGGAACTGATCAACAAGGAAACTTAAAGAAATACCACAGAGTTTACACCAAAAATGTGGTCTACAAAGAAGTTTTCGTCCAATAATTAAAATTCATAGCCAGCCGTGACTTTATCAATATGTGCCAATAAAAATGCTTGCCACCCGGGCATAGATCGGGTACTTCAGCTAGTAAAAAATATACCAGAATGCTTAAAATACTAAAGGTACTCAAAAACGCCAGCAGGAAAACACAAGAATAAAAAAATACTGAGAGTTCATAGTATACACGGCTATTCTATGAAGGTTTAAACTTACCCTTTAATTTTTTCACTAAACATAAAGCATTTATCTGTATTGTTCTTTTAGTTTCATAATATAATCGGAAAATCTATGTAGGTTTAAAGTTAGCCTTCAATTTGTTTATTAAACGTTAATACATATTGTTACAACACAAACAAGCCACCCCAATACCAGGGAAAAAACGATGAATCAACTATATAAAATATTTAAACTAATGAAAATAAAATGACTATGACGCGACAAACGACTATGGCCCAACCCAAGCGATTGACTCAATAAAATGAAATAAACTAGTATCAAATGAAAAGGAAACAAACAAAATATAAATGAAATAAAATGAGAAGAAATGAAAAGACACAAACGAATAATATAGAACAGAAAAGGAGAAATGTTACACTCAAATAAAGTAATGAAAAAGAACCAATAAATGATAAATGTAAATGATAATTATTAGTATCGACTAATTAATCAATGTAAATGATAATTATTAAAATCCAATAAAGTAATGACAAACTAAAGTACACTAACCAAGTAAATAGAGAGTAAATGTTACAAATAACTCTATAATGATATGAAACTTGTTAACAGTATAACTAACCATTGTGAAGTGAGAGATAGATAGATAGTGAACATGATTAAGTGAGAAAGAGAATTTAATGTTAGGGAATAACCACTAGTAACACTTGAATACAATAAAAAGTGCAAAGTGCCAGTGTAAAACCCCCAAAATAAATAGAAACCCTATTTATAACACCTAAAAACCAGTGATAAACACTAAAGGTTAATGGTGAGAAGTGATAGAAAATAAGAATACTGTTATTATTAGGATTAAGAGTAATTATAGATTAGGAATACAAGGGTATTCAGGGAAAAAATCCCATGGAGCGTCAAAATGTTAGTGTTTCCATGGTTAGATAGTGAAGTTTAGAAAAGAAAAAATTTGGTAAAGAATATAAATGCAAAATCAATAAACATCCTATGTTCAAAGGGATAGTTAATTATATAAAGTAAATAGTGTGATGATGTTTGTCACCAAAAAATAAATAAGAATAAACAAAATGTAAACAAGAGTAGCATAATAACTGTTAAAGATTTGTTCAATTAAGTTTATAAAAAGGAATATGGCTGAAGGAAGTATACAGACCATAAGCCTATATGTTGTGTTATATTTTATAGAGAATAGTAAATCATAGACAAATAATAAACGATGGCAATATAGATAAGAAAAAAGATAAATTAATACAAACACAATAATACTGGAAAAGCAGTTAGAAAATAATAGACAAACCATAATATGTAAAATAATGAAAACATACAATTATTATAAAACAGACCCAAATCAATTCAACAAGTAACCAAATCATTTATGACACAAAACAAAACATGTATAAGGGTAAAATAATATTTAGTTTGTATAAAATAAGAAAATATAGCCAATTACTACCTAGGCCTATGAAATGCCTAACTGTATAAAACCAAAAACTACAAATTGTAAGAAATTAACTAGAATATTAGCAAATCCAAGGCAAGTAACTAGTCAATGATAATTAGTGAATCATATTAAGAGATAAATGTTAAATTAAGGACATAAAATAAAAAATAAATGTAATTAGATAATATCAACATAATTGTTCAAACATTAATATATAAGCAAACCCAGCTTTGAGGGATGTCAAAATGATCTTTGAAAGAAAATACGAACAGTTGTGATAATATCTCATACATTAATAAGAAGACAGAAGAATAATAGCAATCAGAAGATATTTAGTCATTCTGAATAAAAATTCAAATATTATAACAATGGGCTTAAGTCATGAATAGCCAATGAGAGTCAATCAGTTACCATGACAACTGAACGTTATTTATGATTATTCCGTTAGAAACTGTTAGTCCATTATTGAAGCTCGAGACGAAGAGACCCCAAGCCGTAAATGACTCAAATTTTAATTTAAAACAAGAAAAAGTAATCCAAATTTAATAACATTAACAAGTAAGAAGATGATGAAGGACTAGGACATCCAACTGAGGCCAAGGACCAGATTAATAAATTCTAAATTAATAAATTTCGATCAACTTATACGAAAAAGAAGCCAGGCGTACTTAAATCCCAAAATGATGGAAGATTGATGACCATAGATGACCCAACCTATTTCGACTGAATGACATTACACCTTAAGTCAACTGATTTGATAAGTATTGCTGAGTTACTTATCATTTATTTATGAAATAAATTCTCTTTAATTTTTTCTCACAACACTTTCAACTCTCACTATAAACTGATGATCTAATTTCTTTCAAAGATTAATTAAAAAATAAAACACTAAACTTATGTGAACTAGAAAAATAACCTGTATAAAAATTACAAACTTTTGAAACACACTTTTTAACACTTCAGGAACAAATTGTAATTACTCCTTATAGTATAGTATATAAGTACCAGTAATGTAAGGTAGTGTACTTTATTGTAATCAAATTGATATTTTTTTGTAAACCAAAAGAATCCAGATTCATGAACGAAATTGAAAAAATAAACACTCAAATTCAAAGCACTCAACATCGAAAATGTACAAAATACAAATACATATACCACAATCACACACAATAATACAACTTTAAAAGACCAGAGACCAACAAGAAACCTTAATAGTATCCAGCCAACATACAAATACTTCACCAGAAGCAAGATAGCGAAGGCTGAAGATGAGAGCACGGGAGCTCTCGAAACATGTTCCGAATAGGAAAAATATAACATCTTGAGGTAATATAAACATAAATTTTAAATTACTTTATATATATCAAGAAACGAACTGTAGCAGAAAGTGATTGAATATTTTTATTAATGTGTGTGTGTGTGTGTGTGTGTGTGTGTGTGTGTGTGTGTGTGTGTGTGTATATGTGTGTGTTAAACCTCAAGAAATCACTTAATTAATGTAAATACTAATTAAATCCTTAAATTTTTAGAGACCGTCAATCAATGAATGTTTTAGTGTATGGTTAGTGAGGATCGGTCAATAATACAAATGTTAGCTATTTTGCATCGACGTTTCGACAATATTTATTGTCATCTTCAGGACCTGTGTATGAAATACAATAGAAATATCAAACATAACGAAACAATTAAATATTTGGGTGAACGTGTTGGTGTATGTGAGTGTGCGTGTGCGTATGTATGTATCATTTTATATGTGAAGACTTATGATACAGTAGTTGTTTACATCTTCAAATTATCTTTAAGAAAACGAGCAAATTATGGTATGAGAGAACTTAATTTATACAGTTGATATTTAATTTAATTATGATACAGTTAATTTATAGTTGACGACTTTGTCAACTATCTGATGTAAGTCGTAATGTTCTACAGTTATTGTGTAAATTGTATGTTTCTAAATTATGATTGTTCATTAATACCAGTAGGGAGTGAAACATGGTAAAAATAACTTTTAATAATTATGTAGTGAACATCCCCTAATCTGTTTTTAGTTATAGGTAATATATTACTTTGCTATATGTTGACTGCTGTAGGTATAAACAATTTATGTACCAATCTAATATCCAATTGTTGATTACTGTGTGTTTAATTAATTAAAATATCCTTACATTTAGTAATTTAAATTGTAATACTGTATAAATTAAGTTCTCTCATACTATAATTTGCTCGTTTTCTTAAAGATAATTTGAAGACGTAAACAACTATCATAAGTCTTCACATACAAAATGATACATACATCCGCACATGCACACTCACATACACCAACACGTTCACCCAAATATTTAATTGTTTCGTTATGTTTGATATTTCTATTGTATTTCATACACAGGTCCTGAAGATGACAATAAATATTGTCGAAACGTCGACGCAAAATAGCTAAAATTTGTATTATTGACCGATCCTCACTATCCATACACTAAAACATTCGTAAATACTAATAACTGAAAATAATTAATTATTTATTTGTAATACATTTAATTTAATAATGTAACTAATAATAATGATGGTTTAATTATGTTAGAACACTCAAATGTTATTTATAAATTCTTATTGTAAGATGATTTTATTTAAAATGGTCGAAATTTATATTTACTAGGTCTGGCTTGAAATTTCTGTCGAAAATAATGATAATCGATTTTAATAATAATTTTTTAGCTTGATTATGACTGAATAATTAAATTATTTTCATTTTTTTTCAAATAATGAAATAATTATGATTATCGTTGAATCAATATGATTATGACTGAATGATTAACCACAAGGTTGCAAAACACGAAAAACTGTAATATTGTAACACAGAACGTTCATAAAACAGAGAAGCAAATAATATCGAGAACCGCTACTAGATAGCGCGACCGCACTCATTACACCAGCGACTACACGAATAGAATATATTTTGCAACGGTACAGAAATTTTGAAGGGGGAGTTTCTAAAGAGGTAATTACATATTTTGAAATGATGTCGCATCTGTTAATCGATAGAAATTTAATCATAAAACAAAACTTACATTGATTGGGATAGTAAGCTAACAAAATTTAGACGCATCTGTGGAATGATTCATAGGTACCTAAAAAATAAAACACAGAAGGATACCCAAATGAAATTTTATGAAACTGTGGCTGTTCCCACATGCCTGTATGCTAGTGAGACATGGCTCTTGGTAAAAGGGACGTTCAAAGGATTCAGGCAGATGAAATGAAATTTCAAAGAGATACGCAAGGTTGTTCTCTCCTGGATCGGAAAAGGAACGAGAATATTAGACACAATTTAAACACTGCATCGTTGCACCAGAAGATTGAAGACCACAGAAGGAGATGGTGTGAATACCTGAATCGCATGCCTGATATCCGTCTTCCCATGGCTGCCTTGGGTTATTGCCCTACTGGGAAGAGAGATGTCAGTAGACTGAGAAGGAGATGGGTTCCGGAACAGGTCTAAGGTCTAGTCCTTGGAGTGGTGATGATGATGACAAAACTTACGCATTGCAAGTAAAAAACTTTCTGTATTGCAAATGTATAAGAAGAATAGTGCTAAATCCTTAGGACGTTTTTGAAGTTAATATGTGTGTGGGATATATAACAACCCCATTCGTCCTTTTCCCTGAAGCAACAAGCAGGTGTATCCAGGGATCCAGCTATGCCAGAAACACGAAATTTATTGTACATAATGCTCTCATTGTACACTCACAGGGCTGACCAACTAGAAGAGTGCTGTTTCTATGGAAATCAATCTGTCAACAGAGTGTACAATAATTTTTATGACATAACTATAGGAGTTCTGTAGCAAATATTTGAGAAATTTTTAAAATGTGTTTAAGCTATATTTTCAATTGAAAACAGCCTAGTGACAACATTACATTTTCAACTGAAAACAGCCTAGTGACAACATTATATTTTTAATTGAAAACAGCCTAGTGACAACATTATATTTTCAATTGAAAACAGCCTAGTGACAACATTATATTTTCAATTGAAAACAGCCTAGTGACAACATTATATTTTCACAGGAATTTTGTCAGTTTTTATTATGCTTATTCAGCAAATTTATAAGTATTTTCAATAGCTCGATCTCTCATGGTTTTCCTAATTCCTGTTCTCCAGTGTTTTGTCAGTCTTCCTTTTCTTCTCCTGTTTTGTGGTGTGTAAGCCAATGCTTTCTTTGGCCATCGCTTCTTCCCCATCCTCATTACATGACCATACCATAGCAACTGTCTGGATTCTATTCTTTCTGCTGTTGTAAATACGCGCCCTGTTTTCCTTCTTGTATCTTCATTTCTAACACATTGTATTCTATAAATATTACATGCTCTTCTTAAGAAGTCCATTTCCACAGTTTCTATCATCTTTTTCTCTTTATCTGAAAGTTGCCAGCATCACAGCCATAAGTTAAAAATAGGCTCCACAATAGTTGTGTAGATTGTCAGTTTATAATTAAATTTTTTACCTTAATCCGTCACTGTGACCGCTTGGTTTCTGTCTTCTAACACGTTTCGGATTAAACTTAATCCATCATCAGAGTAAAAAATTTGTCAGTTTTTTTTCGTCAACTGACGAATTTTTTACTCTGATGATGGATTAAGTTTAATCCGAAACGCGTTAGAAGACAGAAACCAAGCGGTCACAGTGACGGATTAAGGTAAAAAATTTAATTATAATAATTGTGACGCGGATACCAGTACAATAACTTTAAAATTGTCAATTTAGTTTGAAGTTTCATTTTGTTCGACCAAAGTAACGAGTTTAGCAAACGAATAGCCTTTTTTCCCTGTTGTATCCTATTTATTATGTCATTTTTTTTTGTTCCATCTTCTGAAATAATGCTTCCCAAATATTTGAATTCGCTACACTTTCCAATTCTGCAGATCTGGGTCTTCTTCTTGCGTGTTGCCTATTTTCAGATATTCTGTTTTAGTAGTGTTTATGTTTAGACACCATTTCTTGAACTCCTCATTCAATTTTCTAAACGTATAGTCTGTGTCATCCTCATCACATGCTATAATTACCTGATCGTCGGCAAATAGGAGAGTTTTAAGCACTGCTCATCCATTTGAATTCCCATTCCTGATGTTTTCTTCTCCAGTTACTGGTTTTATAACTAAATTATTAAATAATGTTTTTATTATTTATCACTCTTAGCTAGTTTGCTGACTTAAAAATATTTCTTGGTTTTGAGGGGGGGGGGCCCAAAGGACCTCTTGTAGATACACCCTGAAATATAATTATTAATTTTCATAGATAAACATACACATGTTTCATGTTACAAATTATTACTGATAGTTTATTTTGTGTAGATAATTAATGCAAATTTTCATACAAAGAGAAGATTATGGTTTTAGGGATACAATGTAGTCTCATTTGGTCACAGAAGTAGGCACTGAGTAGACATTAACATCAATCATTTCCTCAGTACATGACCAAGTATACAGTACATGCTCAGTATTTCAGTATTTTAAGAATTTTGTAATAATCCATTCTGATTTTACAGAATGGCTATAGTCTCTAGCAAACCTGTAAACAACAGACACAATTATTATTTTACCCCACAGACCCTTTTGTTTTTAAGATTTGGCCCTCAAAAATAAAGGAGGGGATAAAAGGCAAGAATGTGAGGAATCAAAATTTTGAAAAATTGTAGATCCCATGTGGGATATAAAATTAAAGAGAATTTAATCATATTTTATTATAGTGTTTAGTTTCAGAAATTTCAACATTTTCACTTCCCATGGCCCAAAAACTGGGTCAAATTCTTTTTTAATCACTAAAAGTCCATATATGAGGTATTGAATTAAAAATAATTTTAAGCAAAATCTGAATATAGTGTCCAATCTTAAAAACTTCAAAAACTTAGAACACTAGAACCTCACTAAAAAAACAAAAGTTTGAAAAATTGTAAAAGTTTATGTGAGGTATCAGGTTATGGGTAATTGTATTCAAAATACAAACTCAGTATCTTCAATAATTTGATGAAATTAATGTGTCCCAACACCCTTGCCTCACATTTCGGCCTACCTTCTAAGCTGCCTTTGTAAGCTGTGTTTGCTTAAACCCTTTAGCCTACATATTTTATCAGTTATGAGTCTGAAAAGTATTACATATAGATCTATAGATATCTATGGTAACATTCATAAACTTAAAAGCTATAATGTCAACATTGCTATAAGTTGTTTTCAACATACAGGGAATATTTCAAGTATAATTGAACTCAAACACATCAGCCGTCATCCTTGTATATTTGGGCATATGTAAATATGTTACATAAATAAATAATTACTATAACAAAATATTCAAAAATTATTTTATATTCTTTCAATAATTAATTTCTAATTATAATTAATTCACTGCCGACTCAGAACACAAAGTTTTTATGGGTTAAAATGTAAAAGTTTTACCTTATAGCCTAAACCAGTTTTCACTTTTAAAAAGCTTCTTCAGAGGCTGCCGTTGGGATAATAAATTAATTTCTTATTATAATCTACTGAAATTGTATATATATTTTGTTCTTGGATTTTGTTGATTAATTGTAAGTATAACACTACCGACTCAGAACACAAAGTTTTTTATTGGTAAAAATGTGAAATTTTTACCTTATAGCCTGAACCAGTTTTAGCTTATTATAAGCTTCATCAGAGGCTGCCACTGGGAGCGCTGTCCGTCTTGTTCTTGGCAACAAGAGTGTCTAGTTTTTGGTCTTTTGTGTGTACGTGTAGAATATCCATGTTACTGTCGAGACAGACAGGGTGTTGCTTTAAACAAAGATACATTGAACACACAAAGACACCACACTCTACTACCGAATCCACCTTTGCAAACCACCTCATTGAAGTAAACCACACATACACAAACATCAATCATAACATGTATATTCTACATGTACACACAGAAGACCAAAGAATAGACACTCTTGAACAACTGGAAATATACAAATACACAAAAACACATAAAAATGACATCCTAAATTAACAGACACAATTCAAATCACCAGGGGCGGATTTACACACAGGCAGAGTACGCACTTGTCTGGGGCGGCAAATTTTGGGGAGCGGCAAAATTTGAGTTAAGAAATGATATTTTTAGATTCAAACAAATTTATAAGTATAAAAGCCAGTTCAATTAAGCACACACAAATATAAAAATTATCTCCACTTAATTTTTAACTATAACGCAGTTATCGTTTTTAACCCAAAAGTAATACGGGCGACTGTTTATGTTTTCAACCGTTGAAATATTTGGCGTTGACTGTACTTCTGCAGAATGCATGAGTCATCCATCTGTCAACAAACCTTCTGTACTGTGCCTATTTTTATCTGTTAGTTGTATCTCTGGTCGACAAGGTGGGCGGTTTATGCTTATATGTTGCGTGTTGTAAAATTATGTTTTAATGATACACTGAACTCAGAGTGTTCGCTTGTCGTAATTTTGCCACTCGGCTATCGCGATTAGTGAAGTTATTCTTATTCTATTCAGTACAGGGTTTTTGTAGTTGCATTGTGGACTCTTCAACATGAATTATAAAAAGCATTTATTAACGTGTTTAAATATTTTAACATTTAGGAATAAAAACAAACAACAACTTTAATTTAAAAATTAAAATTTATTTCTGTGCCTGTGCGACATTGTGTAAATATATTTTTCTATTGTATTTTAAGTAAATGGCAGATGGAAGAAACCGTTTAAGTGGCATACAATATAAGAAATTAAGAAAATAAAAGGAAGCTAGAGAGGACTTTGTTTTAAGTAAAACCTTAAAAATCGATAGTTTTTTTTAATACTCAGTCAAAAACGCAAGCAAATGAACAATACAAGAACCAAAGCTTGTCAAATGAAAAAGAAACTAAAAACAATATTAAAGAACTTTCTAGTGATAGTGATACGGAGAGTAGCAGTGACAGTAGTGACAGTGAGGCCCAAGAAACTGTTCATAATGTGAACCAGGAGACTTTTTTATCCAAGGGGGAGACTGCTGTAGATCCAGTCGACGTCAAAATAACTACTGCTACTTCATCTTCAACTTCAAATAAGGTAGGAGAATTAGAATTTCTTGACTGCGGTCCTGTTAATTGGTCAGTGAACGAGAGAACAAAATGCTTATCCAAACAAGAAGGGACCAGGTTCATAACAACATCGAGATAGAGGAGGACACAATTGAGGTGGTGGACAATTTCACATATCTCGGAGTGAATCTAGCAAAGACTGGATCAGAAGAGCCGGAGATCCAAAGACGGACCATCATGGCTAACAAGGTGTACTTCGCATTGCTGCCATCATTTAGGTCTGGAGATGTGCACAGGGAAACAAAAATGAAAATATATAGGACTGTCATCAGACCGGTGTTATGCTACAGGTGTGAGGCATGGACAATCACACAGAAAACAGTCGACATAGTAGACACCTTTGAAAGGAAAATCCTCAGACGCATTATAGGCCCAATACAAGAAAATGGCTCATGGAGACTGAGATACAACAACGAACTGTATCAAATATATAAAGAGATACCAGTCTCAAAATTTATAAGAATTCAAAGATTGCATTGGATTAAGATTGTTATGAGAATGGAGGATGGCAGGAACCCTAAGAGGGCTTTGCTGGGTACATGGGAGGGAACGAGACATAGAGGTAGACCGAGGAAGAGGTGGGAAGATGGCATTGCAGAGGATGCGAGAGACATGGGGATAAAATATTGGAGGAGCGTTGCAGTGGATAGAGTGGATTGGAGGCAGAGATTGGTGGAGGCCGAGGCCCGATTTGGGCTGTAGCGCCATAGGAGAGAGAGAGAGAGAGAGAGAGAGAGAGAGAGAGAGAGAGAGAGAGAGAGAGAGAGAGAGAGAGAGAGAATGAGAGAACTCGTGATTATGTGGCAAAATTTGGTTTTTGCCAAAATACTAATGCAGATTTTAAAAAATCAATGAGGCAGTATAACGACGGTACAGTCAGCTACCTTACAGTAAATATGTTTCAGCACAAGCTTACTAATGGTGAATCATTGCCTTGAAATTGGTTGGTGTTTTCTGAGAGTACTGGATGCGTTTTTTGTGGTGTCTGCATTATGTTCTTAGACAAAAACGCTAGTAAAACAAAGTTTTCCGAAGGAGGATTTAATGACTGGAAAAATGCAAGTACATCACTCTCAGAGCACGAAAACTCAGTTAATCACAGAAACTGCCTTAAAACCCTTAACAAACGAAGTCAGTTTAAAGGCCGCATTGATAAGCAGCTTGTAGAATAATTTCAAGCTGAGGTTAATTATTGGAAGAGTGTTATTCAACATGTCGTTGTTGTTGTTAAAGCGTTAGCATCACGTGGTATGCCATTGTGTGGACACGACGAAAAGTTTGGAAGCAGCAGAAATGGGAATTATATGATGCTGCTTGAAGTTATAGCTGAGTTTGACTCTTTTCTAGCATGTCACATAGCTAAGTATGGCCACCCAGGTAGCGGTAACACATCCTATTTATCTTCAACTATTGCTGAAGAATTTCTGTCTATTTTAGCTAATAATCTTACAAACAAAATTGTTTATGAAGTAAAGCAGGCCAAGTACTTCTCATTAATAGACTCTACACCAGATATCTCACATGTAGACCAACTGGCTATTGTGATAAGGTATGTTAAAGAAGATGGTTCTCCCATTGAACGGTTTTTGACATTCCTTCCCAATACTGGCCACAAAGCTGAAGACATGTATAATGCTATTACCAAAGTCTTTGAGTGTAACGGTTTGGACATTAGTAATTGTCGGGGACAATCCTACGACAATGCAAGCAACATGTCTGGAGTGTATTCTGGTCTCCAAGCTCGAATCAAAGAACTGAATGGCCATGCTGATTTTATCCCATGTTCTGCTCACTCTTTGAACCTCGTCGGAACTAATGCAGCTGAATGTTGCAATACAGTTTGCTACTTTTTTCTGTTTTTGCAAGAACTGTACAACTTTTTTAGTTCATCAACTAGTAGGTGGGATTTACTTCAAAGATCAGTTCCTGACAATCACGACCATCCTATTACTCTAAAAGGCCTCAGTTCTACTAGATGGTCTGCACGAGATGACGCCTGTAAAGCTCTGAGAAATAACTGGCAACAAACAAATTTATCAAACTTTGCTGAACATTTTCGAAGATCCAACACAAAAGGCAGTTACTCGGGCTGAAGCAAGAGGTTTAGCTACAAAAATTGACTCGCTAGAGACTGCTTTTATGGCTGAATTTTGGGGTTTCATACTCCAAAGGCTGAATGACATGAATAAGAAACTGCAATGCATGGACATTGACCTTAAATCAGTAATCCACTTGTATGACTCATTAATTAAGCTCATGGAATCAACAAGAGATAATTTTGATTACTTTGAAGAAAAAGCCAAAGAACTGTCCCAGTTGGAGGTGTATGACGAGAATAAATGCATGACTAAGAGAGAAAGACAACATGACGAACAGGACGAACTCTGTGGAAGCGAAGGTGCAGTGTTCACTCCTCGTGAAAACCTGAGGGTGAATGTTTTCATTGTTATCATCGATAACCTGAAAATGCAACTTGAAAAAAGAAGGAATGCATACGCAGAAGTAAACCGAAAATTCCAAGCATTAACTCAAATTAAAGACTTGAGCAATGAAGACCTAAGGAGGGCACGTGATAACCTTGTTAGAGAATATCCAAATGATTTAGAAAACGCCTTCTTGGATGAAATTATTCATTTTAAATGCTTTCTGAAAGAAGCTCCACTAGAGGGTTTTAGTAAAGTGAAGAGGGGGAAAAAAGGAAAAGGAAAATGGACAAAACAAGCGGCACTCCAATGCCAGTTGAGCAGGTTGAGCTACAGCCAACAAAGGAGGATAAGCGGTTAACACCTCTGAGTCTTTGCCGCCTCATTCGTAAAGATGATCTTCAGATGGTCTATCCGAACTTAGATATTGCTCTGAGAATGTTTGTGAGTACGGCTGTCTCTAATTGTTCAGCGGAAAGAGCCTTTTCATGGCTTAGAAGAGTAAAAACATATCTCCGCACAAACATGGGAGAGGGTCGCTTAAACTTGCTGGTGGTACTGTCAATCGAAGGTGACATGTTAACGTCAATGGATTTTTCTGAAGTTACTGATGTCTTTGCCCAAACAAAATCTCGAAGAAAACTGTAAATACTTTTGTTATAACTAAATTTTTCCAAGTAATATGTTTTCAGTTTCATTATTTTCATATCAAACATTATTCAGTATTAGTTGCATTATTATTATTTCTGTGCTGTAATCTTTATATACGATAAAATTAGTTGAGTTGCATATATAGTTTTGTTATAACTAGATTTTTCCAAGTAATATGATTTCAATTTCATTTGTTTCATATCAAACTAACATTATTCAGTATTTGTTGCATTATTATTATTTCTGTGCTTAATCTTTGAATACGATAAAATTAGTTGAGTTGCATATATAACTGTACCAGTATTCCAGTATTTTCCGTTTGTCCTTTAATAAATAATGTTTGTACCCATATTTTATGTGATTTTATTTACGTTTCCCTTAATTTCTAACTAAAATTAATTATTTTCTTCTGACAAGTAAATATTTATATTATCAATGTTTATTTATTTTTACATGAAATATAATTCACCTGACAGTCAAAGGAAACGAGGCAGACAATCAAACTGGGGGGAAACAGGATGTGAAATCGAAGAAGGGAAGGGAGGGGGAATGAGGGAGAGAGATACGAGAGGGTGGAGGGGGCGGCATTATCTGCCATGCCTGGGGGCAGCAGTACAGCAAATCTGCCCATGCAAATAACACACATTATTCAAACATATCACACCCCACACACACAACATCGATCTTTCAAAATACGGCGCCGTCGCCAAGAACAAGATGGACAGTGCTCCCAGTGGCAGCCTCTACTGTAATGAAGCTGATAATAAGTGAAAACTGGTTAAAGCTATAAGGTAAAAATTTCACATTTTTACCAATAAAAAAATTTGTGTTCCGAGTCAGTAGTGTTGTACTTATAATTGATATACAGTATATTGTTTTATTATTTGAATTGATAACTATGTGTAAAATATATATGTAGCTTAATTGCTTTATTTATTTTTACCTTGAAAAAAATATGAGGTACTGAAGCGTCTCTGGATCCTCATCAGAGGGACAGAAATCATCTCCAATCTGAAGCCTCTTTAGAGCTAAGAAATACATATCTATTATGCAGACTCGCATATATGCACAAATAACAAAAAAATTATCCAATAAAATTAATAAGTCACTAAATACATTAACAACGGATTAGCAAGAAAAATGTTGAAATAAATTTTTAAAAGATTTAATTTTTGTTAAAACGTCAGAACAAACAAACGTCATTAAAGTAATACAGTGGTGAGTTGTTAATTGGAATGTTAGTAATCAGAACCCGTTGCTAATCAGAATCCTCCAATTTTGGGGGGCCAATACATGATGCTGCATTTGCAGCAGTCAGTGCCGGATTTACCACTATGTCGACTAGGCTGCACCCTAGGGCCGCGGGCTCAAAGGAGAAGGCCCCAAACTTTTTTTTAACAGAAGTATTTTTATAACAGTAGAAGGCACTTTGATTTATTTAAGTATGATATTTTGAAATTAAATGATCAATTTTTGTTAATAGTACAAATGGAAGACAGTTCTTATTTAAATATTGTGAGCTTATTTTTAAGATGTTGGCATCCTTCAAAATTAATCTGCGCATGCGAATTTTGAACATCCGCTATATTGCCCCCGAATTTACATGACCATGGTACCACCCTTGTTTGTTATCATTGTTTATCTGTGTTGTGACTGAATGGTTTCTGATTTGAGGTTATGTTTTTATGTTGTTTTGAATGTAAAGAAGGTTTTTAGCTTTGTGTGGTGGGCAGCGTGTTGTTTCGTTGATCAACGTATTCATTATGAACATGAACATAAACATTCACACAGCTAGTGGAGCCTACAAATGTAAGCTAAAAAAATTAGCTGGGGGGGGCCACTTAGAAAACTTGGCCTAGGGCCTCAAAAATTTTAAATCCGGCACTGGCAGCAGCCAAAACTCTAATGAACTGGTACAAAAATAAAGAATCAAGTCCAACTAAACTACTTTTATTGAAACACTGAAACACAAAAAGGTTTAGAGGTATGTATAAAAGGAAATGATGTACTGTTCAACAAAAAATTACTGAATTATTTTCTAAATAAACTGAACTGGTTTTATATATGTCATATTAATTTAAAATGGTAACTTTTAATGTTCACTTGGCTTAGATTATAGGAAATGTGTCAAGGAAATTCAGTATTGTTTTTTTTAAGTATCCATATGTAATGAACAGTAATTAATATAAATCCGTAATTAATGAAAGTTTTAATGCATATTTATGTTAAATTAGTTTAAACATTAGTTTAAAAAATCAAAATAGTGCCCACATACATTGAATAACATGAAGTAAGTTAAACTTAAATTTTATTAACTTAAGATGTAAACTGTTGCAAATCTGTATTCCAGACACAATTTTTTACTTAAATATTCAATCTTTCCTTTTTCTTTTTAAGGTTTGATAACTGTAATAAATTTATGATTGCAACCATGCTAACCCCCAAATAGTTATCTGATTAATGACTCTCCACTGTATAATTTTTAAAAATTCTTCTCCAGCCTAAGAATAAAGTCTAGGCCTCTTAATTACACAGTTATGAAATATGTAAGACATATTGTTTTAAATATTATATATATTATTGCTAACAATGTCCATGTTGAAGTTAACCATCTGTATCCTGCAATAATCGTTGGACTGTAAAGTAGTACTTGACAATAACAAAGACACTAAATTGCCTCATTCAGATAAAAGTGATAGCAAAGTAATAACAAAAATTTGGCATCAAGTAAAGTTGACATCAAAATATAAATGTTACGTTAATTGCAATTATATTTTGGGCACAATGTATGTACAAAAGGGTGATAAAACAGCCTGTTTCTTGGCTACACCAAAATTGTTCAGCCTTTATTGTAGCATTCAATGTTAGGCATTCTTTAAAAATAAAACATTATTTATTTATTCATTTTATATTGTTTGTATATTGAAAAGATAAAACATTATTTATTTTGAGAGTATAAAACTCAAAGTATATTATTCTCTGATGTGACCGGTTATTACACATGGATCTGAGGTGTGGACTTTAACAGAGAATGACAAAACTGCTTTAAAATCATTTGAGTGCAATATATAGTGTAAAATTTATGGCCCAGTAAGAGAAGAAGGCAGTTGGAGAATAAGCAACAACAGTGAACTACAGGCTCTCATTCATAGAAAAGACATAGTGAAATTCATAAAATCACAGAGGCTGCGTTGGCTGGGACATGTGGAAAGAATGTCTGAGGAAAGAAAGCCTAAAAGAATGCTGAAGGGAAGATTATATACTACTAGATATAGAGGCAGACCAAGGATGAGATGGTTGGATGGTGTAACAGCAGATCTTGCTAACATGGGAATGAGAGAGTGGAGAGGAAGGGTGGAGAACAGGGAAGCGTGGAGAAGTACTGTTGAGGAGGCTAAAGCTCACCAAAGGCTCTAACGCCAAATAAAAAGAAGAAGAATGTTAGGTGTTCTGTTAATATGAACTACTACAATTTGTGCTCTAACCTAATGAAGTCAACTGAATCTTTATTGGCATGGCCAGTTTGATTTCCTCTGGGGTAAGATCAAGAGTCTGCATAACACCACTGCTCCAGACTTTTTTTACGAATTTGTCTATTTTGAGTAGTTCTGATTTAACAACAGTCCTTCCAGCACTTTCACATTGTTTTTACTCATGTAAGTCACCACGGATCAAACAGAGAACAGAATGTATATTAGAAAAATGTTCAATTCGTTTTAGAAAATACTGTTGTGGTTATAAAATTCAATGCTGTGTGTGTGTGTGTGTGTGTATGTGTGTGTGTGTAAACATATGTAACCTCAAGAAATCTAATTAATCTAAATAATAATAATAATAATTATTATTATTATTATTAACCTCACTTAAATAATCTAAATAGTGATAACTGAAAGTAATTAACTATTTATTTATAATATGTTTTACTTAATAAAGTAAATAGTAAAATGGTTATCTGATTATGTCAGACCAGTTAGATGTTTTTTACACAATGTTATTATAATTTATATTTTTACTTCCATGTTCCATAAGGAAATGGAAGTATAGTGATCGCGAAAAAAGTCGTGTTCGAGATAAGGTTTGATTCTAATTGTACTACCCTCAAAACATGAGAAAAGTCATTTTCTGAAATGTGTGTGTGTGTGTGTGTGTGTGTGTGTGTGTGTGTGTGTGTGTGTGTGTGTGTGTGTGTGTGTGTGTGTGTGTGTGTGTGTGTGTGTGTGTGTGTGTGTGTGTGTGTGTGTGTGTGTGTGTGTGTGTGTGTGTGTGTGTGTGTGTGTGTGTGTGTGTGTGTGTGTGTGTGTGTGATTTTTTTATGGCGAATGATAACTGCCACAAATTCAAACAGAATCAAATAATTTTTTGCATATGTGCCTAAGATGTAGAGGACTCAAGGCCTATTGATTTTGGTGAAGATTAGTTAATGGGGAGGGGTAGGTTACCTACAACATTTTATGTTTTAAGAGAGTAAAGTACTTTCAAATTCATTTAAACTTTTTCAAACAATGGTAATTGTTAAAAATAAAATAATTTTGTTGCCAGCCAACCAGGTTGTTCAGTTAGGAGGAGGGTAGTTTACCTGCATTGTTTTGTGTTTTAACAAGAGTAAAGTACTTAATTTTAATAAATAAGTACCCAAAAAATAAAGTCATATTAATCCACTCTAAAATGGTAAATGAAATAATTATAAATGGAGTGAGTAGTTGAAGGTAGAGGGGGTGATTTTTTTAATATTGCTGTGCTGAAATCAAGTAACATATGAACATTGAATTTTGAAGGATAAGATACCTTAGAAATTACATATGATAAAACTATTATTCTATGAAAGCGTAAACATCATTAATGGTGGGGATCAGTTGAGGAGGAGGGATGATTATCTCCATAGTTAAGTTTCTTTATAAGAATGAAGTACCTAATTCTTATAGATAAAGTGACTCAAAAATAACATTATATTAAACGACTACCCCATAATAACAAAAATATCTATAAACAGTAAAAATAGTTTGAAGGTGATCGATATTTTTTTAGAAATTATCGAATCGAATTCAAGTAAATTATTTAAATACAAATCTTAGAATATGGAAATCATGTATGATTCTCCATACTGATATCTTATTTAAAGTGTATTAAATTTACATTTATGTATAAATGAAAAATGACTGTTGTGGGGTACTTTAATTTATTGCATTACAGCATTTTAATTTAGTCAAGATATATTATTAGTATTATATTTTTTTTTGTGAGCAGCTGTTACATCTGCTAAAGCTAGAGGACATTTGCTAAATCTGTGTCACACAGCTTGTTAAGGAGGTACTTGTCCGTAGTACATGTACTGTATTCATTTACCTAATGTAAAATTTTTTTATAATTTACTCCTTTCTATAATACTACTATTTTCATTGTATTGTATTGTTTTCAATATAGTACTGTTTTCTATATAATATTGTACAAAATCATTGAAAATGATTATCATCTTCTGTTGTATTGTTTGTATGAATTACCGAAATAAAAATTCTATTCTATTCTGTGTTACAAACATAGATCAAGAAAAAAGAAATTTGAATTATCAAGGATTACAAAAATTTTTCATGTGTTCTAGAGAATCCTGTAATATTTTTGCTTAGGTGCCAGCGTATAAAGACTCTATCCATGGGCAGCCAGCTAGTTAGTAGAGGTGTGCTAAACTAGTATTTGAAAATAACAGGTACAAACGAAACCATTCCAAAAAAATAGCACGTACAAATACCTGTTATTATATATCTGGATATGTACATACCTGTTATTATACATATACCTGGATTATATAATTTGTTATATTTTACTTTTTCAAATTTACCAAGTTGGTGACTAGTATAATATATAATTTATTGTTGTAATCTGTATTATATATCTGCATAACACACGAGAATAAATGTAACATCAGTTTGAATTTTTATCATTTATTAAAAACACCTTTGCCTCTTTGCCATAGAGATACAGTATTCTAAACCTCGCTGTTTTGCTTTGTTTCATACTTGTGTGGCAATCGGCACATGTGCAGAATTAAGTATTCAGCAGAATGAGTACAAAAAGTGGATTACTTGTAAAAGTGAGTACTCGTAATACTCATAGTACTTGTTTATTCGTTAGTTGCGTAGAGGAGTCCCGCGACTCGGAACCATGACACCGTGAGTAATTGGAACTGGTATTTTGACTTTTTAGTTATCATTGAATCGGAACACGTATTTCAACTTTTCAGTCACTTTTATATCCATTCCACAAAAATAATCATTCCAAAATACCTGTTATGGGTATATCGGCTCACCTCTACTAGTTAGTTACTGGAGTTCAGACTGAGATGTTCAGTCAAATTGCATTGTATAACTTTTGAAATTGATACGTATTTGATATGTGCTGAGCTACTTTAAATTAAGTGTTGGATACATTATGATAACAATGGCATATAATTGTTTGTTAGTGTTGAAAATATTATTAGTATGTATTCATATGTAACTGTACTTTACTTATAATCGTATTGTAACACTAATAATTTATATTTGTACTGATGTCAATTTCTTTTCAAATTGCTTGCGTATATAAAAAATCAAATTGTCAGATTGTTAATTGGACTAAAATACTGAAAACAGATACATCTAAATTATCAGTAATAACATGGCAGTCTTAGTAAAAGACGTATTCGGGATCTTCTACCTGTACCAGTGGTAATGAACTTATTCCTTAAAAAACAATTATAAAATATTTTATTGCTGTACCACTAGAAAGGACAAATGGGATAGGAAAACAATAAGGAGTTAAAAGTGTTGTCAATTTCAAAGGAAACTGTTAGTACAATGCAAGTGAGGAATATCAGTTAGTGATGTACTGGCAATTTGCAACTTTAACAGAACATGCTTGTAATGTTTGTAATATAGAACCTGCATGAATAAAATGCTGTTTTCAGATGATCAAGTAATCATCTAAAAACAATGAGTGCAAACTCCAGAGATTGGTGTCTCAGCTATTCCAGCTGTGTAAGATATGAATATGACTGAATGTAAAAAAACCCTAATATTTAGTAACCTCAACATACATTGTTCTAGTTGTTTTGATAGTTTATCTTCTTTTTTCACAGTACTAAATTAATATGAATATTGAACTTTCACTTGTGAAACTTACTTGTTTTCTACCGTACGCGTTTCGGCGTGGTGAGACAGACCACCATCAGCGGCGTACCTTCATCAGCGGTGTGAGACAGACTGCCAGTAACTCGTAACGGTTTTATTTGGTAGGTTGAGTGGTGGTGGTGTGTGGTGGAAGGGGATTGGCGCGGGGATCCGAATTATTGTTTGTTTTATGTATAATTGTGTCAAAAGTGTGTGTGATTTATAGTGTAATTGGTCGTTAAGTATGGTGTTTGGTTGTGTTGTGTAGCGTTTGTATATTTCATATTGTTCTGCTGTGTTAAGTTTTCGACTTTTGGGTAAGTAGTGTAATATCTCAAGATTAGTATCTATGTTGGTGTAGCTGTGGTTTTTTGTGTGTATGTGTATGGCAAACGCGGAATGTATATTGTTGTTGGATATAGCTTTTAGGTGTTCAGAGTAACGAGATGAAAAATTACATTGTTCTCTCTCTCTCTCTCTCTCTCTCTCTCTCTCTCTCTCTCTCTCTCTCTCTCTCTCTCTCTCTCTCTTTCCCCTCTCCCTTCAATCTATCTACCTTCAGGCACTTTTTAATTTAAGCAACAAAAATAATAGTATACTATACTTGTTTTGCTCCTCTTTTAAATTCAGCTTCAGTATATTCAGGATCCCATGATTTTTGAAGTTGTCTGACGCGGTACTTATTTTTTAACCACCAACTAAACGATCTTTTGGTAATTACTATATTTTGTAACCTAGGAGCCCACATTTTAAATGTGGTGTGTTTCCTACAATTCGAAAAAGGTATTCAAGTGTTGAAGTGATTATTTTAAATATTGCAGTCCATATGGAACTGGCATGCCATCTGTATTTTGTTTCCTATTTACTGAGTCCAATTTTATTTTTTGAAATCAGTAAAAAAAGTTTTAACCTAACAACACCAAGTCTCAAATGTCATAGGAGCAGGTTTAACGTATAATATTAACAAAACACTTCGCATAAAAACTAGGCTACTTGTCATTTACGACCGAAAATAAACAATTTAATAGCATACAGTAACAGATTAACAAGCTTTTTAAAATTTTTCTAAAATTATATGCAATATTCACTACATATCGATTCCGACTAATCGAAATATCGAAAATTAGTGCAGTTAGTCTACGGGTACTGGGAAAGTACCGAAAGTAGGCTACATTACGGTGACTCAAAATAAAAACAATAGCAATAGGGAGATTTATCGAAAATTTTGTTAAATTGATAGAAATTTTACATTGTACTGTTGGTATTAATGCTGGGACCAGTATGTTTTTCGTTGTTTAGGGACGTAGCCTATTATTTGAATTGATATTTCACTGTAGGCCTAGTCTATTCTAATCAATTTGTAACAAAGTTAGTTTTCTAACAATTATATTTCAAAATTCATTTTATTTCATAAAATATGCAAAAACTGGATTGTTTAGTCTTTAGCATGTTCTGAACACTGATTAAAAATTATTAAAAGCATCAGGATTATTCTTTAATGTAAGCAATGGTGGGTTATCCAAACGTGGAATTACATTTCTGAAACTATCCATCAGTGATACAGTTTCAGTGATGGATAGATTTTGAAATGATACTCGCACAAATAGGTATCATCTACGAACGACACTGAATAGCTGAAAACGAGAACCATGTTAACCGATCATTTTTTTATTAAGTTACTGTTGGTTGAGAGACCTTGCTGATTTTTCTGAAGCTACTCAGAATGAAATTAAATATTCTGTCTGACAAGAGCAATAAAGTGAGAAGCCTAGGCAATTCAAAGAAACCAACATTCAAACAGGACATAGTTCCAAGTTTTTCTTACAAGTATACACACATACAAACACACGTATGCCCCGCGCGCTCACTCTCTCTCTCTCTCTCTCTCTCCCTCTCTCTCTCTCTCACACACACACACACACACACACATCCAGATAATTTCGAAAAACACTTCATAGATTACTTAGGCCCATATCAGTGTGTCTAACGCAATTTTCATATACCTTTACGATACATTCTGTTACGGAACATACATGGAAAAAAAATCATTTTGTCAAGATTCGTCTGAGCAAATGTCGTATGTTTACTTATTATAAATTGCATAAATTTACAATTGAATTCAAGTTAATAATAATTAATTGTAATGTGCGCGAGACTGTACTTGCTTTTATACCTCTTTTTTAACAAAAGATTAGATCTTAGTTGCAATTAATTATACCATGAAATAAATTTTAATAATTTTACAGGCTTTTCAGAGTGAGATTACTTAACACAAGGGTTTAAAGTCTGTTTAACGTTCTATACAATGCATGTACCGTAAGCACTACAGCACCTTGTAAATTAACTCCCTGTTCAGGGGTTTTAGAGTTTGTTCACGAAGAGACCACCATCCCCCAGACTTCGGCTTCACAGAGAAGTGTTTCTACGAGCATCGTTGATGTAGATTACAACAAAGAACTAGAAGCCTAACCCTTGTTGTATACCGGAGTAATACTTGTTGGGGTAAGCTTTCTAAGGTTATAATACATATATAACTCGTAATTACATAAAGCTTCAAACGGTTCTGTAACACCCCTATGTTAATGTAATTGTTATGAGATTGGAATACCAGCTGGTTTAACTAATTTTAGTAAAAATCTGATCATGTTGTGTGATCACAGAAATACTCTGTTAAAGAAGAAGAAGAAAATTACCTATCAATGACAACAATATTCCCTAGAACGTGTGACATTTATTTACACACACACAACTAATGACCAACATGATTTAGAATTTAAATTTCATTTCAAAATTTTTTGTGCAATTTACATTTAGATTAGAAAATCCAAGTGACGTAAACGGTTTAAAGCCTATTATCAGTGCAGTGTCTAAAATTAATAAAGACAGTTTTTAAGTTTTCATAAAACTACGAAGGTAATGTTATAAAATCTGTTTAACTTTCTATACAATGTCAGACACCATAAGTACCACAGCACCTGGTGAATTAGCTCATTGTCAGACAAAGGGTTTAGAGACTATTATCGAAGATTTTCCTCCACAAAAGAGTGTTCCTAAAACAAAACCTGGTCCCGTCGTTCAGGAAGACTGTAACAAAGAACTGGAAGGTAAACCTTTGTTGTATACCGGAGTAGTACTTGTTGGGGTAAGCGTTTTAAGCTTATTTTATATGTATAACTCGTAAATATATAGATAACTATTTGTACAGTTATTACTCATAGATAATCATGATAAGTTATTAAGTTTAAAAGTAAGAAAACGTTTAGTTGGTAAATCGTTGCAACAAACTGTGAAATAGATTACATTGGACCCCCCAAATTTGTTCAATTCCTGACGAGGATAAAATTAACCTACCTTAGTCCCAATGTTTATATACTCTGAAACAATGTATGTTTTGTGAGGTTACTCCTGTTTATAAATAATACTGTTCGCAATACTTTGCAGTATCGTTTTTATAATCGTAAGATAGCTTGAAATTTCTTTATAGCAAATGTGTTTGATCTCTACTTGAATTGTCGTCTACTAATGGAAACGTGTAAGCTCAACAACAGAAAATATCTAAATTACTGAATAATACCTTACACGAAGTAAATACAATAGTCCTATAGGCCAACAGGCCTACCTGAAAATGTAAAGAAGTCTGTTCTCGCTTTGTAAAGCGTTAAAGCGGAACCGAATAAATTTGTTATGGATAACTTTTTGTTTGGAAATAATGCGTTTTTCAAAGCCTTTTTAATTAGGATCAAATCAAAAAGTCAAAATGCCTGTTACTCGTTAAGGTTATCAGTAAATTACATTTTACCATAAATATTATGAAATAAACTTTTCAAAGTCAACAGATTGTCTGAATTTTTAGCATTGAGTTTATTTCAACTAAAATAATTAAAATTAAGTACGTATAAGTATAATATTTTGTTCTTATAATGAAAATCTACAGTAAATACAAAATTGTTAGTCCGAAATACACATTTATTGAGACACGTTTGACAAGAACTGAGTAATAGGCCTAAATCTGAAATTAGTGTGTATTTACATATTGTAAAATTACATTACTGTACTGATTTGTTAATTAATACGTTCCACGGTTTTGTGTAAGGAAACACATGTATACAGGATACAGTTGGGCTGAAAGCATGCCTCCCAGACATTTTCTCCCGTCAGTAATGCCCAAAAGCCCGGAAGCTAGTTTCTTTATCCTAAACGAGGGCACGATCACTCCTTTTGTTTCAGTAGCTGTTTCTTGTATATGTTGCGTTAAACTTAACAAAAACCCAACAAAATCTTAAATTTGTATGATTTTTAGAAACTACAGTAATTGTAATGAGTTGTGTATGCATTCAAATTGTGCAGTCGTAGCATAGTGAAATCACAATCTAAGCTGCAGGTCAGAACGTTACTTAAACTGTGAACTTTTGTTACTAAATCTACTTGAGTTGTTAACATAATGAACTTTAATAAATCTTCTATTTCGATACAGTTATTAATGTATCATGTAGGCATATATATTACTTATAATTTTTTTTGTGCTTCCCCAATAACCGTACCTGCGCTGACATTCCATATTTCCATTATGCGTTAGTCGGTATACATATTGTTACAGAACAATCTACGTGTTTCCGTGTTTCTCGAACGATCCAGTGGAATCCGTCTACAATGTCATGGCGTACGTGATTCTCGACATGCGTTGCGGGACTGTTACGGGACTCACCGGTCTGCGCCCGCTGTGTGTAAGGCCGCAACCAATTGTGTTCTGGTGTTTTCTAGTTGCCTTCTTGACGTGCAGTTAGCGAATATTCTGGAACCTCAGCGGGGTATAAATACAAGTACTCAGAGACGTTCAGTTGAGTTATTGTCGGGCAAAACTCTGTGAGTTTGAGTTGCGATATATCTAAGTGCGGTTCGAGTCATTGTCGGCGATTACTCTGTGCGTTCAAGAGGTTATTAGTGAAAAGTACTTTTTGTGGCGAGTGTTACGTGTTTTATAATTGCGCAAGACAATTGTAATACAATTGTGTTTTATGTTAGTTAACATTTTATTACGTGTGAACAATTTTTATTTGGTTTGTTGTAAGAGACTATCTTGTTGATTACAAACTGTTTAATTGTAATAATTAAAGCTGGTGATTAGTGACGTAATTGGTGACTTGTATTTTGTTTTCCACTGCACCATACGACGATCAGTAGACCGTCGTAACAATGTACTGAAAATCGCTTAGGCCTATAACTTCAATAACATTACAGAAAGTGTACTAAGTGTTTGTTTTGTGCTACTAAATTGTTTATTTTCTGTCGTAATCGCTTTTCAATGACTCGTAATTTTTGTGCGAAGCATTTCCATCAATATTGTAGACTAAACCTGCGCATATGACAGCAAACATGGTGTTGTTAGGTTAGCAGGAAAACTCAATCAACACAGAAGAACCAACACACCTTTAAACTAATACTCCCTGTTTGCACAAATCACAAAAAACCAACTCGAATTAAGGCGGGTTACTATAGTGTCTCGCATTATGTGACAGAACTAGCTTTCGCTTTAAACGTTAAAGCACACATTCTTTTGCCGCCGAAACCATTCTGGTTTCGCCTTTTTCTGATCCCGCACTACATTTCAATGTTTTCTGTAGTTTTATGTATATCATGCATATGGTTCCAATAGAGTTCATAAATATATGTATTCTACTTTAACCGCAACACGTTTGCATAAAAAGATATTTTGTGCGCAAAGTTATGTTTGTTAGAATACATTTAAATACAATTTCGTAGCTATAAAATAAATCCATTATGATCAACATTATAAATGTAGGTTAGCGCGTGTATAAATAATGAATAAGAAAACTTTGTAATATTTCAATAATGCTTAGTTCTGTTTTCTTTCAGGTGGATTGGTTTTAGACGTGTTGAGATGAACACTAAATGTTATTTTATCACAGTCATTGTATTTACTTATTAAACGTTATAGTTTGATACCATGAGTTTTCTTTTTTTTTCTTTAACAATACACGAAACCCCAAAACAATCTTACCTAACCAAATGCATTAAAACATTATGTAATTTCGCATTATATTCAGCAATACAATCATTTACAATCGGTACGCTTCTTCTTTATCATTTCACAACGTATCGATATTGTCGCGTACTCAGACCTTCGAAATGTAGTGTAGTGCAGGTAAGTCTAATACAGTTATTACAATACATTTATTACAATTATTTTGAACGTACTGCTTGTAAGTGCAGATTATACTTACCTTCACGTTTGTATTTTTAATTCATTGTTTTTTCATGTATTTGTAGTGATGTGGATAACTTATAAGTTATATAATATTATATAATCAATGGATAACTTGTCAGCAAATTGCAAAAGAAATAAATGTGTCTGTGGGAACTGTAAACAAAATCATTCACGAACATCTGAAGTTCAGTAAGGTTAGTGCACGTTGGGTACCAAGACCGGCAAAGAAGATTGCAAATCTGCAAGGAGTTAAAGCAACGTTTTGACAAAGAAGGCCAGCTTTTTCTCTATCGAATTGTTACCTGCGATGAAACGTGGGTCCATCATTTCACCCCAGAATCAAAATGTGCATCAAAGCAGTGGAAGCATGTCGACTCACCACCTCCCAAAAAATGTTGAACAATTGTTTCTGCAGGCAAAGTTATGGCCTCAATTTTTTGGGATAAAAATGGCATCATTCATGTCGATTTTCTACCCCGCGGAGTCAATATTAACAATGAGTACTACTGCAAAGTCCTTCAAGATGTGCACAATGGTCTCAAGAAAAAAAACGGCCTGGTGTGATCACTAAAGGCATTTGTTTCTGCAGGACAATGCATGCTGGTATACCGCCCACCGCACGACATGCACGCTACAAGATCTTGGCTGGGAGTTATTGCCACACCCCCTTACAGTCTGGACCTTGTGTAACAATATTCACCTCCTTCCATTAAAAAAAATCAAACTCTGCTGCCAGAATATTACTTACCTTCAGAAACTTACCTTTTAAACACCAAAAAGAAACTTCAGTGTCGCCACGGTGTTTTAGGTTATACATTGAAACCTTTACACTCTACCTTAATTAAAAACACTGGACAATTTTGCTATCTGACTTCCCACAATTCAGAAAATTCCCCGGAACGTTAGATGAGTTTTTCAGCACAAAATACTAGGAAATGGTAACGTCGAAATAACTACTTTAACACATATTTATTCTGTTAAAACAAATCTTATTTATTTTATTCAAATTTAATCACTTCTTTCTTTCTCTTACTTTTATATTTCTTTCTACTGACATCTATTACATAGTATTTTATTATAATAACCCCTACTTATAAACTAGTACTTTTATGTTTTATTTTCCCCTTTTACTTTTTCGTACACACACTCTCTCACTCTTTCTTTTTACATTTCCTTACCGCCTCTTATTTGAGCTCATTGATAATTATAATTTTACTTCATTTAGAGTTGCAATAGTTACTTTTACATTGTACCTTCACGTTATCCGTCTAGTCCCGCCATCTCTCTACTTAACTCTCACTTTCATCACTAAACACTGTTTTAATTCTGCCCATTCACGTATTATGTAGATTTCACTGACACTTTTCTTCCTGCTTTTCTTCTCTGACACTGTTACATATTTCAGTAGACCTTGGCTACTTAATTCATGTTGGTCTACCGAAATTCCGAGGTTGCGTTATATTTACGACTGTACTGTTTAATGAGTGGTGTCCAACTGCTCGGCGACGACTGTGTGAACCTCGTGCACGTGGTTGCCTACCTGCCAGGCGTTACGCATTGCTGTCAACTCGTACGCTGTGATTGGTTGTTTCCATCGCATGTTCGGCTATGGAATTTCTTTTACTTTCCCACGTGGTCATTTCTACATCACAAAAGGTGACACACACGCGCGCTCGTACATATTCCAAGGCGCTAATGGCTCTGGTGCCTTACCCGGACTGGTACTGTGCTGACTACCGGGTGTTCAGAAAAGTCAAGCTTTCGTGATCAAAAATGTTGTTCAGCGTGGGTTACTACAGATTGTTATCATTATTATGAAATTAAAATAAACCTCTTGGTTTGCCCCTCTTACACTTGCTCCCAGCTATTTTCACCTGTTCGGGTTCTTGAAGTTGTTCCTGGGAGGCAAGCATTCCAACAGCAACGATGAGGTGAAGCAGTCAGTCCTATCTTGGTTTCAAAGTAGCGACAAATGTTTCTACACTGCGGGTATCTAGTGAAACGCAGGGATAAATGTATAAATGTAGCAGGGGATTACAACGAGAAATAAAAGTATTTTTTACTGTCATAAATGTGTTCTATATTTATTAAAAATTAATAGTCCCGGATTGAAGTGAACGTCCCTTGTACTTCTGATACACGTAAGTCTTGTAAACTGATCTTGAATTAAAAAAAGGACTCTGATGAAACTTATAATAAACAAAAACTAGTTCAGGCTATAAGGTAAAACTTTCACGTTTTTACCAATAAAAAACTTTGTGTTCTGAGTAGATAGTTATATACTTATATTTAAAAGGAAATCCTTCATCTTAACAAAGAGGCCCCCTACTCACACTCGCTCTGTGGGGCACCTTCTATCAATATCATCTAAAATTAAATCTGTAACAAACCTGATATAGATTTCCTCCATCACCAAGCATTGATGCAATCTTGTGTGTTTAAATAAAGAAATTATTTTCCTGGGCTAGAATTAATGGACTGATCTTTATATCCTAAGAACAAACCCCTGTGGACAGGATATAAGAGTCCCAATGGACAGAAATTACTGTTGAAGCTTCTCATCCTGTTAATACAGCATTTCCAAACTTAAGAATCCTCCAAATGTATCATTTCAAAATAAAAACAGTCTGCGGACCAAGCTGTGTGGATAGCAAACTCGATGCCTAGTCATTCTGATTTTTTAATCGAGAGTCTGAAGTAAAGTATCCATCCACTTTATTATACCAAAGGTATAACAAGTTGGTACAGGAACAGCTCACCTGTCTACAGCAATGACTTAATTTCTTGATTTGATGTTTGATTTTCAAATTCTGTTTATTCTGGACAATATTTTATTCTGAATTTTCTTTCTACACTTTGTTTCAGAAATGCCCAGAGATTGCAGTAGTCTCGTTAAACAGTGCATAGAATTTAATAGCATCCATGTAGAACTAGTACAAGATATAGACAACATCTGGCTTTTTTGTTAATCTCTTAATTTTTAGGCTATTTTTTAATTTTTAGGCTATTTTTTAATTTTGTTTAGCTGTGTTTTCTAATATAATTGTAACTCTTTAAAAAAAAATAAACAAACAGATTTATTACTTAGCATTTATGTATATGTTTGAAATATGAAATATAGGAAAATCAATTGAACCAATAAGCATCATGTAAACAATGTTTCAATAGTGACTGTTTTTATTTTGTTATTACAGTTTACTTTAATGGGGTTGATATCAGGATGTTGTCACACATTTGTCAACCACTTTAAAGACAGTAATATTGATTAGTCTTAACTTGTTTTTTCTTTTGTATGAAGCCCACTCGACCGGACCCCCCCCCCCCAAGGTCAAATTCTAGATACACCACTTACTAAATTGAGTAATAAAACTAATTAATGTAGAAAAGAGATAATCTTACATAATCTTATTACGACCACAAACACGAATCAATAGGACAAATGGATTTACATCACTTCGGGTTTCAGAAAAGATCATACTCTACACTTGCTGACAAGCTCTATTGATTACTACAGCATCAATTATGTTCATTTTTGTGCCCGATTTGTAAAGTTATAAAACTGATTAGCATAACCCACTATTTTATAGAATATGTTTTTGATAGTAACATTAATTCTTAACAGCATAACTTTTCTATTTAACACATTTCGTACCGTAGCCACTCCAATCTAGTGGAGAGGAGAGGTTGAGCCAAGAAAATTTTGGAGGGGCCTGAGCCCAACCTCCCCACCCTGTGTCGCCCCTCCTCCCATGTTACTGAGAGACACTTTGAATATTTTCTGTGCAGTTCTTTGCTTTTCCAATTGATAATCTGAGCTTTTTCAAAGGTCCATTTGACAATATAATTTGGGTGTGACAAACAAAAAGGCATAGCATTTTCAACTGTTGCATAAGTGACATCAAACAATCTATTGCCTTTTTGAGTTTGCCTTTCAATTGTAAGATTCCTAAATATCTGTACCACTTTTCAGAGAGTGAGAGAGAGGGAGAGGGGAGAGAGAGAGAGAGGGGAGAGAGAGAGAGAGAGAGAGAGAGAGAGAGAGAGAGAGAGAGAGAGAGAGAGAGAGAGAGAGAGAGAGAGAGAGAGAGAGAGCAGAATCTGAAAGTGTCCTCTTGTCAGTTTTTGTAAACAGTTTGCAATAATTAGTGTTATCTTGTGACATCTGTGTGGCTTGGACGAGTACTGACCCCATGAAAGATCCAGCTGCAATTGGCAGAAACTTGGGTGTTAGTCTTTTGAAAACCATGTATAACTAACAAAGAGTGCTGGACCAACTCTCATTCATTTTCTCATTATTTGCGAGTCCAAGACTCTAAATGTTTAAAGTCAGTTTAACTTTGTTTGTTGTTGTGCACAGGATGGAACATCAGCAAAACTGTAATTATACATCTTCCAGTTTTCTTACCCATTACTTTGATAATTGCAAAGATTGCTCAGTAACCATATAAAAGTCAATCATTAAAAGGTATACTCAGTCATTTTCTCAAATAGAGTGACTCATACAGTTTTCTAATTTCTTTGTTTATTTTGTTATATTGAGTTTACGCTTTTATTTTGTAATAATTTAATATCACTTTTAGTTTGTATACCTACATGTTTGCTTAAGATAACTGTTCAGCTTACTTACCACTCAAAGTACATTTTAATAACTTAGACTTCAAAGAATGAATCAATTACTAATGATGAAAATTGTAATGAATATAGTGTTGCTCAGTAAAATAAAATTTAAATATTTGTTTTAAACACTTTGTGTTTTAATTAACAATGAGTTACTACCCACAGTTTTCCTGTCCGCACAATTGGTGCTGTTCACCCTGGTGAGGCTCCAGAACCAATCATTACAATAGCAGGATACCAATGCCTAGATACACAGTTTCAGAGCTTAAATTACTTCATTAGTTTTAACAACTTGTGTGAGAGTGAGGTTCTTCCTAGCATTCATGTCTCATATGAACATCAACTTATATATGAAAATGAAGCTGAAAATATTCTTCAAACAATTGAACTTACACTCATTACAAATTTGCAAAGAATTTCTAGGCAAATTAATATTCCACAAACTACTGTATTGTTGGTGAATGTACTATACTGTAGAAAATAATACATTTTCATAAACTGTATTCATCTCACGTGCAGGAAATGCTGGACTCAGGCAGGAGATTATGCTGGGTGATGCAGTTTCATGACTGGGTTAATGACATCTCTGCATAATGTCACATCTGCTGTTAACAGATGATCTAATTTTACCCATTGAGGCATCAATACAGCAAACATTCTCATTAAGGGTCAGAAAATTATCCATGTCACTGAAATAAAAATTGTCAGCATAGATTTTCAGTCATTGTCAGTGTGATATGATATATAACTAGTTAATTAGTGCTTTAATTTATAACACTGTGTTGAAGGAAAAGACATCTGAAATATTTAGTTAGATGTTTCAACTAACTAACATTTACTTACTGATACCAACATGTCAAGGTAATAAACAATAATAATGTTTTATGATTATCAGTTTTGTAACTAAAACAGCTAATAATTTTTATTTGATTTGAAATTGCTGAATTCTCTGACATGCTTTATTTTTATTAAAGTAGAAATTTCTGAACTTCTATTTATTTTTATTTAACACTTTCCTAATAAATTTTTTGGAATTCAATTTCCTTGAAATATTATTTTAATGTTTTCTTTGTTTAGTAGCAATTTAACTGTGTTATTATATGCCAAATCTAAAAAATTATGATTGTGAACTCTAATTTGTTGCACTTTTCAGCAGTTTCCTTAAAAACTACTACAGACACAGCTACTAGTATGTTTTTAGAGTATTTTAGGTGAAACAGCATATGGAACCACAAATTTGCATTCCAGGAATTTGTATATTACATTATTTGACATTAAGAATACAAATATGGACAAACTTTTCACATACCAATACTCAAAAACAAAGCATTTCCAGACTTGTGGTTATTTGAAATGTTTTCCCTTATTAATTAAAAAGTATTTTTACAGAGACCTGCCATCTTTAATAAACATTTTTTGACCATTAAGAACCTCTGATCATCTTAAGGTAAGCTAATAAAACCAAAAGTAGAACCAACTATCTACCAAAAACCAAGATATTTATCATCAGAATAGTTAACCTAAAATTACTAAATGATCATTATATCACTAAAAGTTTTAATGATGTGTGTAGAATTAATTGCACTCAGTTAAGTGAACTTCTTAGAAGGTATATGGATTATAAAGTGTATTTACTATAATAAAATAATTTTAATTTAATATACTGTAGGCCTACTTTAATCTATGTCTTAAACTACTTCATGTTTTGTCAATTGGTCATTGTAGTTTGTTTTGACATTGCTTGCTCCATTGTTTATCTTAATTTTATTATCTCACTTGAAGTCTGTTAGCAATTGAAACAAAGTGTTTTTTTTTGTATTATTGTTATTAATGATGGCAGATGACTGTAAGAATATAATTAATAATTTTACACTACTATTTAGCTTTAAGGAGCATATATATAATTGCTATGAACCTGACTCCAATGTTAACATTAGGAAGAAGTTTTTATTATTTTCAGCTGTAGAATCAACTTCCAAAATTCTGTTTTCCTCCTTGAGTTTACCAGTTATGTACTAAGAAATACCAGTGCTTGGTTTTCGACATACATTAGTATTCAATACACTGCATGTTTTGTGGCATTCATACATTTTATTTGCTGTGTACTGTTTACAATTATTCCTTAACTAAATACAACTATTATATTCACGACTCGGAACACAAAGTTTTTTGTAAGTAAAAACATAAAGTTTTACCTTACAACCTGAACCGGTTTTCACCTTTAAAAGGCTTCTTCAGAGGTTGCCACTGGTAGCGCTGTTCGTCCTGTTATGGGCGACGGAAACGAATTTCAAAAGATCGATGTTGTGTGTGTGGGGTGAGATGTGTTCGAATAATACGTGCGATTTGAATTGTGTCTGTTCGTTTAGGATGTCGTTTTTATTTGTTTTTGTGTGTTTATATATTTCCAATTGTTCTAGAGTGTCTAGTTTTTGGCCTTTTGTGTGTACGTGTAGAATATTCATGTTATTGTCAATGTTTTTGTATGTGTGGTTTGCCTCGATGAGGTGGTTTGCAAAAGTGGATTCTGTAGTGGAGTGGAGTGCCTTTGTGTTCAATTTATCTCTGTTTGAAGCTACGTCCTGTCTGGCCTATGTAGAATTTGTTGCAATTTGAGCAATTTAGTTTGTAAACACCGGGTAGATCGAATTTTTTGTGTGTTTTGTGTGTGTGTTTTGATAGTGCGTGTTCTGTTTTGTTAGTAGTTTTGTAAGTGATTCTGTATCCTGCTTTTTTGAATTTATGGGCTATTTTTTCAGTTTGTTTGTTGATGTATGTTAGTGTTATGAATTTGTTGTTTTCTGTCTTTGTCTGTTGTTTGTTTTGTGTAGGAGTTTACTGACTATTGTTCTGTCATATCCGTTAGATTCTACTACATATTTTATCGTGTTTAGTTCGTCTTTGTAGTCTTTTTCATCTAAGGGGATGTTGTTAAGTCTATGTATCATGGTTCTGAAGGCAGCTTGTTTGTGTTGTATTGGGTGGTTGGAGGTGTTGTGTATTAGTGTGTCATTGTATTATTGTGTCAATTATTTCTTATTTTTAGGATTTAACATGAAAGAAAGCCATTCTACATTATAATATTATATATCTTGTAATTTAGTTATAATAATTTATGATAGGCTTAAAAGTTCCAAGATATTGGTTTTAGCTAAATTGTATCAAAACCACATGTTACTAAATTGAATTTATATTCATAATTATTCTTGTTATTACTAAATATTAATATTTAATAATATTTTTCATCAAAATATATTTTAATTTATTTATATTTTATAAACAGTGTTTTACAGTTTTTCTCTCCTCCATCTTTAGATTTTATAAAATGTATAATATCATATACATATTTGCTGTATAATATTTATACATATTTATGTATAATACATATTTGCTGTCATATTCATATGGGCTTCTTAAAATACAAATAAATAATAATGATTTCTAGTATGAAAAATATTACTTATTATCAAGATTTATTAAATCGAAATATAGGCCTACATATATAGTGACTGTGTGTGTGTGTGTGTGTGTGTGTGTGTGTGAATTCCGTATGAATACATTCATAATAAATGATTATAATTTTACTCTCCTAAGAATAAATTTTAGAACCGGTTTATCGACGTTCATTTAGCTTATAACAAAAGTTTATAAAAGTGTTTACAAAATAAAGAGTATTTTATTAAGTTCTTTCTGTAGGATTTATATTAATTTCTTTGAATTCTTAAGTCTGTCAAGACGGCAGGTCTATTTAAAAAGACCGCTTTTTGAAATGTATGACCATTGTATGACACGACAAATTGCCAACCTTCCCTAGATAGTTTAATTTGTGTACCGTGACGGAGAATGTTAAGCTTTTGTTTCTTGAATTCAAATTTACGTGTTAATAACGAATTTTTTAACGAATATTACCATGTATACTTGATTGAAAAAAAAACGTAACAAAACTGAAGTGAAACGAATCTTCTTGACTGAACTGGACGGAACTTTTTTTTCCATTGTTAAAACGTAAATGATATCTATTTGGTTTTGACATTTTCTGTCCCGGTCGAAGATGATACCGCTGGAGGTCGATAATATTTAGTTAAAAATATATTTGTAAAAATTGTGCTAAATTGTAATAAAAAATAAATGCAATGAATACACGAATATTTTGTTATGGAAAGACGGTTTGTATTTTTTTGTTTACTTTTGTATTATGTTATATAATTAACAAATTCATTAGCACCTTCCCTCTTAACCTAGAACAGCTGATTATAAAGAGGAACTTTTGATTGAGTAGATACCAAGTACATTGTACATTAATAAAACGGTATTTAAGAGCACTTTGTACGTTCTGTTTAAAGTCACTTTCTAAACTACTGGATACAAAAATATTATTGCTTCAAATTATCAAAAAATAAAATGTATTCTATTTTTAGTCAGATCTTGAATGTATGTTAGAACTGTTTGTGTTAGAAATCAAAAATAAAAAGGAATTCTATTTTTAGTCAGATAACTATCTTGAATGTATGTTAGAACTGTTTGTGTTAGAATTAAGTATAGAATTTAATACCTTTTCGTGTGTGAACTCTGACCATAGATGATTAATTTAGATTCTTTTGGTTAGCAGGAATAAATGAGTTTTGTAGACAAAAAATAACAGTAGTGCTGTCCTCCTGTATTTTTTTTTGTTATAATAGGCCTATATAAAATGTATCTATTCCCAGTATTCTTCTCATTTATATTTTTTTCGTATTTAGAGATATTATTCCTTAGGTGTAGAAAGTGGAGTTGTAAAAAAAGTTACATATCAATATGTAACAGGTTATAATTCTACTATTCTCACTTTTGTTGTAAGTGATTAGTGTGTGTGGGTGTGTGGTTGACACGCATAATTAACTAGAGTTACACTAAATAATGTTAGTTATATAAAAAAAACATTAATTTGATAATAATAGAATAAGCTTTTCTTAGATTAGTTTATGTTGGCAAACAACATGAAGTTTCTTATGTTATTCATGATGCAAAATATGAAACAGTCAGAAGTGATTAAAACATGTACATATTTTCCAACTAGTTTGATTTATTTAGTGACAGTATATTAGACAGCCCTATAAGAAAAATTAAAAACTGTTGTATAATGTTAACAAGAGTTTGTGGATTAAACAGTTAACAGTTGAGTAGATTTGTTCGTACAGCATACCATAAAATAAAATAATATTTGTGAATTTGTATTTTAAATGTATATGTTTTTGTGTAGGCTATAGGTCTGTAAGACATAAATGATTTTCATATATTTACAGAGTAATGGTCTTGCTCAGAAACTGAAAAAAAAATGTAGTAGTTAATTGTGTTGGAATCAAATGGCAGGGTTGACATGAAGCCACCATGTACTTATCAAAGTATTTATTCTTTAGATCACTGTCACATTTATTGCAGTTTACTTTGTATTTTGTTTTTGTTTATTATATAATTTCTTTACAATAGTGCATGTTTTCGAAGTGTTTTATAAAATGGTGCTGTATTATTCCATTCTGTATAAACAGTATGGTTACTAAGTATAGTTTTATCACACTGTAGTGGTACCAAGTGCCAAGTATACTATGGTGTGCTATAGTTACCATGTGATAGTTATCTAGTTGACCCTAAGGTCAATCCATATGAAATCAACCAATAATAAAATAATTTGTTGCTGACATATTTTATTTGATTTTTAATTATACATTTTCTGTTTATATATATCTGGGAGTACAAAACGATTTTTTTCACATTTTTATCACTAACACTTTGGCTTCTAGCGGCCATTTTGTTTAGAAGGATCTGTCATTTATGGCATTTTCAAAGGTTAACGGTAAGTTAAATAACTATTTTATTTATTAAGATATCAACTTGAAATAAAAACCATCTTAATCTCTATGAAACCGTCTACAATTCATGTTATGACCAAAAATTTGTTAGGTTTTAAGGAAGTAACCTAAAACTTGATTAGAAAATCGTGTTTCGATTAGAATAAATTAACGATTTTAAAACAATTTTTTTCATAGATGGGATGAAAACGCACATTAAATATCTTTTTCCCACAAAGATATAATAGACCACTAGATCGTATTAAAATTTGAGATCATTTACATCCATCCTTTAGGTTTTACGAGCCTTCAAATATTGAGATTAGGCTAAAATTGCTGATTTTCAAATTGGTATATCTCAAAAGGGACTGAACAAAAAAATTTGAAATTTTCTCAAAATATTCTTCTAGTAACTGTAATCAACATATACAATTTCATCATTGTGTTTTAACTACAAATTGTATTAAAAAGTTATAATTTTTGAAAAATTTAAATTTACGCAGCAGGTAAAAATCAATAGTTAGCTATCTAAAAATGATATTGGCCTACTAAATTTTAATATTAGAATTAGGTGTGTAAATGATTAGAATTAGTCATGAGTTTTACGTTCTGGTGATATTTACACACACAGATCCTGGCAACACACACCATTTAGGTCTTAAGGCACAAAATGAAGAACGTCCAATTATGTAATGAGGATAACGTTGCTTGAATTGTACAAATAATTCATTTAGTGTTAATAAAAGCAACTTCTTTTGTTTATAAACTTTATTACCAATAGAAATACAATCTTTCTTTCCTGGACAGACCCTGCATTCTCATCCTCTTGGTAGAATTCTATCACAGGATTAACAACCTCCTCGCTCAAAGGATTAGGCCTACCTGCTTTTTTGGTCAAATCAGGAAGAATTCCTTGAGATTTCACTAGATCCCTTGTAGTTGTACCAAATAATCAGTTACTTTAAGCTCATCACAAATTTTTTGCCTTGACCAAGACTTAGGTAGCAAACTAATTATTTTGATTCTTTCTTCTTGACTACCTAACGCACATTTTTCTTTAAGTTTCTCTATTAATTCATCATATTCATGCCCAGTACTGGTACTGGTAGAGGGAGCTGTGACGTCAGTTAATTTTTCATCAAACGATTCCTCTAGTTTTCTTTTTATTGCATCTGAAATTTTTTGTATTTTCTTTTGCAGCGCAGAAACCCGTTGGGATTTATTTAGCTTGATTATTTTTGTGGCTGGGAAATATGTAATTTGTAACAAACAGAGTTTATTTCATTTAATGTTTATTTTTCAGAAAGTTCTACTGAATCAGTAAAAAGGTCATTGTCATTTGTTGAGGAATTTTCTTCAAAAGTAAATATTTTTTTGTAACATGAAGGACAAAGCGATTTGCCCAGGACCAAATCAACTGCAGTTTGTTTTGGCTTATCAAGATATTTGAGTTGAATTTCTCTTAAGCTACTTTTTATCAACTTTTTATGACTCTGAAAAGGATCACTGCAGACTCTTCCAAAAATATGGTTACATTTTCCTTCATTAACAAACAAACCAACAGAACTCCATTATACTTCCTTGTTTAACACTATGGCGTCCTGGGTTCGATCCCAACCAGCTGCATGTGGGATTTGTGGCGGACAAAGCGGCGCTTGGGTAGGTTTTCTCCGGTTTCCCCTACCGTTCATTCCCCTACCATTATATAATAAATAAAAACAATAATTCTAAAATAAAAAAAAACTTCACTACTTATAAAACAAAGCTATGACTTATACACAACCACTCACAAGCACAGCTACTGAACAAATGACCTACAGTAGTTTGATATCATTTGCCTGTCCTAACATGTTATGGAATGCTCAGCCAATGTGACCTTTGGAGTCTCCTACTACAGAAGTAGATTGAACATTACTATTACTACTACTACTATTAAACATTTATTTTTTTAGTTTTATGACAGATATTTCATTTTACTAGCCATAACAAATAATTATATTATTTTGACAATTTTTGCTGTATTTTAACGCTCATTATTACTCATTATTATCACACAGTGTTATTCGCTCATTTGACAGCGCATTTTTTGGCATTTTCTTTATTTTTAAAATATTACTTCTGGTTACAACACAATGATGAAATTTTGTGTTGATTACTAGTTAATAGTAGAATATGTTGAGAAAATTTCAGATTTTTTTGTTCAGTCTCTTTTGAGATATACCAATTTGAAAATCAGCAACTTTAGCCAAATCTTAATATTTGAAGGCTCGTAAAACCTAAAGGATGGATGTAAATGATCTCAAATTTTAATAGCATCTAGTGGTATATTATAACTTTGTGGGTAAAAAATATTTAAGGTGTGTTTTCATCCCTTCTATGGAAAAAATTGTTCTAAATCGTTAATTTATTCTAATTGAAACACGATTTTCTAATCAAGTTTTAGTTTATTTCCTTAAAACCTAACAAATTGTTGGTCATAACATGAATTGTAGATGGTTTCATGTAGATTAAGATGGTTTTTATTTCAAGTTGATATCTTAATAAATAAAATAGTTATTTAACTTACCGTTAACCTTTGAAAACGCCAAAAATGATAGATCCTTCTAAACAAAATGGCCACTAGAAGCCAAAGTAAGCCAATGTGTTAGTGATAAAATGTGACAAAAAATTGTTTTGTACTCCCAGATATATATAGAAACAGAAAATGTATAATTAAAAATAAAATAAAATATGTCCGCAACACCCATTGGTTGATTTGATATGGATTGACCCGTTATCATCTAATGACTTTGCAAATAGTATACTGTTACAGATGAAATCTGTTCTAAATCACATGGTATTTTCTTGTTAACGTGTTTTATTTTATGTTGATTTAAAAAACACAAGTAGTTTCAGGAATATATAATTTTATTACAGGCTTTCAAAAAGTTTTTGATTCCAACATCATGCTCAGCAGCAGCAGCAGCAGCGGCGGCAGCAGTATCTTCCTCACCAGATAAAAAAGAAACGAATGAACCTTCCAAACTGGTTAGACCCAGTGAATTACCTATATATCCAGAAGAAGAAACTCCATCTCCTCCAAAATGGTAATTAAACTGTACGTGTATATTTACATAAATAAATGTAACATTATGTTTTTTAAATGTACATTAATTTATGTAACTAATATGTATAAATCCATGTCATGTTATAATCCATTTTACGTGATAATTGGATTATAAGAAATTTTTTACATGTTTGATTAGTTACAAGTGTTAATCGGGTTACAGTTTTTTTATATACAGGGTGATTCACGAAGAAATGGAAATACTTCGGGAGATCAATCTACATCGAAAAATAAGAAAAAAAGTTCATAAAAACATAGTTCCGGAAATGCTTCGTTAGCGATTTACAGCTAGTGAAAGATTTCGCCCGGGTTTCGGTTCCCCCGGGTAAATGAAGACTTTCTGAAATTCTGGGAAGGGGCGAATTCTGCTGTTTCTTATGGTTTTTGACCTGAAAAATTGAATAAAACAGGTCGCAGAACTGTATCTCCCATAAGTTTCATGATATCTGACGTAAAACAGAAAAATCTTTGCCTAAAAACAAATTTTGGAAAATTGGAAACAATTGGAATTTTTTGTTGATTTTTATTGACTTTATTTACACCATTTTTCTTAGAATTAAATTCTTTACAAGTTTTGTTTTTAACTTTTATGCATTTATTATTCATTTAACAAAGTTATTGTACTTCTAACCTAACCTTAGGTTCGAAGTACAATAACTTTGTTAAATGACTAATAAATGCATAAAAGTTAAAAACAAAACTTGTAAAGAATTTAATTCTGAGAAAAATGGTGTAAATTAAGTCAATAAAAATCAACAAAAAATTCCAATTGTTTCCAGTTTTCCATAAATTTGTTTTTAGGCAAAGATTTTTCTGTTTTACGTCGGATATCATGAAACCTATGGGAGATACAGTTCTGCAACCTGTTTTATTCGATTTTTCAGGTCAAAAACCATAAGAAACAGCAGAATTCGCCCCTTCCTAGAATTTCAGAAAGTCTTCATTTACCCGGGGGAACCGAAACCTGGGCGAAATCTTTCGCTAGCCGTAACTCGCTAATGAAGCATTTCCGGAACTATGTTTATATGAACTTTTTTCTTATTTTTTGATGTAGATTCATCTCCCGAAGTATTTCCGTTTCTTCGTGAATCACCCTGTATAATAAAAGCATATATTACATACAATTTTTTATATAATACAATACGGTAATATTTTCCTGATATTAGAATGTACTTAATATACTTAAACAAATGAAGTGTTTAAATAATTTATGCCCAATATTCAATTAATACGATGTGTATACTATAAAAATGAGGAAATATATTAAAATGGTAGTTTAAATTAATTGCAGTTCAAATAATTAACTTATTTGACATAATATATAGGAATCTAGCATCATTTAGTGTTGAAATAAAAAGTCTAGATAAGCACATTAATTAATAAGGTTATTTCAACATTTAAACAAGAAAAATTAAACAGTACATTCTCAAGTTCTCTTTAATACATGTTTGCATAATAACTAAATAAAATACATTTGTTGTATGAATAAACAAATTTCAGTCCATTTCAGCTGCCATGGCTGTGACATCTCATCATGGGCAGTACACTGGAAGCCCAAAATTTTTTGTCCTCCCAAATTAAAGCAACTGCAGAACTTAATGTGTTAAATATCAATTTACACATTAGGAAATTGTTTTATTGTGCATTTAAGAATTATAATATAACTGTTACAATTATGTAATACAATATTATTATCCAAATTGTATCATATAAAATAATAGATTTTCTTAACCAGTTTTATAACTTTACAAATAAAACACAAAAAAGAATGTTATTGGTGTGAATAGTGAACTAAAATAGCCTGTTAATAACAAGGATGCAAATGATGTAACCAAGGAGTAACAATGGATGTTTTAAAACTGTCAGTTTTTATGGTTGCATCTGATAAGCAGGACATTACATGATTCTTTGCATCCACTTGTTTGTGATCATAATGCGTTTGGAGTATACAGGTTTTGAAATTAGTTTTAGTACTCAGTTAGTAGTGTGTACAATAGGACTGCTCTTTATAAATGTAAACAAAATATAATTTTCAGTGGCTCTAAGGAGAGCTTCTAGAGGTTTTGGCAAAAAATTATGAATATTAATGTATTAATTCCATAACTACAATATTTCCCACATTGAATAAAGACAATAGCCTTTCATGATTGTCATCTTTCCAGAAACAAGAAAACAAAAAAGGTCAACATTTTGCAGCTGTTGGAGAAATTTAAAAAACATACTGGACTAGCTCAGTTATGCCAAAAAGTGCATTGCAGAAAATTTCTTGAAACATTTATTGTTTTGAAGACAGAGAAAAATGTTGGCATAGAGACTGGAGATAAAATATAAATACAGATGAATAAAAACATAATTTTTGAAGTAAACAAAAATTGCTTGAACTTTACAGTCAAACTATGCATAGTATTTAGAAGTACACAGTAGGTATCACGAGTTGGTTGCAGAGTACAAGCCGCGTTAGTGATGTCACTGGTGCATCTGTCGGCTGGTGACTGCTGCTTCGCATGTAGTGTTTTTTTCAGCGTGTGCTTCAGTTTATCTTCTTTTTTTTAAATCTTGATTTCATCACATTATTACAAATAAAGTACTACAACAACACAATAGAGTGGCAAAACAAAATAGCCCCCCCCCCCCACAAGAAACTACCATGTTGGGGCTTCCCTCATATATGTAAACATAAATGAGATTGCTTGCAGGTTCACAAAAAAAAAAAAAAAAAAAATCAAATAAATTTTTTGATGAACAAAAAACACGTATCCCTCAAGCTGTATTAAAGAAATACAATATAATATATAAAATAATAATATAAAGAATTACAATATAATATAAAAGAAATAAGGTAATACAGTTACACAGTTTACAATATTAAGACAATTTACAATATTAAGACAATTTACAATATTAAGACAATTTACAATATTAACACAATTTACTCAATTGTTAATATAATATTAACAATATATTTTGGTATTAATAAATCTTTCTTTTTCAAGAATTATCTTGTGTGGAGTATTCATTTCATCATAGGACATTTCTAAAGCAGTTATTTGAAGATGTATATCCAACAAAGCATTGAATTTTGTACAAAACATTGAACTTTATGCACGATATTTTGAAATATTCACTTACGCAGTTTCTAGTTCTTCCAGAATTCTTAGATATAAGTTTCACTGTTTTAGAAGCTCACGTAAATGTACTTACAGACTTTGAGAAAGATGTGATTTTATGCTTTGATGAAATGAAAGTCTAATTAGATCTCTGCTATGACAGAATTTGCCATACTTCAAGGGCCACGTACAAAGTTAGTTAGTTGACAAGTGGAAACAACCAATATATTATGGTTTCGACAAAGCACTGTATAAGGAGATATATCAAGAGGAGCCCTTGTGAATCCAACTGATGAGTCAATAAAAATTGTATTTAAAATGGGAGAATATATAGCCAAGGCTCCTGTGGCTTGAACAAGGCTAGTAATGTAATGAAAACTTTAATGAACATAGTTAAATTGAAATATAATAATGTAGCCGAGTTTACGATTTCATGTTATGTCATAACACGAAGATTTATCAGGATGAAGTCAATAAATAAGAAGAACTTTGTAAACAGGTGGAGCTGCAAGGTAATTGATTGTGGGAGAAAAAGTCAAGAAATTAAATAAACTTCAGTAAAATTTTCAGGCATGTTAAACAATAAATAATTAATTAACCAAGTTTTAAATTATTTAATGTTTACATTGATTGAAGCGGCCGCAGTTAAGTTAGTGCACCAGACTGCGTGTCACAGAGCGACATTGGTGGGGAACCTGCACATGATACCTGCCGTGTACTTCTAAATATACTGTGTAACTATGTATATAACTAAAGTTTGTCTTAGCCATTAATAGTATTACTGGCCGCCATAAATAAAATGTGTTATTTGTCTTGGCAAAGTTTGTTTACACACAAAAGTTTAGTGCAGATCGAGATAAGGTTCTACAAGAAACCATCCAAAGATTTTATTATAAGGTCCCGCAGATTTAGTTTATTTGTCAGGGTTCAGCTGTGCACTCTTCTCGGTACCAAAGCCCTGAAAAAAATGCAGTTGTATAGTATCGTCCAATTCCAGTCTCATTTAATTTCTGCCTGACATTAAATATATTAGTATTACTGATTGAGTATGAAGTAAATGGTTAGAAGAAAGTTGTGTTAGTGTGTCATCTTAGATATTTTCCTGTTTAAAAATATTGACTTTGTATACAATATTTCAGACTTTAAGGCTTCAAAGCTATAACTACAGAAATTCTAAGTGTTTGTACAAGTTACTGCTAATGAATGTTTAAGAGAAACTCTTTTCTTTCAGTGACCCAAGTCTAAGTTCAGATTCTGTGTTGTATTCATCTGTTCAAACAGTACGGAAGTGTATTTGGACACTAATTGATGAGGGCAAAATACTTGGTCAACAAGCATTTGATTACATTGAAACAGGAAAGGCTCATACTGCTTGTAAGTAAATAGTTTTGATCAACATTTTAGTAATGACATAGTAACTCAGACCAATCATGAGTATAGTAGTAGTGAAATACAGAAAAAAACATGGAGAATTTTTATTAAAAAATATAATTAATAAAAGCCAAAGTGAAGATGTACACTATCTTTATGTTCAGTAGACACCATTTATATGACATTAAAGTCAGTAGTGTCTCCTTATATGACATTGCCCTCTTAATAAAGCCTGTTCAGTTATTTAAAATGTAATTCTTCATGTGTTTTTTCTGAAACGTTATCTAGAATAATTGTTAGTCAGTATATTTCATAATGTATGGGTTTTATGTTTTCACGTATTACACATGTCGTGAGTTCTCTAGAAGGTATTTTGATGGTAAATGTTCCTTTTGTCCTGAAAAATCTGTTAACATTTTCCTATCTGGAAAAATGTAAGTAAGAAACGTATAGTAATCATGATAATTCTAACTTGTGTTTACATTGAAATTATTGTTTAGAATTATTGAATATAGAAGTTACTGCTTGATTTCAGCATGTATCAATTTTTAAATTATGACTGCTTATCTGTTAGTTGTGGTTGTGAATACAGTAACCAGCTGGCAAATGGTTTGAGGCGTATGCTTCAGAATTGAAAGGAGTACATTTCACAGTATTACCGTACGTTGTCACCTTAACATATTTTCAAAGGGAACAAATATAGTAGTGGTACAGTAAACAAATTTCTCATAAGTGTTTTCATAGTGATTAATAAATCTGATTTAATTTTAAGCTGAACTGGCTATGCAATTTTATGAATAGAATTGTAATGTACTGCAATATAAATGTTTTACTTAACCAGTTCCAATACCTTATTTAACCAGTTACTTAAACAGTACCTTTATATACACATTGAGTGTATTCTATATTCTGTACACTTTTTGTGTATTTATAGTCATTACAGCAATTGATATTTTCTGTTTTATTTGCAATAATTGTTAATTTTCAGTATTAAAATCAAATTGTTATAATTTTTTTATTGAATAACTCAAACTGATAAATTACTTACAGTCACCTGTTCAGTTAACTTCTAACATCATATCACTGTGCATTCAATTTTTACTATGGTAGGAGACAGTAGCTTTCTGTATTTTGGATTACATCCTATAATTGTTATTCTTGACTTTCAAGACTTAGGGCTTGTGACCTGAACTACTTTTCACTATTGCCATCATTTTCTATTGCCATACACCCTCCATATGTAACCTTATGTGAATATATGTAATCCTATGTATGTGCCGTGCTCCTATGAAATAGGAGCTGTACTCTTTTAACATGATAAACGTAGCATATGCATCAAAAAATCTATCTGAAGTTCAAAAATGTTATGACAGTTTGATAAAGAATGCTTAGCAATTTTATTCAGTAGTGAAAAATTTTCTCAACATATTTATGGTAGGAAAACCAATGGGATTTATTTTTGAGAAACCACTAAATCAGGGATTTAGATGGCTGAGAATGAGAAATAAGAAGATAAATAAGAAATTCCTATTTCATGTATGTCTTATTTATCATATTGTGAACAGGGTTGACTTATAAAGGAAAACAAATTATTGTACAGACAATTTTATATTAAGGAAATTGTATGGAAATTGAGAGTTGTAGAAAAGTGTGTATTGACTTAGTACAAAAGAATCTTTAAGAACCTTTAATTATCTTAAAAATACCTTCTGAAGCAAGGCAACTGTTTGTGATCTCGTACAAGTGTATTCCCATCTCTGAGCCCTTCTATTCCCTGTGTATCCAATACACCTTGCCTATCTCATCTTCTTTTCTGTTTACTTGCACCCAATTTGTCCTCTCCATTCGTACATCCTTCAACTCATAAACAATGACAAGCCTCTGTGGGATGCCACAGTTATTTTTCAGTCTTCTACGGTTGTCGCACAAATTGGTAGTTATTACAGAGTCTGAACATTTGATGTTCATAAGCAAGGTACAAGATCTTTAACAGCGAAAACAAAAGAACAGTTATGTCATAAAAGAGTTTAACATGTGATCAGCAGTTTCAGTGATCTATATCTGTGACAGATCAGTTACCTAGGATACCATTGCTATGATAAAAGAGTAGGACAAGATACACCATTTGGAAGCAGAAGAAAAAGAAAAACAACAGGATAAGAAACATGAGGTTGAAGGAAAGAAACAGAGGGCTGGCAGAGAATACAATTGCTGGCAGCAAAGCAACAGCAGGATGAACAATGTAAGCATTCGTTTAGACAAAATAAGTAAAGAAGGAGCAAAAAATAATTTAAGTATAAAACTTAAGATGTTAAGCCATTGATACATGAGTAGAAATAGTTACCACTGAAATTCAGTCTTTGAGATGAGCTAAATAAACAAGTTACTAGAATGCCTGAAGTAGAAAAATCTGTCAACTATAGAAACATTTATGTTAATCGCAGGAAAACGTAATTCTAAATATACAAGAACACTTAAAAATTTAAGTTGAACATTTTGTGAAAGCAATAGTTGAAAAAAAAAGCCCATTCAGGAAAACAGAAAAGTCTTCAGAAATTAAGAGTAACAAAAAATCAATTGTGTGAGTGTTTGGTGGAATGTTGGATGGAAGCACTCATTGGCCAACTTTTTTGGCTAATTAGAAGCTGGTGCTTGCTAACATAAATTATGAGGTTTTCACTCATTCTTGATCTTAAAGAACTTGCCATAAAGCTGCTACAGAAAGTACCAACTGCTGGCCAGAACACCTGTGGGAAATTTAATAAGAGCTCTGGAATTGTATGAGGTCCAACAGCTGTGCGATGTATACTGTGCTCAATCAGAAGTGGATGATCTGAGAGAGCCTCCAGGACTGTGAAACAAGTTTCAACTGATTGATTATATTGGCTTATCCTGAAGCATCGGAGGACTTCGGACTTGGTTTGATCGTATCATATCTATTGATAGTGTCAGAGATAGTAAATTACAAGTGTTAGAAATGGAATGATATCAGAATAACTCAGATGCTCTTGTTCATACTCTCCAGGTTGAATCTGCTGTGTCAGCAACCATCTACATTATTTGCCATCACTTTCTAATGAAAAGCTCTTATACAATATTACCACTATAACAGACAGGATAAAGGATAAAGAAGTGATTCAAGAAAACAATTTAAGAAGTCAGTATTGCCACAATTTTTTTAACCATGCGATAAAGTTAATTAAACAGGTGACAGTGGTTGAAGAGGGAGGCCAAGTTTCCCCAAAGTGGTACAATTGTGGGAAACATGGCATTCTTCAAGCAGATTGTTGAGACTGAAAATGAGAGAGAAGGTTGCGAATGCACCAATTGGAGGAGTAAAGCTCTTAAACAGAATTCAGTCTCCACCTTCATAAGAATATAGGGGGTTTGGTTGTTAATTGATTTGTTGAAGAAAAATCAGCTGGAGTTAGAAACAAATGTTGACTGATTGGGTTGGTACACTGGAGGACTTGCAATTTGCTCCCCTGATATTTATTGATAGTATCAGAGGTAGTAAATTACAAGTATAAGAATGGCATGCTACCAGAACAGCTCCGATTCTCTTGTCCAATTCTATAAGCTGCCAAGTTGATGTCCATCTACATTATGAAGTAACAATAACATATAATAAAAAGGCTTCATTAATAGACAGGCATTCTAATACTGGACAGATTAAAGAGATGCTTTGGGAAAACAGTATTAAAGGTTTATAGCACCACAATTTTTCGAACCATAGAAAAAATGTATAAGTCCCAAGCACTACAAATGTAGGAAATGTGGTCGTCCGCAAGCAGATTGTTGGAGCACTGATAATCACTGGGAAACTGAGAAGGGTGTGAACACACTATTAGGATGGGTAAAGCTCCTGAACAACACACAGTCACTACACTTCAGAAGATCAGTGGAAATGTGATTGTTAATGGATTTATTGAAAATAAACAGTCCTATTTGCATTTGACATAGTATCACAGTATCTATCATGCACCCTGCCATCTACCATATCAGCCTCAATTTCATTGTTTTATCGTAAAGACTGCAGCAGGAATTTTTGTCAGAGTGTTAGGAAAGGTTAATATATGGTTGCACATGGGTCTCCACCCAGCTTTAACCACTAAGTGCTTGTTGCAGGCATTATCAATAAAGTAATTCTTGGTGCAGACATTATGGATGCCCATGGGTTTATAGTGAATTTAAGAGAAAATTTCATGAAAGTTGGTTAAGATAAGATAAGCTTATATATAGATAAAATTGTAGGGACAACCAACTATTTATTTAAGCAAGTGACAGTGGTTGAAGAAGGAGAAGGAGTTGACAAATCCAGAGTAGAAGAATCATTGGTGTCATTTGTGGAAATGAGACGAGAACAAAATGATGAAGTACTGATTTGTGTGACGATGAAAGAGATGATTGTAATTCAACTTGGTCATCACAGAGAGACCTGTGCTTATTCCTGAGTTAAAGGAATTGCCTGAGGGAGGAGTGCTGGATTGAAAGGTTCCCTGCAAGTAAACGATGTAGGAACAGTAAAAAAAAAGACACCATAAGTACATGTAGTAGAAGAGTTCTGAGATGGGAAGGTAGTAGGAAAGAGGATGAGGTTGCTGAAAAGGATGTTATACAGCAGACTGAGACTTACAGCAGAGAAACTTATGTGGAGGCAAAAAGGAATTTTCAGAGTTAAATTTAAAACAATGCAGAGATGATTGGCCAGTTCAGGATGAAGACACTTAAAGGGGAGCAGTTTTATACCTATAAGATAGGGACAACATTGTTTTCAACATTGGCTAACATTGTAATTTCTAATTTTTTAGAGGTTTCTATGCCTTTCAAAGGGTGGTTGATTATTTTATGACATTTAGACAATCTCATAACCTTACAACACCAAACTGACAACTTGGCTGTATATACATATAGCAGTATTATTAAAAATCTATGTACCAGGCTGTTAGGCTATGGTCGATTGCTTTCATTTCTGTCACTAGACATTTTGGCCACACCTCCAAAGATCATCCTCAGTAGAAAGAAATGTTCATGAAGGTAACTGGCCAAACGTACCTCAACTGATGAGGCAAAAGCAATGAAACAAACACCTCATCAGGTGAGGTACGTTCAACATGTTACCTTTACAAACCTTTTTTTCTGAGGATGGTCTCCGGAGGTGTGCCCAAAATGTTTAGTGATAGAAGTGCAAACAATCACCCATGGCTTAACATCCCAGTACACAAGGTTTGATCATTAAATACGCGGAATTTTCTAAAAAAATCTTTATATACTCGTCAATATTAATTTTGTCCCCTTCAAAGTAGTCACCATCAGATATAATACACTTGTGCCAGCGCTTTTTCCAATCTTCGAAGCACTTCTGGAACACAGTTTTCGGTATAGCATTCAGCTCCTTTAGCGATTCTGTCTTTATCTCCTCATATATACTCCAAAAATTTCTAATGAGAACAACTAGGCATTGTAAATAATGGGAAATAAACCTAAAGAGATAAAATATTGTTAAAATTTAAGATTAACATTATATGTAATTTTATTAAACTAATAAATTAGGCTCTGGACGAAAAAAATAAATGAAATATTTAAAAATGTAGAAAAAACAAAACTCGTATAAATCACAAAAATATTGTATAGAAAATTATTTATTTTTTTTAATTTCAGCATCAATATGTCATTAAACAAGAAAAACTGAAAAATATTGCGGTATTTATGGTACACTTCATACCAATTTTTTAAATCCTTTGTCTTCTGCTTGAAAAATTCTTTATTTTCCTGAATCCTTGACTGAAATTTGTGAAGTTACAAAAAATGTCCGTGAATGATGTATTCGCTTGCTGCTCAAAATATGTTATCACAGTCTGCTTGCAGTCCTCCAGTTAATACATTCTTGTGCCCATTAATCTCCTATAAAATTTCTTTTGGCAAGTGAAAATTTGATAGTTGCAATTGTTTTTTGCCTCTGTAAATCCACTCTTTAATATTATCATCATCAACACTTTCAAAGTCTGCGGTAGCACAGTGCAGTAGAATTGATCAGCAACACAAGTTTCTGTATTTTCAAAAATCTTTAAAATCTTGTTCATGAGCATCACACTCAACAACTGACAGCACTCAACGCTGACAACCAGTGATATCTGCTTCACTACATTCCAAGCTTTTGATGCTGAATAAATAGCATGTTCTATGGTGATAGGCTTCCAATATTTAATAAGATTAGCATCTGTTTGAACTAGCTTTTTCATTAAATTAAAATAATAATTTTTCAGTTATGTGATTACACTGTAGTCCATGGGTGGACAAAGGTTATTGACTTTGGGAGGTAAAAACAGGGTTTTTTTCACCACCATTCACTATTAGATCTGATTCTAATGGGTGGGATGGGGCATTATCAATTAATAAACTGCCTTATTAAAATGCTCTGGTTATGGACTGTATTATGGATGAATGTTCACACACAGCTGATACAATCTTTTTGAGAAACATGTTTCAGAAATGTCTCTGTCTATCCAAGCTCCTTTTTGATGATAATGAATTTGCAAAAACCTTGTGTCAGTTCATTTTGCCTTTTAGCTAACACTGTGCCTTTTTACTATCCCTACTACAACTGCCAGTTTTATTTTATACATGCCATCATCTGTAGTAGTGTACAAAATTGTCATTCACTCTTTGCTGACCTTGTGCTTTTACTGTCATTCTCTTCTCTTCACACTATTAAAAATATTAAAAAATACAAAAAACAACACTTCTAAAATGGTACAAAAAAAAAACAAATTATAAGGTTCTGCACAAAGGGTTGGTGGTGAAGTCGTGTCAATTATTGTGCTCAAAACAAGGGAGAAAGAAATTTCTTTGTCAGCCAAGAATAAGATATTGCATCCAAAAACATACGAACTGTCACGTGGCAAAGGAAAAGTTTATGTTACAAGGTTTTTCCTTTGTTACAAGTCACTGTACATGCAGAAATTGCAGCCTGTCCCAAATGTCTAACCATTGCGGGCAGCCAGGCGCAAATACAAATTTTTTCATAGTAGTAAGGACTGTATTATGGATACAGTATACACCACTATGTACATGCAGTCGTGTAACTATGGGAAGGGGGATCAATCCCCCTGAGGGGTATTATAAATTTCAGCAAAATTCCATGTCACAACATAGGCATGTTTTAGGCCATTTGCATGTGTTAAAATGAAGCTTATACATAATAATATAGTGTAGAAAGGAAAGGAATTAGTATTTGTAAATTAATAAAATGAAGTTAGAGTTTCCTTAATAATGACAAACACTTATCATTTGGTAAATAGCATACATATTTTCAGCTTTACAAAGAATTATGCACCCTCCAGGAAACAAAGGCCCCCCTCTTGTTAATTTACCTTCATATTTTTCGCCCAGATACGATTACCCGTATATTGTTATATGTATGATGACTCCTTTAGTCTAATATCACTATGGTTTGAATTCCCATCTTTGCACAGGAAAACTATAGTTGCTATCATGGAAATATTCCCAACAAAGTTCATTCTTTTTCACTGCTTCTCCCTGTCTACTCCACGCTCCTCACCTTGCTGTGTTGCCAGCTACTACATTGCATAGCATTTTAGCAGTGATACATAAACAAATTTTATACGTCCACTTTATATTATGGCTCGTTTAAAATTTATTTATGTGTATCGCATAAATGAATTTTTTTATCAGGAATAATTAGTTGTGGATAACATATCTCAGTTAAGTGTTGGGCGCCAATAATTTGAACTAGAAAAAATTTCTATGAGTTGGCAGCATATTTTTTAGTGTCGCATAAATATCTACAGAACATATGTTTGCTTTTCTCCTCTTTTGTTGGCTTCTTTTTTTACTATTTGCACTTCTCTGAAACTATGATTTATAATGCTCTGGTTTTTCTTATGTTAGAATCTAAAGCTTTTAGCAATGCACACCCTAACATTACAGAGTACCATTAGGTCAGTTACTTTATGTTTTTTTTTTGTACAGTGAACTTATTTGAAGTTTTACTGTTTTCTTTGTGATGGCTATCCGCTACAGACTGACAGTTGTCTGAGAACACTGACCTTGCCTGCTGTTGTCGCTTTAATTTTTTTATACTTTTGGCCGTTTCCTTTGTGTAAAACATTTGAATCTGTTTTTGTTCTCTGCACGGTCATTCCTAAACCATATGGTTCGGCATTTCTATTAAGTATTTGTGCACTATTGGTATGCAAATCGTACATATACCCTGTTGGCATGTCTCTTCGACAAATACTGCTGCCTTACACTTTTATGGATGGGTTTGTCATTTTTACACTCCACTCAAAACTGTGTATGTTTACTGGCCGCACTACTACCTTTTTCCCGTTGCACAAAGATAAATACGAGTGAGTGAGCACTTTCTGTAAACAAAAATGTCACTGTTGTGCAAAAGCCAAACCCATTTCATGTACGGTACCCCATTCCAAGTAGGTTGGGTGGACAAGGTGAAGCATTTTAGTATATAAAAAAGTAATTTATAATTTATTTCATAAGGAATTCGTAGTTTCGTATAAAATTATCCATATTTTCTTAAGAAATTAATTATTTTTTGCATGTCTATATTATTTTTATGCTGCTTGTGCATGTAACGTGTTATTGCTGATTTTGTACTTAATTATAATGACAGTAGTGTAGGAAATAAAAATAGAATATTTTGCAAAGTCACGAGTAGTGCAGTGTCTTCTTAATAAGTAACTGCGTGAGCGTAAGACACAATACGCATACGAAAATTTGTTTACACTATAGCTGTAGGCCGTATTTTATGTGGGCCTTATAAGGTATGGAAATTAATTGTTAATAATGTATTAGAAACTTTCCTACTTTAAGATGTTACGTAAAAAAATTACGGTAAAACACAAGTTAACCAGCTAAAATATCTTACATTACTGCTATCCTACAAAATCAGAACAATTGTGTGAAACTCGTAAGGTATTAACATGTTTTTACTTTAAATAACATTAAATTTTATCTCTAAAATATCGGCTGAAGGTATCTGTGACCCTTCAGAATGTGTCATTGTTTTTTGAGTCCTCTTTTGTCACTGATTTTAGAATTTTCATCAGTTTAAAGTACAACAAATAATTTTAATTGTGATTTTAACAGAAGCCTCATTGATAACAAGAAAGTAAATATTTAATTTAAAAAATACATCGTTATATTCTTTACATTAAGTACTTACTACTATGTAGCATTTTTTCGGATGTACTTACAAAAGTGAAACTCTAGCTTAGTGGAAACGCTGTAAGTAACAGTGTCACCTTGATGGGACTATTTCTATGACACCAACTATACCAGTTTCTTGACTTTAATCTGGAGTCTAACTACAAGTTGTTTAAAACAATCTTGGAAAACATCCTTAAATTAAAGAGCAAAGGGGTAATAAATCTAGATTTTTCAAAATATCTACAGGAAAACTTATTTTCACAAGATTTATTAAGATTACAAATTTAGAATTAAAGTGATTCCTAATGATATGAGCTTTATTACCATTAATTTAAATAACAATGAATTGAGAAATCAAGATTTTGGAATTGGCTCTTTTCTATATTTTTCAACCCATATACTTCACTGTTGGTCTCCTCAAAAACTTTGAGATGCAAAGCATTTATAAAGTGTATTTATATGGGAAGAATCTTGAGTATCTCATTTGTTCTGAGGAGAAGAGGGGGTCCAACTTTCAACCTCGTCCCGTTCCCACCAGAAGCTAGTCTCATGCCACCCCAGGAGCAGCACTGTATACATGGTTAAACTGCTGCCCAGTTAAGCCACACAGTAATGAGGGTTTTACTGTAAATTTGTTTATCGTGTTGTATCTTTATTGTAAGCCCAAATTAAAATTAAATGACATGCTTCTCTTTAGACTACACTAAAGATGTAAGCAATAAAAAGATGGTATTTTTACATATTTTTTCAAAATATAATACATAAGCCAAATGGGTAATTTGTTCCATATATTATAGTAAGTTGTGTAAATTGGTAATTGACACTAAATAACGATAAAATGAACATTTGCTGACCATACCATGTGTAGTGAAATAAACACCACTGACTCACCATATAGTGGTAACTGAGCACATTACTCTGACTAATGTTAGGTACATTCTAGGTAAAAAATTAAAATTCAAGATTGTTTCTTAAAAACATTTATTTTTTGCTGTTAATTAACTTATAAATTTCAGTGTCTGAAGTTAAGTAATCCCTAAAATATATGCATGTATTTTATATTCTAAAAAGATGTTATATAGTCATATTGTATGATGTTTTATGAAAGAAAAGTTTTACAAAAATAGACTGGACTAGATTTCTTTTCTGGGGTAAAAGAAAAATATAGGCAAATAAATAACATAGTGTATAAAAAATTTGGTTTACCATTCAAAAGAGGATTATTGCATTATAAGCCATAATTAACCAACTCACCAAATTTGATTACTGTGGGTTCATCCATGTAAGAAATGTAAGGAGTTATATTTGAATTATGTTTTGTATGCTGTCAAAAAGGAAGTAATTGAATATAACATCCTCTTTATTAACTTGAAATTATCCTTTTGTTTAATTATACTTTTATTTATAATTAAATTGTTTGTATATTATAGCTTTTTATATGTATGTAACTGGTATTATACTTATGTATTGATTTTTTTTTATACGTACCTATAAAGATCTCAAGTTCTACAGCTCTTCAGTTTTTGTAAAAAAAAGTAAATAAGTAAGAGGTAACTGCCCTAATTTTCTTAATTATTTAGGTGTTGTCCGTATATTCATTCTATGGTCATAACAGTATTATATTTAAGAAATATGAAGGACAGTTATACTTACTTTTGTTTTTTAAGTTGTTTTGAACTGGTAGTTGAGAATTAGACAGTAATTTTTTTAATGTTTGCAGCAACCCTTGCATTTCTGCGAAAAGAACAAAATTCTATACCTAGGTATGGAGCAATAGGTATTGGAGGACTGGCTGGTTTAGTTTTAGCATTACGCCGTGGAAAGTTCAAAAAGTTACTATACACAACAACTGGGGCCACTGCCATGGCTGCCTTGTGTTACCCAAAAGAGGCTGAACAGTATACTGGTGAAGGCTTGAAACTAGCTAAACAGTATATTGTAATTGTGTACCATTTTATTAACGGTGGTAAGTAGTTGATATTGAGAAAATATAAATCAGTTAGTTATTTATTAAAACAATTATACTGAGTTCAGTATTTTTTTCATTTATATCCTTCCCCTATCCTAAGCATTTAATACCAGATGTTTTATGTTGAACCATAATTAATAAGTGTTGATTTTACTAGATGCTTAGTGAGTAATTGTACAGTAAATCCTGTTTAATATTGGATAGTTTTGGTATTTAGTTGTTTCTTAGAAAAAAGTGTGAGTTAATTAACTTTGTTAAGTAAATTATTCATTTGTTTGAGCCATTTACCCTCTGTCTTCATTACATCATTTCTTGCTGCAACCATACCATTTATATTTATATGGTTGAAAACTTGTTGAAAGTGAAACGTTTCCATTGAGTAAGAGTATAAGAGTATCTTTAGCAGTAAGTAGTGATGTCCAGCACATATACAAATTTTGAAAATATAGATGTTTTAAAATAGTTAGAAAAAGTGATGTTGAATGTGGATATAAAATTACTCGTACTGATCAAGTTTTCAACAAACTTATCTCCAACTTTAAGATTAATTGAAATAATTCTTTTAGTGAGTAATTCAAATGACCTGAACAGTAAACAGCGGTAAGTGGAAACATACCATATCAGTAATGAAATAGAATAGAATCCACCATGAAATAATAGACTAGGATCAATTGTGAAACTGCAGACAGTGATTTTCACAAATATGCAGTCCACAGAAACTTTAAAAAAGCCTTAAGGTTTTTGAAAATAACTGTATTTGAAACTTGTATGGAGAGTAAAGATTGTGGTTTGCAATTTACACCTCATCCAGCCAGATTATGAGATGTTAATGTCTTATACATAAACAGGTAAGTCAGAATGGCTAAAAGTGTTATTCATATTATTTTTATTTTAAACAAATAGTAAAAAGGATGACAGTTTTTTAATGCATTCTTTATTTTATTTGTCAGGTCAGTGTGATTGTTGTAGTTTTTTGTTTACACATTTACTTTTTAATGTTCTGATGTAAAAATACAATGACTGGACTGCAATAAAGTATGAATACATTATATTTATTCATTTGTAAAAGGTAAATTTCTCTTTTGCTAAGAGACTAAGGATATTCCATGTTTAGTATATTAATAAAAATAGACACCATAGTAGTAGTTTCTCAGTTACTTTACAATTATGGTGGGTCCCAAAATATGCAAATAATGTTTAAATAAGAGTTGGCTAAGTTTCTTCATTTATGATAACCCCTTTTTCTATAGGTATAATTCAATTTATCTATGTGGCTTTATTATATATATGTCATCATACTTGGGAGAATATTGCATAGTTTGTAGAGAATTTTAAATATCTATATGCAGTGGTGGCTCTAGCGTAGGTCACATGGGTGGGCCAGGTTATAAAATGGTGGGCCTAACCTTGAGTTCACTGGTATTTTGGAGTTTAAAATAGTTTTATCAATGACAGAGAGCCAAATGGACTGTAATTCCGATTGAATTTATATGTTTGTGTTGTGTGAATGTAGTTACTGTATATATTTATATATTGTGGCAACAGCGATTCATTACGTCTGCTCTCCGGTACCAGCGACACGGCGCGTGACACCTCAAGAATACAAGGCGAGCCAATCTGGCATCAGCAGCCGCCGAGACGTGACCAACTACGTGTTCGGAGTGAGCCAATCAGCGATCCCGGTTAGTTAATAAAACCCGGGCCGGCAGAAAATTGTACGCACTCTTCATCGCCACGCCATCGGACGCAATTCATCTCCTCTCCTCTCTCGGACGACATCGGCGCGGAGTCAGCCGGAAGGAACGGCCGAAGAATAGAACCGGCGTTCTTGCGTCTTCGCCCTCGTTCCGCGGCACCGATGGATTTTGCTGGGCCGGCAGCCGACTACAACTGGTGCCAAAAGAAGAGGAGGACTGCAGTACGCCACGAACAGCGGGTGCAGCCGCCGAACATCTCAGCGGGGCATGACTAACATCAGCATTCTCACCACTCGGTTCTTTTTAGGGCCACCAAAATAACTAGAGTGTACGATTGGCGCCATTTGTCATGCAGCAAGCCTTTTGTCCGGTGACAAGTGACGCCCAACGTGGGGCGACGATCATCTTGCGGATGCAAGATCCAGCCACGCCAGCGAGCTACCAGCCGGCACGCCAATCAATATGGCGCCCAACAGACACCTCTACAAGATCCGGAGAAGAGGAGTAGACTGGCTACCGGAGAGCATTCAAGACCCGGGGGAGTTGTGGCAACAGCGATTCATTACGTCTGCTCTCCGGTACCAGCAACACGGCGCGTGACACCTCAAGAATACGAGATGAGCCAATCCGGCATCAGCAGCCGCCGAGACGGGACCAACTACGTGTTCGGAGCGAGTCAATCAGCGATCCCGGTTAGTTAATAAAAAACCTGGGCCGGCAGAAAATTTTACGCACTCTTCATCGCCACGCCATCGTGTAACGGTACAATAGGTCCATGTAGGAAATTGGGTTGGGTACATAACAAATATAAGTTTATTGTAAAGCCAATATTGAAATATGTGAGGGCAAAGTTTTCCAGATATATGATACAACGCAATTCGCCAGGACGAGTTGGCGTCAAGGTCAAGTGGCGTACATGACCCACGACAGCGAGTTTGCTAACAACCACAAGACCACTCCTAAAATACGTCATCATAATTATGTCAGACGTAACCGCTGCACCATAAAACAGAGATGTCATCACCAGAAAACAATAGAATCGATGACGCGTAACTTTTCCACATGGGGAATAAACGCCATATTGTCTTTCTCAGTTACCTCGTACTCCTTGTGCGAGCTGCACACTACTTAACTTGCTGGCCAGCAATTCCCAGCAAAAGTATTCAAAAGTGGTAAAAATGTAACAAAAGTGTAAAAGTTAAATCAGTTGAAAACTAACAATATACAATGTAATTTAAAGTCAGTGGTGCAGTAAGAAAGTGGAGAAACAGTTAATAATTCGGCCTAACACCTGCTGGACCATGAGGGACGTCTGACTCGATCTTCAGGCATACGAATTCAGGGAAGTAAACACTTTAGAAATTTCAATCACAACCCATTAATTTTGAGGTCAAATAAAATTGGTTAAACATGTACCGTTCAAATAATTTGTGGGGGAACATTGTGTGTGTGTGTGTGTGTGTGTGTGTGTGTGTGTGTGTGTGCCGGTACATATAGAAAATCACGAGGCATTGGTTGACGTTACGTGATCCAGATAACGTAACAATTTAAAATAGTAACTGCAGTATGTTTCTAACTCAATTTTATAGTAAATCAGGGTAAATTGAAGATAAAATATATGTATGTAATTGTGACGCACATAGGGCTGATGCAGCGAAAATACTTCGCCGCCATTTTGTTTTGTATTTAATCAAAGGAGGAAGACTCCATTTTGTTTTGTTTTCAAAATATCTAAAATATTTAGGTCATTAAAACACAAGTTTATAACCAAATGCTATCTGAGTTTATTATTTCTAAAAACCATTCAGTGTCTAGCTCGCTTAAAGAACCTGGACCCGAATGCAAAAAATGTTATGTTGGCAACAACGCCACATGGTGAATCAGTACGTAAACACCGTATAAGTGTTGACGAGATTTTGAAATTTAAGTTAAATAAAAAATAAAGTAAAGTAAGTGAGTTAACAAATGACGACCCGAACAGGGACTATGTATAGATAGTTAGTTAACAATCGGACGCACTTCATCTCCTCTCCTCTCTCAGACGACATCGGCGCGGAGTCAGCCGGAAGGAACGGCCGAAGAATAGAACCGGCGTTCTTGCGTCTTCGCCCTCCAGTTCCGCACCAGTGACGGATTTCACTGGGCCGGCAGCCGACTCTACAACCGGTGCCGAAAGAAGAGGAGGACTGCAGTATGCCACGAACAGCGGGCGCAGCCGCCAAACATCTCAGCCCTCCAGCTAACATCAGCATTCTCGCCACTCGGTCCTTTTTAGGGCCAGCAAAATAACTAGAATGTACGATTGGCACCATTTGTCATGCGGAAAGCCTTTTGTCCGGTGACAGTATATGTGTATATTATTTGTACAAAATGACAATATCTTAACTGTACAATGTATAAATCAGTGCTGACAATAAAGATGATAATTGATAGGCCAAAACTGAATAGCTGAAATATTAAGCAAAATAAAATACTATGAATGCAAAATAGTAAACAGGCTTTTACGTACTTTTAAAACAGATTAATTCTTCGATTGTTGTGATTAACGGCAAAGTCATCAACGACTCTTTTCTAGTCAATGTTCTTGGTCAAAGTCCTTTCTATTGCAAGCACAGACAAATAGCTAAGACGTTTATCAGACATCGAATTTCGTAAATAACACTTAACACGTTGCATACACGAAAATGTTCTCTCACATGATGCAGAAGAAGCTGGAATACTCACTCCTATTTGAGTCAGTTTGTACAAGTCATTGAACGCTAGTTTGTATTGCTCTAACAACTTGAGCAATGCAAGTAGATTCACAGTTTCCACTCCGGTTTGTTGTTCATGCCTTAGGATGAGATTTTTTAATATTTTTATTTCTGCCTCCAACGAATCAGTGTTGCATGAATAATTTTGTGCCAACGGCATTAACATGTCTTTATTCATTAACATTTTACTTTTGGGATTCAGACAAGTGATTCCTTTAATTATTGCAGAGTTTGAAATAAAACGTCTCTCAAGTTCGCTATCTATGATATGTAGAATTTCATCAAATACTAGAGATTTGAAATCAGTTGGGTGTACAGGTTTCAAGCTGTCTTTATTTGGCATATCACAAACATATGCCACAAGATGGGTAACTTTCGAATTCTGCCAAGAGTAGAGGACTCTGTGGGAATATCAGCGCCTATTTTTGTTGCTACATCTACACCTTCTTTCCATACAGAAGTGAAACCTGTATCAGATTCACGCATTTGGTTGAAAAGATCCCTTGTAGTTTCGACCAAATTGATTGCAGCAACAATATCACAATCTTTGCCCTGGAGGAAATCAGACAGTGACGTGCATTCTTTCAACAAACGTGTGAACAGGCATAAATGAAAAATAAAAGAAAAGTTCAACTTGGCACTGAATCCTGATGCTTCTGCAGCTCATTCTGAATTTTCACTCTGGATATTTACTAGTTTTACAATAATAGCTTCAATTGTCTTCTTCACAGCCAAACATGTAGTGTACTGACAGGCCCATCAGGTGTCACTTAACTTTTTCAATTCCACTTTTCCTATCTTTATTTTCATTTGTGTATCTATAAACATTTGATGGACTGCCGACCCACTCATGAAAACATACAGTTCCTGCAGTGTCATAAAAAAATCTGTAGCTGACTTGATCCCTCTACATGTTGCCACTATAACGAGATTCAGTTTATGGTTCATACAGTGTGTGTAAGATGGCTTGTGGAAATTCCCTGCTTAAAAGAGCTTGAACACCTGCACAAGAGCCACTCATGACTGAGCTCCATCATATGTTTGTGCAACACAGTAGTTTAAATCAACTCCACAGTTTGCTAGTTTTTGTTTAATACAAATTAATAAAGAAGAAGCATCCAATTTTTTTGCAGGTTCAAAGCCTAGAAATCTTTCATATATATTCCCATCTAAATAGTAATGAATCATTATTGATAATTGCTCAGTTTTTGAACAATCTTTTGACTCGTCAACCATTAGAGCAAAATACTGAGCTTTTTTTACTTAATCTGTTATATGTTCTAGCACAATATTGCTTATGGTGCTAAGAATTTCATTTTGAATACCATGATGAGTGTATTTTTCTCTTTTATATTCAAGCTTTTAACATTGAAAATGTTTATAAGGACGTGTCGCACATTTGTGGCCGATCGCTGGTGCATTATCGAAAATGGGAACCGGTGAGTTTCCATAGAAACTACTTCTTTGTTGTGAATAACGTAGTACACATATAAAACTTCGCTTATGAATGCGACTTCATTTAACTTATAATCTGTACATTGGTAAATGAAGAATGAATTCATTGATTGGTGAATGAACATAAATATATATATTTTTTAGTTTTATTGAAGCATTTTCAATTCCCTTCTCTGTGCATTGCATTTATGCAATGGCTGTAAACTTTTTTTTAACAGTTGGATCTTTTTTCCTTATAAGTTCCATTAATTCTAAAAAATTTCCGTTGTTTCACTCTGTTTCGATTCATCATGACCTCTTTGAGCTATTCCTTGTAGGGCTGTGAATCAAAGTACATCAGCAATTGTTTCAATGTGTCCTCTATTTTCTTGAACTTCAAGAGCATACGTTTCATCTAGCAGAGCAGCAATTGATGCTTCCTCCCCAAACTTACTTTTTAAATTTTTGAAAGATTCCCAAGCAACTAAAGAATGTTTGTGGGATGAGCTGTTCTCATGCTGCTTAAAACCGGAATTAGATTCTGTTGCTCTTTTCCAATTAGTGTAACTTTCGTTTACAAAACTAAGCAATTCAATTTTTGTGCCTTGAGTTTGGGGACGAAAAAATCGACAGGGAAAACAAAATGCAGCATCATTTATAATACTGTGTTCAAGCCATGGGTGGATTTTGTACCAACCTGGCTGGAAATTCCTTTTTCTATCTCCAAACTGGTGAAAAGGAAAATGTCGTAATAGTGGTTGTTTTGGTTCATCAGTAGGTTTCGTAGTTATATCACTAATTGAACCAGATGGATTAGTGCTGCTGGTGCTACTGCTAGGAATAGAAAATAAATCAGTACCTTTATTTTCACCGAGTTCTTCTTCATTTTTGACTGTTTTCCTTCTTTCCCTACTTCCATATCATCATCATCGAACACAGTTTTTTCAGGTTCAGTTTCTGGCTACTGAAAACTAACCTCAGCAGTTACAGGTGTAAACGTTGTAGGCGTTGTAATGTCCACTTCACTTGGTTTAACAATTTTTTGTTGCAGAATGAAGAAGTCCAAAATGCTAGGACGTTTTGCCATTTTTATTGTCGCTTTTCCACATTCACTTTCAATAAGATGCACAATATTCTATACAAACAGTCAAACATGAAACACAGATTACTGTCATGAGACCTTTTATTGTTTATATGCAAATTAACCTCAAACGTATTGAAACGTACATAACATAAAAACCGAAAGAATGAATCGAACATGAGACAAACTGCTGTCCATATGTAAATAAAGCTGGCAGTTAAACATGTTAACTCTGCTTATGCAAACCACAAAACCAGACACAAAAATAAAATCGTTGACTTAACGAAAACAAAAGTACGACCGCAGTCTGAGAAACCAAGACTTATTTATTGTTTATAAGTATATGCAAATTAACCTCAAATGTATTGTAACGTACATAACATAAAAACTGAAAGAATGAATCAAACATGTGACAAACTGCTGTCCATAATTAAATAAAATTGGCAGTTAAACACGTTAACTCTGCTTATGCAAACCATAAAACCACAGACACAAAAATAAAATCGTTGACTTAACAAAAACGAAAGTACGACCGCAGACCGAGAAATTAAGACTGACCAACCGACAGTTTGTGTACACTCTGACGGTTGTTTGTTTCATGTTTCCATTCTAAAGACCTTTTAGTTTCGTTCTAAACACGTGGAAAACATATTTCTTGTTGAATTTTATAAAAGATAGTTTGACTTTGACCTCTGAAATTTCTCCGTCTTATCTGGGTGGGCCCGGGCCCGGGCCCACCCGTAGAGCCGCCACTGTCTATATGAAAATGTGAAGGACAACCTTTTATTCAAATTTTTGTAAAATAGTATTATTCATTACATCCGTATTCATATGCATTATAATTCTGGGAGAAAAATGAAGACTGATCTGATTAAAATTTTGATTCTGATTTCCTCAGCAACAAGATTCTTTTTCAACCCCTGTTCCAAGCAAACCATACAAGATTTTTAAACTGTATATGAAGCGAAGGTATTCTATATACAGTAACACATTGATTATCAATGTTAATTGTGAATGTACAACCTACGGTTGTCAGAAAACACCTTTAATCCACTGATCCTTCTGTGTATCGTTGTGGCTCCTGAAATTGGAATGGTCAGCATAGTTGCATCCACAATGCAGTCGGAACTGATCATCATCTGTACACAAATCCCCCATATACTTGCGTGCATAATTTACATGTACTGAATCAATATGTGCTGATATTGAATGAAAATATTTTTGCGAATGAGAATAGCTAGGTATTGTAAATAATGAAAATAGTCATAAACAGATAAAATATAATTTATTTCGATTAGCATAATATGTAATTTAATTAAAGCAAGAATTGTAGTTCCGTATACAAGAAAAAAATATACCAAAAAAAACGCGTATATAGAAAAAAACAAAATTTATATAAATCACAAAAACATTACAATACATAGAAAATTATTTAGACCTTAATGCTCAATTAAAAAGAAAAAATCCATCATTTTCTTCTTCCAAATTTCTCCTGAATTCTTTGATGGAAATTTGTGAAGTTGCTGAATGTATTCACACTGTATAATGTACTCACCTGATGTTCAAACTATGTCATTCTTGTCTCCATACAGTTCTTCAGCTAACATGTTTTTCCATCACTAACTCATCGGCGTCCATTTCGTCTTTTGTGTCTGTTTGCCTGTTAATCTCATGTAAAATTTCTTCGTCAGTGATAAGTTGATATCCAGGATTGTTTTTGTCACTTTCAATCCACACCTTATTGTTATCATCATTGGCGTTTCCAAAGTCTGCTGTAGCACAATGCAGTAGAATTAATCGCATCTCTGCAACAAAATTTTCTTTTTTGTACACTTAAAATTGTTGTCACCAGCTTCATTACTCAGCAATTTGTGCCATGCACAAATCTGTGAAGTCTGCTTCACTGCATTCCATGCTTTCCATACTGAATAAGTAACTTCTTTGATGGGGATAAACTTCCAAAATGTAATAAGATTAGCATCTTCTTCAATAAGCTTTTCCTTTAAATTAAAACAGTAATAATTTTCCAAAACCGCAGTTACACTCTGGTCTATGTGCTTACAAAGACTAGTGAAATTAGGAGGTACAAACAAAGCTTTTATTTCACCATCATCCGATAGTAGACTGATTCTAATGGCTGGGAAGGGGTGTTATAAATTAATAAAACTGCCTTAGTCAGTAAATCTTTTCATGATAAATGTTCACGTCATGTTTAAAACCATGTTTTAAAAATGTCTGTCCATCCAAGTATCGGTTTGATGATAGTAATGAATCTGCAAAAAAATTAAGTAAATTCTTTCAAAACATCAAGGTTTTTTCTTTCCCTACAACTTTCAATTTTAATTTATGCATGGCCGCAGCACTCGCACGCACAAAACTTTCATTCTCTCTTTGCTGATTTTGTGCTGAGGAATGCTCTTTCAGTGGCTAGAGATTTTGATGGAAGATGACAATGATTGAGACCAGATTCGTCACCATTGTACATTTGTTCAGATGTCAACTGATTTTTACTCACAAAAGCTTGTAACGTGTTTCTAATAGTAGTCACACCACCGGATCTCCACTCAAATTCCACCGTGCGCGATAACTCACTGTATACCGTAATATGATTTCAAACAGTGTAGCCAGCCTGAGTTGGCATTAAAATCCAAGCTAAAACTTAGTGCATCATTAAAAACATCCGTCTTTTGAACAAGCATAGGTCTAGATATACGAACGCCTTGTACTAGTTTTTGGCTGACCAATAAAAAGAGTGCTTTATTGATAGCACCACACGTTTCCGTTTTGCAGTAATTTTTAAAAGTTTGCACACTATTAAAAATGAAAAGCAACAAAAACAACACTATTAAAATGACAAAGAATAGAAATAACAAGATTCAATATAAACACAAGCAAAAACGGCACGTAACAGCAAAAAAAAAAAGAATAATACTGTATGGTTAAGACACTGCCCACTATACTATATTTTAGTAAATAAACACTTGCCGTCATTGACCGCAAGGAAGCTATTTTTTACAATCATAAATATTGCGAATGCACGGTTAAGCCACACATGGATAATCAGTGCTTTACTGTACATAAAATTAAAGACTAGACCAACACAAGTTCAACGGCTGTGCGGGACGAAGGGCTTGCCCGTTGCCCGCTCGTGTACTACGTTCCGAGCTTCAGAAAGAGCTCCTGCCGTAGGGACTATTGATAGACTGGATTTAGGGTGTGGCCTGCTACCGGCCGTGGAGACCAACAGGTTTGTAAATTCATAATAAATAATTCTTATTAAAAGAAAAATCCATCCACGCCTTTAAAATTCATTTTTTTAGAATATAAGTAATAAAGCAGCAAATTTTGTGAAAGCCATGAACTTACAATGTGGCAGTAGTATTAATTTTTAATTGGTCTGTTGAACATTGTGTCTACAACTTCTCAGAATTGTTGTCATGCTTTGTACAATACCTGTTACAGTTATGTTCTTTATTTCAGAACTTTAAAAATAGTCTGGCATTTGAATATAGTACTAAAATATTTTTCATTTTCAATGTTATACAGTTTCTGAGAAACAAGTCAGCAGTCCAAGGTTAAGCAGCACTCCCCTACCCTACCATACTGCTTCCTACCTTCACTGCTGGAATTCCTGGCTGTTTTATTTTGTTTATTTATTTTTTCATTATGTAGTACCATTACTCATAACCATAAAACATGCTGATGACAAAAAGTGTATATAAGTGTAGAACTAAACTTATAAATCTGACAGCATGTGAAAATGCTTATGAAATTAAACAATCACTGTAGGTAACATTGTAGAAATTGTTATCGAAAGCCAGCTCAAACAACAGTTCAACTGACACAACTGTGCAGTGAAATTAAATTCTGATATTTTACCATGGGCTGCTGATAAAAAGATACTGGATTTTACAGATATGGGGTTTTTACTCTTAAATTTTTATTAAATGTTAAAAGATATGGTGCATCAGGGTCTTAAAGAGGTTTGTGTGTGTGTGTCTTTTTTAAAAATCGCACGAGGGATTAAAAAAATTAAAAAAAAATAAAAAAAGTGGTTGATAAACAATATGCTTACAAAAAAATGCTTCCAGAAATACATAGAGAAATATAGGACATTGGTTTGGTACCTGGTACAATGAGTGGAGCAACCAACTAGAGATAATTTTTTGTAGGTGCAATGAGTGCTGTGAGGTTGCTTGTGGTTTCTGAAAAGCTGGTTTATATTGCACTCATGCTTGTGGTCAGAATTGTTTAAATATATCTTAGTTGAAATTAATGAAGAATTAATAAATGTACAAGACATAGAAGGCAAACAGCCTGAAAAATGTGATTTTTTAATAAATTTTGAATTTAAATTTTTGTGAATTTTGAATATAAACTTTATAAAGATAAAAAGTTTTTTTTTATAAATATAGTTCTTTATTTTGTATGTACCATATTATCATTTTTATATTCTTTGCAGTATTATAATTTTTTTTTTATTAAATTGTAATGCTAATAGTGATTTGAAGTAAACATTAGACATATTCCAGCTACTATGTTGAATTCTTTTATTGCATGTCATCTTTATACAGCGGCCACAAAAACTATTATATCAACTACTATTACATTTTAAAACAGATTTGTGGCAAAGGGAAAACATGAATAATTTTAAGGTTATTGTTATCCATGTTAGATCCATCGTCTGTAATTTCATTTTTCTCATTAGATTTAAATTCAGCAACCCCAGAATCCATTGTATGAATTTTCTGGACTGCAGTTTTTTAATTTTTGCTTACTTTTGATGTATCAGCTTTTTCTTATTAGTTTAATTTGTTTTGAGATGCAAAAGGTTTCATACAGATCATAGATGAATTCTGAAGTTTGGTGTATTTCTACTAACTGGAGTGGACTATGTATTATTGTACCTTTAGAAGCTGTGGCATGTGCTTAGTCTTCTGCAATTGACGTGATGTGTTTTTTTTTACGACAGATGTGACAGCATTTTTAAGTATTGTGAATATTGTAATTCCACGTTGCAGACATGGAGATGAAACAAAAACTCCTATGTTCTATTCATAGTTGGTGTTGGTGACTAATAAATGTTTGTAACTAATAGTCTTTCTTTTTTGTTGTCCCTTGTAAAGTTACTAACTAATTGATTTTATAAACAATTATCATCCTGGTCACGGGACCAATTGGAAAGTTACTTACTTATACAAACAATTATCCCTCCCAAAAATACCACCTACCTGTGACATTCAAATTCTTACCTGTATCCAGCAACCCCAGAGTTCATTTGGCGAGGATTTAAATGACACAAACAGATCGAGATAGCGGATTTAATAAATTACACTAACACGTGGTCTTTGTAAATTGAACTTATTATTTTATTTGCACTTAAAACACTAACGGGATTTTGCCCCATATTTCTGGTGATTCATAGATCACATTTATAAACATACATAAGGAATAATAGATTGAAACATTTACTTAATTTTTAATAAGGCTCACCAGTACTTCATATACACGCTCGCTTTAATTCTTTCAAATCCCCCTATTACTTTAAAATATCATGATTGATGTTATTTCGTAATTACTTAGGTCTTGTACTTATCGAAAAAAGTTATCCATTTTGCGGCGTCATTGCTGGTTCCACTAATTTCTGCTGCACTCGATAATTGTCTGAAACTGTTTATAAACTGTTTAATTGCCTCGTCACTGGTTGTCGACACTGGTTATTGATTTTACTTATGTTGAATTACATTTTAAACTGTTTTTACACTGCCAAAACTGATTTGTCCGCGGACTTGAATTATATACAACCGGCCGGTTTTAAGAGTTGAGCGGAACAGAGCGAGCTTGGGCAAAGTGCGGCCAATATAAACGCCGGTCACGTGATACTCCTCATCGCAGTGAAAACATACAATACATGTTTTATATCTATACATGATTACCTTATATTCAAATAAACACTTTGTTTTCTATACTAAACATAATACAACATAATAAACACTCAAATTGAACTATACCATTACTACATTAACATACACATCTCAATTCTAAATTCGCATAAAAATTACAAACATTACAACCCCTCCATTATTAAATTCTACTTCCACTAAAACTTCATCACCACTATCATTATTCACATCCTTACTCTCTAACACCACATTTTTAATTATATCACTATTATTCTCACCCCTACTTACCTTATTATATGTTACCTGATTGTGTTTATTCTCGTTTAATTGATCGGTCTCTTCACCATTTTCTACCCCCACTATACTCTCATAATTATAATCAACACCATTACAACCACTTACCTTATTATATGTACCATTTTCTACCCCCTTTTCTATCCTTTCTCTTTCTACTTTCGTTTACTTCGTCTTGTAATTGTTTTACAATAGCACTAAAATGTTCATCAATTTCTTCTAAACTTTTATTAATATAGACATTTTGTTGTTTTATTTCGTCTCTAATCTCATTGAAATTACTATTTATTTCATTGAATCTACTATTCTGTACATCAAACCTTGCAAACCTGCAAAATGCCCCTTGAAACCAATCATTTTTTTGACTATGTAGGTTTACACAAGGTTCTTAGGTTCCCATCTACCCCCTCTACAGAGGGAGGGTGAAAAGCCTTTTTTCTCAATTTCTCAACGTAAAGTTTCCAAAAAATTTGATCAAATTTTTGGCATTAAAAACAATAAACTAAAAAATTATGGTCCTGGACCATGGGATCATGGGATTGTTTCTAAAAAAATTCGAAAAAGTTAAAAAAATGATATATCTCAAGTCCCAAAAGAGCTACAGGCATATTTTTTTTTTTTTAAGTGTACTTTAACAGTCTTTGTATACTCAAATTTTTTCAGATTTTTTCGAGTGGTGGGCCAACCTTAAAAACGTAAAAAATACATTTTTTGGCTATTTTTAGGGGGTTTTGTTAGCCTGAAAGTAGCTAGTACTCTAAATAATATTAAAAATGTAAAATTATATTATTTTCTTTCATAATATATAATACAAGGTCATTTTTTAAATAAATAAATAAATTGGAATTAGTGAATTTTTGTTATTTTAAGCTTATTTTTATATTTAAATGCGCTACAATTTAGTAATATTACTCTTATGTGTGCACACATAACATATACACTGTGTGTGTGTGTGTGTGTGTGTGTGTGTGTGTGTGTGTGTGTGTGTGTGTGTGTGTGTGTGTGTGTGTGTGTGTGTGTGTGTGTGTGTTTGACATTTGCAATTCTTATATTTAACTCATTTAAAGCTTGTTTTTTTGTATTAAATTAGAAAAGTATGCAACATACTTTAGTTTCAAATAAGGATTTTTTTTTACGCTTAATAAAGAGATTTTTATTTACTCCGTGCATTCTTAAATACATCAATTATTACTATAGCAACCATTTTACAGAAACAAGAATTTCATTTAACAACTCTGGTTGTACCACGGCTAGGCTAGATGGCACAACAGGTCATGGGCCTGATGCTTCAGAGAAGAAGAAGAAGAAGTAAATATTGTGATGTTATTAAGACGATATTTCTGAAAAATTAAGACTCCTTATTTATTTGTTATTTATCAAAAAAGACAAAACTGTTTGTTTTTTACATATAATAAAGTAATTCACTTTTTTAAGACATTCAAAAAGTATTATCCTATTAATTTTGAAAAAAAAATATTGGCAAAACTTTTAAGTTGACAGTTTGTATGCCAGTATGTGATGGTACAATCATGGTACATTTTTGGAATTACCTTAAATATGGTAACTAGAACATAAATATTGTATTTTTCTATTTTTGTCATACTAAACCCAACCTTAAACACCCGATACGAATCTGCAGTGAGTGGACTATATCACAATATTTGTCAGGATTTGAAACAATTCATAGCAAAAAACTGTGTAACATCACAAAAAACAGTGTGCAGTTATTGCGATAACCGAGCCAAACCTTAATTACGTCACAGAGGCTGAGAATGTGTTGACAATGACAAAACGGCGATGTCAACAAGTTAAACAATGGGATTGTGACGTCAGTACACCCCACTTCAGCAAAATCTAACAAAGACTCTTGGTCATTTCTTCTGCAGCTCTGATCAACGCCGGCCGGCAACCCATTCACTTACGGGTGAATTTTAACTTTTTAGACCACTGTAGGTGGTTAATAAACAGTATAATATCTATATACAAAATGTACTAAGGAAAGTTACAGTTCGGCTTTGTGTAGGCGTCCTCGGCCGATGAATCGTCCATAAAAAGATCGACGTTTAGAATCGGTCCCACGACGGTGGGTTACGTAGGTTGACACGAAGGTGCCCCGTCAGACGCCGTAAAATTAAACCGATTGTGCCGATGTCAGGACGATGCTAGCAGTGCGAGGAGGCCGACACGAAATGGGTGAGAGCGTTCCTTGTACACTTTAAATCCTTTCATTATTTCCCAATATAAAATTTTATTGTAGAAATCAATTATTTACAAAATTATTTAAAATTTCAATATATTTAAAAGGAGCTCCACAATTCATAAAAGTTTGTACCATGAGTATGGAAGAGCGAGTGGTTGTGTGTGTGTGTAGTAATTCCTAAGTGCTGGGTTGAGCACCACTATATAAATATATATTATTATTGTATAATCATTAAACTTAATCAAATTTATTATTACACATTATGTTTTTGGAAGGGTTAAAGTTGGTTTTGAAAAACTGGCATGTAACAAAGTAAAGAATAAAAAGGGGTATTTCATTGGTAACAATTAGAACAGCTGTTTTGTTATTTCAAGCAATTTCCGTTTCCTAATAACTTCGCGTAACGAAATTCTGGCCCATGTCATATGTAACAAGATGGCGTCCTAGTTTTGGTAATCATAACCATAAGTGTGATCTATAATATATCGTATCTATGAATCAAAATAAACGTAAGTTCACAGGTGTCGCCGGCGAACAGGGACCTTAGGTGGTATTATTTAAACATATTATTACCTAATGTACGCCTAGAAAGAACGGAACAAATTGCTTGAGGTAACGGACACAAAATTTTATAATTTGTAAACATAACCCCACAATTAGGTTATACAATTGTATGCATACAGGTATTGCAAAATTGCCAACATGAGTACAAGTGACAATATTGAAATAGAAACCAGTACTTCTGAGATAAATTTAACTAGTGAAATGGAGGTTCACTTAAACCCAATTAGTCAGACTGACGAGGCCAATATGCCTGTGTCTACAGAAATAACGAAAGCTGACACATCCATTTCCACTATGGTAGATAACAAACCCGATAGTATTGCGGAAATGATGAAAATTTTATTAAACAAATTTGACAGTTTTGATAAAAAATTAGATGAAATAAAAGGTCAAAACTTTCACTTAGAAGAGCGAATTAACACAGTAGAAACACGTTGTGATAACATACAGAAAACTACACTAGCAATTGTTGATGATAAGTTCAGTAGTACCATTAATGATTTAAGACACTAAAATCGATCTAGTTTATGACACAGTAAATAACACGATTAAAAGTAAATTAGAGTCAACAAGTACAGAAATACAACAGAAATGTTTAAATTTTGTAGAAAGTCAATTAGAAGTTAAAACCAATATTGAAGTAAGCAAACAAGTAGCGGTGAAAACCAATGTTTTGCAAAATCATTTAGAAAACATGGAAATAAATGTGATAGATATCACCAAGAATTTAAAAACTATAGATAGTACCATAACTGAACATGAGAAAAGTACCAAGAGTAGATTTAATTTGTTACAAAGTAAGATTAAAGAAATTGATGACTTAACTGTACAAAATAGTTTGGATGTGCATGATAAATATGATATGATTGCAAATAATTTGACCAGTGTAAAAAACGAATTACAGGGAGAAATAAATAAAAATATTTCAAGCATAAATGATAGGGTAGTCATAACTAGAGATTTCTATAATGAAATAGAACTAGAGAATTTTAGCCATGAAAACAGAGTAATACATCCCATGCGTTTTCTAAATCAAACTAGAGATTATAATTATTTTAGTAGTAGTAGCTGGGAAGTGAAATTGAATAAGATCATTAAATGTTTCAAGGGTAACTCAGTCATATGGGCTGAAGCTCATAGGTTAGAATGGGATTGTTATAATACTTTTGAGAAAGCTTTTAAGGGTAAATATTGGACAGAAGAGGAGCAGGAGACTTTAAGAAGCCGTATTATGGGAACGGGTAATTTCATGGGACGTAACGTTAGTAATAATAACATTACTATTTAAATTCTTGGATTTCGTTGTCCATGACGTGTCCGTTACTTAACTAAATATCACTATAATATTGACGACTCGGAACACAAAGTTTTTTATAAGTAAAAACGTAAAGTTTTACCTTACAGCCTAAACCGGCTTTCACCTATAGAAGGCTTCATCAGAGGCTCTGATATTTCTATAGGTGAAAGCCGGTTTAGGCTGTAAGGTAAAACTTTACGTTTTTACTTATAAAAAACTTTGTGTTCCGAGTCGTCAATATTATAGTGATATTTAATTACTATTTATGTAACAAAATTATACAACGAAGCCAAATATTTAGAGCCACCCATACCTTTTAAGTCATTTGTTAGGTATGTTAGTAAGCACTTACCTAGAGAAGTGCAAGTCACTCTGATGACTAAAGAAATAGAAAATCTTGATGAACTGGAAAGGGTATTAGATATACTACAAAGTATAAATGATCGTGAAATGGGTAGACGCCCCATGCAACCAAATATATCTAACCATAACAATAATAACAATGAGTTTAATCGGCCAAGGCCTTATCATAATAATACTGGAAATAAATATAATTTTTGAAATGATTTACAGCAACCAGGCGGTTGGAGTTGTTCTAGTTGCAGGAAGGAAAATCGTGCTCATATGCAGCATTGTTATTTCTGCAAAGCGCCAAGGAGTAACCAAACAAAGCAATTCGTACCTGCGAACAGCGGAGCCCCTAGTAACAGAGGAGCACCGTATCACCATCAGGGACCAACCCGAGGACACCCTGTACCATCGACGAGTCATAGTAGGACACAGCCGGAAAACTGAAGTCAACAGTGGTAAATAGGACCCGACCACTGTTCAGGGAAACTCATGAGGTCCGACCCATCGAGAACCTACAATCCAACGTTAGAAAAGCAGATATCGTTGCCGATTTATTGGAGGAGGAGTGTAACACGACATTGGAGGTGAGAGCTGGACTCACGGAAATACAGGTAACAATAGAGAATAGAAACTTTAAAACACTTGTTGATACAGGGAGTGAAATTTCAGTAATAGCCGAGAACATTTTAAGTGAATTGAAAGAATTTAATAAGAATATTCCAGTTTTACCCGTAGCAGGGGTTACAGTAATAGGAGTCACGGGGGTACGTAGTAAAAGGGTGACAAAACAGATACATTTAAGTTTCTCAATTGGAGATATGAATTTTGATAATACATTTTTGGTAGTCAAGGGGTTAAGTTTAGACATCATTTTGGGAAATGATTTTTTACAAAGAAATAAAGCTGTAATAAATTTTAAAGAAAAGGTGTTGGAGTTAGATGGGGGTGATCGGTCTGTGAAAATTAATTTTGAAAATGTGATAAATAAAGTCAGAACAACTGGTGTGAAAATGTTACAGAAACAAGTAGTTGAGAATAACTTAGATACTAAAATAAATTTTTGTATAGAGGGTGAGTATTTAGAAGATGTTGATAATGAAATGAGTAATATTAATAATGAAGTATGGGAGATAAGGGCGGATGAATTCTGTAGTGGGGGTGAGGTGATAAGGAGTGGCCAACGTATAGCGTTATGGCAGGTAATAGAGCAGTTTAAGGGAGTGTTTGCCGATATTCCAGGAAGGGCAAAAAATTATGAATGTATGTTACAGATAAAGGAACACACACCATTCATGCAGCGGAGCTATCCAGTGCCTTACTCTAAAAGACGAGCGGTGCAAGAGGAGTTGGATAAAATGTTAGATAATGGGATCATCGAGAGGTCAGTGTCTCACTACTCAAATCCGTTAGTGGTGGTAATTAATACCAGCGTAGCTAGTTTCATTAAATGTTTGGATAGAATTTTGAGACCAAAAGATTTAGATTTTCTCACAGTATATGTGGATTATATTTTAATAGCTTCACGTACATTTGAAGATCATTTAGAACATTTAAAATATGTTTTAGGAAAATTAGAAGCGGGAGGATTAACTGTAAATTGGGATAAGTCCAAATTCTTACAAACGAAGATTAATTTTTTAGGATTCATTATTACATCGGAAGGAATTTCCGCAAACCCGGACAAGGTCGAATCTATTATGCGTTTCCCTGAACCGCGAAACATCAAACAACTTCAGAGTTTTCTTGGGCTGTGCAACTTTTATAGGAAATTTCAAAGGAACTACGCCTACCTAACCGCTAAGTTAAGTGCGGTATTGCAGAAGAACCGACAATGGAAGTGGGGAGAAGTGGAGCGTGTGTGAAGCTACTTACCTTTTTGTATCACATAAAATTAACTAACAAACATTGTATATTTCTCGGGCGCCATCTTGCCAACTGCAAGAAAATAATTTATGAGGGTTCTTTTTAGGCGAACAGGAGATCAGATGGTTGTTTAATCAAACAAAGAAACTTTATACGTTTACACATAATTAAAATTTATTAACATTTTTTACTATAATTTTATTATTAACAAACTACCTCCTGCCATCCTCTCTCTACTGGAAATTCACATTTACGAAAGTTATTAATTATATAATCATTCTGCTACAATGAGAATGAAAACATGGTATACAAATTCCAAATAAATTTTAAGAAATTAAGTATGAATTAAATTAAAATACAAACAACGCAAACCAGCCTTCTTTGTCTACCCGCTTACTCACGCACACCCACACACAATGATTTTATGATTTGAGAGCTCTCATGTTACATTCCCCCATACCCATATGAGATCTCATTTGTTTAGTGCTTAAAATTTTGTTTCGTTATAAAATTTATATCGGACTTTGTTGATGTTAGACGAAAATTGAAAGTTACTTAACTGACATGTGAGTCCAGATGACATCGCCTTATACTACGCGCACTACGTAGATCACTGAATTTACATGTTTTTTTTCTTTTAAAACCATTTAACTGTTAGTTCAATCTAATTAAGTTGACAGCTGCTATTTTACATTTAAGATCTGTATACGTGCAGGCGATAATTACGCACGGCCGGCGCAACACCAAAACTTCGCCGAAAAACCGGCGGCGAACCGGCGACGCACAGTGGTTAGCGTCTGTATAACTCAGATGTTGTTTTGCGACTGTTTTTTCGGTGCCTCACACAGTTGCTGGCATGACACACCCAGGATAGGCTCTGACGAAACCGATGACACACAGTTGTTACATAAGTTGCTAACGCAACACATCGCCTGATGTCTGGTTGTGTAACGTGTTTACTGTTACATAACGTGTTTACGTTTTTCGTGTTCGTCATTGTCCTTGAACTGAGTTTGGTACAGTTGCCGGTTATTAAAACTGTTTATATGAATATTGTTGAATCATATGGTCTTCACCGTCTCAAACAATGCTGCCATCGTCTCGATCGCTCCAAATAAGAAATTTACCGTTCGGTCATAACATTTTCTATCACTCGACAAGTTATTTATTATTAAAAAATACAAATCCTGTTATTACCCCAGGTATGCCCAAAAATGCCCCGCTACAATACCCCCTCAATGAGATATTTTATGCCGAAGCATAAAAAATCTCATTGACACATTCATACTTGCTAAAGGGATCAGCCAGGATATGTCGCCACAACCCCCTGTACGGTTTACAAACAAGAATAATCAACTCACCCTTGGTCCGGTGACTGTGACTGCATCTGCATGACAATACTGGACTTCTCTCTCGAGATCCCAACACCGTAGAGTCAGACAGATACTCAACGCCCCTGCCCTGACGCGCAGGCCAGCTCAGGTCCGCCGCCACAGCATCACCAAACACTGAAACAACAAATCAAAATATTAAATAGTGGCCTTATACAACACCATATCCCCAACTGATCTGTTTCCCCCCTAGCGGTGCTGGTTTGCGCTAAGAAGCACTGGTTTTGTTTTTACTCACTTATTACTAACATGTATATATCAGAATACCTAACATAACTTAACATAAGAAAACACAGTACATTAATAATTCATTTTAAAATAAACAACTTACAATTAAAATGTTACACACTTTACATCATTAAATTAGCATATAAAATCAAAAAATTACTTTTAAACTTGATTTACTCTTATTAATTCGTTTCTCAAAATTACAAAAATTATTTTTTTTTTTTTTTTTTTTTTTTCAATTCTGGCCATCATTATTCCATTTCATTACTTTGGGTGATTCTACGTTATTCATTATAATTTACTTTATCCACTTGGCATTTACTCATAATCTTACCCCTTTTATTACTCTAATGCTCCCTTACAAAATCTTTAACTAGTATGACACCCCTCTATCAAAATTTTACTAACCCTTCTCTACCTCTAACTACTTACTATTTTAACTCCAATCGCCACCTTCTACTCTTATAAAAAAAAAATACTCTCTAACCCTTTGTACATAGGATACGTGTTTCCTTCCCAAAACTCATTCCCTTATGTTGGTCCCTGGACTCACCCTAGGTAACCCTTTCCGGCGCCAATCGGTCCCTATCCCGTCCCAACCCTTGTTGCGGACTCCCCAAATACACTACCACTACTACAAAATTACCATCCCCAAAAATCTCAATCTCATAACCTCACTACAATTACAACAAATTAACATCAACAAATAAACAATATATCGCTCCAAACTCTACATAAAATCTCCATTTCTACTGTGTCTCCACTTATACTTCTCAAATTCTATAACATTACATTAACTCAAAACAACATTGCATTATTTTCATTTCCACTATTACTTTAACTTTTACTTCGATTTGGACAAATCTATGTCCCACAAAATTCAACTTGAATTGACTCAAACATTTTATTCAACTAATTATTATCACCCATTTCTATCTTTTACAACCCATTGAAAATTTTACCTATCACAACTATTTTTCATTTTATTTTTAAATCTATAAACACATTGAAAACATATTATTATATTTTTATAATACTTATTCCTAACATACTAATGCAATCAACACAATAAGACATAATAACACAATATAAGAAGTATTTAGTGCATCTATTTTTTTTTTTTAAATTCAAACAAAATTATTGAGTAGCAAATCACCATTATTAATTAAAATATATCAAATTTTTAATACGTTATCCCCTTGGATAACCTCCCAGCCACACACACTATTTCAGAATTATGGAAGACTGTGGCGCCTTTTCGCTTCCACAGAGACTGTATATTTTGGAGCAGGGTTTTACCTCTCCGTGTCTCTGCTTCCGCTGTTAAGTTTAAAATTGTTGAACATCAACATGTTCTCGTTAATAATTATACACCCTTAAACGGATCTACCACCTGGCTCTGCTGTTCCTTCTCGAACAGAGTGGCAGCCGCTGTTCCATAAGTTGGTGATTCCCCTTTTATTACCCCCCATCAATTTCAAAATGCACCTTTACAACGATAACAGCTATGGCCAGTTATGGCAGCGCGCAATCGTAATGTGCCCCAACCATAGCTGTTAAAGCTAAACCAATTCCACGGTCAGGGTTCGGTGAGGCCGTGACCGCCCGAAAAGTTGGGGAATCACAAGTAAAATTAAATTTACGAATTTATATTTAAATGACAATATTAATTTAGATGGGGTTTTAACCCACTTTATATGGAAGCTTAACCATTATTAACATAAAATATTAAATACAAAATTTACAACCTCCCCCCATAGCAGTTCCACACTACACTGTTATAATACATCACCTAACACAATACACAAATAGCAATAAACCTGGATTATTAGCATACATCAAACAAACAATTCTCTTTTAAATAATTTATATAAAATTTATAAACATTATTATTTAAAATTTCATTAACTCTTTTTATTTATTCTCATTATTTATTTGTCCTGTGTTGCAATCAGATTTTCAAAAATTCTAAATTTATTATTAATACATATTTTAATCATTGTTATTCCACAAAATAGACCATTTAACATTTATTTACTTATTAATTATTATTAAATCAAAATCTCACCAAACAATTTAATTACCTTATAAAATTCAAACACATAATATTCAATCACACTATCTACACCTCTCCACTTATTTAATTCATTTGATTATTAAAATAACATATTTCAATTATTATCAACATTCTACAAATCATCAACTATTGTCTTCATAATTATTATGTTATTTAATTAGAGTGCAAAAATATTAATAATATTATTATTATTAATACAACATTTTCTAAAACATATACACATTACTTATCTAACATTTCACAATACACACATGAATTCAATATTATTTACAAAATATGCGTCAAAACTGTTCAAGTGTATCTCACTTCAGATGTCCAAATCAGCAAGGTCATTAACAAAAATTTACAATATTTAAAAATGTCCCAACACTGATCTTTTAGCTCATCCTCCATCGTCATATATATATCTAGTGTATTTGTAACATTCATCATTTTTATCAACACACAAATTATCATACATACTATCACAATAATCCATCAACTCTATTTCATCCATTGTACCACTATAAATCTTGTCACCATAGGTTAGGATTGTCCCGTCTATATCAGGGTTATTTGTTAATGTCAGGTAAATTTTCTCATCTTTGTATTCCTCAACTACTACGTCAGGTAAGTCATTATAGTCAGGTAAGATATTATCAAAATTATTCTCTGTCTCTCTTTCAACAGGTACGTATTTCACATGATTCATCATCACCCCTTTTATTAATTTTCTCAATTCATCATACTTTCTTTCTAACTTGTATATTTCTATTTCATTCTCAACATATAACTCTCTTTCTTCATAGCACCACATCACACTCTCACAATTACTTCGGACAGAGGGTACAACATTATACAACATTACTTCATTTAACAATAAGGGTCTCTTGCCCTGAAAAAACAACATTAAATCATCATCATCATTATAAACAAAAAGGGGAAAATTTGCCCTCTGTCCCCATTCAATTACTACATTATTTTTCCACTCTCTTTCTATTTCATAAACACTCATTAACATTTCATTCTCGCATTCTAAAACTTCATCAGTACTCTTTGTTATTATATTTTCATCATTATTCTTCACCCCCACTATACTCTCAAAATTGTCTACTATTTCGTCATTTTTACATTTTGTCTTACTTAAAACATTGTTACCTAATTTCTCGAACTTCTGTTCTAACTTATTTAAACCGTTTCTTATTATTTCGTTAGTGCTTTCTAACTGTTTATTCATTTCTTGTATTTCATGTTTCAACTCTTTAATATCCCTACTTTGTCTATCAAATTTGTCATTCAATTCTCTAAAATTGCTGTCTTGTTTTTCTACACTATTGTACATCATATCATACAATCTTGCTAACATAGTATCATTATCAGATTTCTTATTTTGATTTCCTAAAATAGGGGTTGAATGAATCTCAACTGTCTGTATTATTTTTGACTCCTCAAGACTACTGTCAGTTGTTTGAATTCCGGAGTCGCTACTTATTTGATTTACTACCTGACTATCAGATAAACTAATATCATTATTATCTGCCATTTTTACTTTTTTATAATACTCTTTATACTATTTAATAATTATCATACATACCAATTATTATGTATATTACCTCATAATACTCCTTATATAATTTGACAAATAATTCACTACATACATAACCTTATCAAAACATAACCCCATACTTGCGTCTAATTTACGTATGAAAAAAAAAAAATTTATTTTACCTTAAACAACCATTCTGCTTTCCCAGTGGGCCTATATTTATATAATATTATTATATAAATCGTCCCTACGTTCGGAAGCCAAATGTGAAGCTACTTACCTTTTTGTATCACATAAAATTAACTAACAAACATTGTATATTTCTCGGGCGCCATCTTGCCAACTGCAAGAAAATAATTTATGAGGGTTCTTTTTAGGCGAACAGGAGATCAGATGGTTGTTTAATCAAACAAAGAAACTTTATACGTTTACACATAATTAAAATTTATTAACATTTTTTACTATAATTTTATTATTAACAAACTACCTCCTGCCATCCTCTCTCTACTGGAAATTCACATTTACGAAAGTTATTAATTATATAATCATTCTGCTACAATGAGAATGAAAACATGGTATACAAATTCCAAATAAATTTTAAGAAATTAAGTATGAATTAAATTAAAATACAAACAACGCAAACCAGCCTTCTTTGTCTACCCGCTTACTCACGCACACCCACACACAATGATTTTATGATTTGAGAGCTCTCATGTTACATTCCCCCATACCCATATGAGATCTCATTTGTTTAGTGCTTAAAATTTTGTTTCGTTATAAAATTTATATCGGACTTTGTTGATGTTAGACGAAAATTGAAAGTTACTTAACTGACATGTGAGTCCAGATGACATCGCCTTATACTACGCGCACTACGTAGATCACTGAATTTACATGTTTTTTTTCTTTTAAAACCATTTAACTGTTAGTTCAATCTAATTAAGTTGACAGCTGCTATTTTACATTTAAGATCTGTATACGTGCAGGCGATAATTACGCACGGCCGGCGCAACACCAAAACTTCGCCGAAAAACCGGCGGCGAACCGGCGACGCACAGTGGTTAGCGTCTGTATAACTCAGATGTTGTTTTGCGACTGTTTTTTCGGTGCCTCACACAGTTGCTGGCATGACACACCCAGGATAGGCTCTGACGAAACCGATGACACACAGTTGTTACATAAGTTGCTAACGCAACACATCGCCTGATGTCTGGTTGTGTAACGTGTTTACTGTTACATAACGTGTTTACGTTTTTCGTGTTCGTCATTGTCCTTGAACTGAGTTTGGTACAGTTGCCGGTTATTAAAACTGTTTATATGAATATTGTTGAATCATATGGTCTTCACCGTCTCAAACAATGCTGCCATCGTCTCGATCGCTCCAAATAAGAAATTTACCGTTCGGTCATAACATTTTCTATCACTCGACAAGTTATTTATTAGTAAAAAATACAAATCCTGTTATTACCCCAGGTATGCCCAAAAATGCCCCGCTACACGTGGAGCCTTTGAAGAAATAAAACGCAAATTTAGTGACATGATTATGATGAACCACCCGGATTTTGATAAGATGTTTTATTTACAGACGGACGCCAGCAATGTCGCTGTAGGAGCAGAGCTGTATCAAGAGGATGAGGAGAAGGAACATAAGACAATTGCGTTCTCTAGTCGATCTTTACTGCCAGCTGAAAAGAATTACACTACCACAGAGAAGGAATTGCTCAGTATTGTGTTTGCAGTTGGTAAATTCCGAACGTACATTTTAGGAAACAAAACGATCATTAGAACTGATCATAAAGCATTGTCATTCCTCAACACTTGTAAACTTGCTCATAGTCGATTAACCAGGTGGGTACTTGTTTTGCAGGAGTACAACTTCGAGTGGGAGTACATTAAAGGAACAGAAAATAAGGTACCCGACACTCTATCCAGAGTAGATTGTGAAAATAACAAAACAGGTAGGGACTTAAAAGAAATTGAAATTTTTCAGATTAGCAGAGAAGACAGAATCTTTGGAGAGGAGCTGAATGATATTAACACCATGCAGAGAGCAGATGGTAAGTCTGGAAAAATAATACACAGTTTAGAGACGGAGCTGGATGAGTCGGAGTACAATCAATATTTTAAAATTTACAAAGGGTTATTGTTTAAGAAGGTAGTAGGGGGTGAGCGTGACTGGAAATTAGTGATACCAGCAGTGTTGGAAGAGAAAATTATTTGGGATTGTCATATACGATATGGTCATTTTGGGGCTAAAAAGTGTGTCAATGTTTTAAAAGAGTCATGTATTTTCAGAAATATGGAGAGGCGAGTGAGACAGTTGCTGAGGAGTTGTGATTTGTGTCAAAAGTCGAAGGTGGTTAACTACAGAGTAGAAGGTGAGTTAAATTATATTAAGGTAGAAAGACCTTTTGATTTAGTTGCTGTGGATCTGTTTGGACCATTGCCGAAGGGTAGAGGCGGAGTAGTATATATATTTGTATTGCTTGACACTTTCTCAAAATATGTAAAATTGTATAGCGTAAAAAGAGCTACCAGTAAGGTATTGAGTGAAAAAGTGACTAAAGACTATATGATTAACGTGGGTAAGCCAAAAGTAATTTTATCGGACCATGGGCCGCAGTTCATCAGCGGAAGATGGCGTCAGACCTTAGGATGGGAAGGCATCCTCACGAAGCATACGGCTGTGTATCATCCCCAGTCCAACCAGGCTGAGCGTGTAATGAGAGAAATAGGCAGGATCTTCAGAGCCTATTGTCACGCTAAACACAGCGAGTGGCCGTTGTATGTACGAAAGGTGGAAACTTGGCTGAACAGTACCACCCACGAGTCTACTGGCTATACACCTCATGAACTAGTAAGGGGAACACGCCCCCCAAGAATCTTGGAAAAATTATTCGACTATCCACCTGAAGGTAGAACGACTGATATAAACATTAAAATCCGGTTGGCGAATGAAAACTTAATTAGTAAGGGTGAACAGAGAAAACGTAGACACGACGCAAGAGGTAAGTGGATTAAGTATAATGTAGGACAAATGGTATTAGTTAAAAGACATGACTTATCGAGTGCACAAGACAAAGAAATTAAGAAATTCTTTCTCTTATATGAAGGGCCATATGAGGTCATAGAAGTGAAGATGCAAAATTCTTATGTATTACAGAACAACATAACTGGAGAGATAGTAGGAACACACAATGCTACAAATTTAAAATTGTACTGGTCGTCTTAGTTATTTTTATATTGATGTTTTTATATTTTGAGTGTATGAGTATTAACTTAGCTATTGGTTTACAGAAGGGACTCTCCCCCATTTTCGGGCGATCACAGACTCACCACCTCTGATCGTGGATTTTGGAATTCTGGGGGCGGACCATGGTTGGCGGAACTGACGTAAGGAAGTGAAAGCAACGATGGTCTTCCTCCATACAAAATTGGTAGCAAGTAGAAAAGTTAATCTTATTATTGAACGGGGAGGGGGACCCCTAATTCTTGGAAAAAAAAAAAAAAAAATTATTTTGGCATTAATCCCATGAATTTTGTTTTATTCTAAAAATCATAAAATAGAATTTGAAAATTGTGTAACTTAAGAGGTTAACTCATTAAGGAGTTATATTTTTTATGTAACTAAGCATATCAGAAGATCCATTGTTTTCCTGGAGTGTTAGAAAAGTGATGTTTTGGACTTGGAAAGTGTCTACAAATTTATTAATGTAACTAAAGAAAGAATTAACATTTTTTAAATGATATCTTTTAATTTTAATTTTGTGAAGTAACAACCTTAAGAGGTTAATAGGACATAGTGCTACTATGGTGAATTTTTGAGACTTTATTTTGAACATTATCATGTTTATTTAATAATAGTCTTATAATGGATTTATGTATAACTTGTTAATTGTAGGGTAGTCCCCGATTGGGACTACATAAGACACAATGTGTCACACATATTTTCGATTCCCCATGTTTCGGGCGATTACTGTCTTACCAACACTAATCGTGGATCTGGACGACAACCAGCTGTGGCCAGAAATTGTAACACTGACCATGGTTGGTTGCCCATAAAATTGGTTGAAATTTGGAAATTTATTGGGAGGTTTAGGGGAATCTATTATTCTTTTTGAATAGGCTACTTCACCTCGGTTGGGGTGGTAGACCTTAGGGGTGTATTATAAATGTAATAGTAAGGGTATTTGCCTTGAAGATTTTGTAATGCTAAAGCAAGGATGGGAGAGAGAGAAAAGAAAAAAGTGCTCACTCCTTCTGCCTCAGTCCTTGTGGAGGCGACTGAACGTACAGGGGGGCAATAGTGTGTGTGGAGGAGAATAGGGGATAAATATTATTAACAGCGCTATATAATTACCTGTTAATAATAAGAATAATAATAAAATTTTATTTTTATCATTTACTAAGAGTTATAAATAAATAAATATATTGATTTATTGATTTTCTTAATTTGTTTTTCTCCAAATTTGGGAGATTATAATGTGTAATTTTCCTATTATATTTTCAATTATATTTTATTCAATTTTGGTAACTATATTATATTAATGTGCTTATGTTACAATTCTAGTAATTGTAAAAGAATGAAGATAAATATTATCGATAGGAATCGAAACCATTTTGCAACTCAGGGTTTGTAATATGAAAAAGAGATATTCTTTTTAATTCTTGAGGATTATAATTTTATAAATATATTAAGCCAACCCAGTGCTTATTGGCACAAACCAGCACTTAGCTAAGGGGAACCAGATCAGTTGAGGATGGAGTGATTTACTAAGCCACTATTTTAATATTTATTATATATTGTTTCAGTGTTTGGTGGTGTGACAGCGGTCCTGAGCTGGCCAACGCGTCAGAGCAGGGGCGTTAAGAGCCTAAGTGGCCTTATGGTGTTGGGATCTCGCAGGAGAAGTCCAGTAAGGTCATCTAGGTACGGTCATCATCACCAGACCAAGGGTGAGTTGTTGTTATTTTTTATGTAAATTTGTAAGGGGGTTGTGGCGACTTGTCCTGGCTGATCCCTTTAGGAAGTATGAAAGGGTCAATGAAAGTTTGTGTGCTTCGTCACACCATCTTTCATTGAGGGGGTTTTGTGATGGTACAATCATGGTACATTTTTGGAATTACCTTAAATATGGTAACTAGAACATAAATATTGTATTTTTCTATTTTTGTCATACTAAACCCAACCTTAAACACCCGATACGAATCTGCAGTGAGTGGACTATATCACAATATTTGTCAGGATTTGAAACAATTCATAGCAAAAAACTGTGTAACATCACAAAAAACAGTGTGCAGGTATTGCGATAACCGAGCCAAACCTTAATTACGTCAGAGGCTGAGAATGTGTTGACAACGACAAAACGGCGATGTCAACAAGTTAAACAATGGGATTGTGACGTCAGTACACCCCACTTCAGCAAAATCTAACAAAGACTCTTGGTCATTTCTTCTGCAGCTCTGATCAACGCCGGCCGGCAACCCATTCACTTACGGGTGAATTTTAACTTTTTAGACCACTGTAGGTGGTTAATAAACAGTATAATATCTATATACAAAATGTACTAAGGAAAGTTACAGTTCGGCTTTGTGTAGGCGTCCTCGGCCGATGAATCGTCCGTAAAAAGATCGACGTTTAGAATCGGTCCCACGACGGTGGGTTACGTAGGTTGACACGAAGGTGCCCCGTCAGACGCCGTAAAATTAAACCGATTGTGCCGATGTCAGGACGATGCTAGCAGTGCGAGGAGGCCGACACGAAATGGGTGAGAGCGTTCCTTGTACACTTTAAATCCTTTCATTATTTCCCAATATAAAATTTTATTGTAGAAATCAATTATTTACAAAATTATTTAAAATTTCAATATATTTAAAAGGAGCTCCACAATTCATAAAAGTTTGTACCATGAGTATGGAAGAGCGAGTGGTTGTGTGTGTGTGTAGTAATTCCTAAGTGCTGGGTTGAGCACCACTATATAAATATATATTATTATTGTATAATCATTAAATCCTTAAATTTTTAGTGACCGTCAATCAGTGAATGTTTTAGTGGATAGTTAGTGAGGATCGGTCAATAATACAACTTTTAGTAATTTTGCGTCGACGTTTCGATAATATTTATTGTCATCTTCAGGACCTGTGTATGAAATACAATAGAAATATCAAACACAACGAAACAATTAAATATTTGGGTGAACGTGTTGGTGATGTGAGTGTGTTCGTGTGTATGTATGTATCATTTTTTATGTGAAGACTTATGATAGTTTGTTTACATCTTCAAATTATCTTTAAGAAAGCGAGCAAATTATAGTATGAGAGAACTTAATTTATACAGTATTACAATTAAAATTACTAAATATAATGTTATTTTAATTAATTAAACAAACAGTAACCAACAATTGGATATTAGATTGGTACAAAAATTGTTTATACCTACAACAGTCAACATATAGCAAAGTAATATATTACCTATAACTAAAACAGATTAGGGGATGTTCACTACGTATTTACCATGTTTCACTCCCTACTGGTGTTAGCAAACAATCATAATTTAGAAACATACAATTTACACAATATTGTAAAACATTACGACTTAAATCAGATAGTTGACAAAGGTTACACACAAACGTTTCTGGTAAATTTTACTAACAGGTAAACTTGGATAATACGGTAATTGTAATCATATTGTAAAATATAGTCAAGAGTACTATAGAATAATGTAATTTATGTATGTGTCCACAATCACCCTTCTCTTTCACCCATGCTCCCCCCGCCAGTCCACCCAGCCTCTCACTCTAACCTGAAATCGATCTATCACTCACTATCACCCCACTCTCTCTCTCTCTCTCTCTCTCTCTCTCTCTCTCTCTCTCTCTCTCTCTCTCTCTCTCTCTCTCTCTCTCTCTCTCTCTCTCTCTTCTACATCTCACTCACTGTCTCCCTTCTTCTCTCTCTCACTCTTCCACCCTTCGCTCTCACACTCTCTCTCTCTCTCCCTCTCATTATCTCTCTTCATTCACTCTCTCTCTCTCTCTCACTATATCTCTTCGTTCACTCTCTCTCCCCCTCTCTCACACACTCTCTCTCTGTCTCTGTCTCTCTCTCTCTCTCTCCCTCTCATTTGTCATTGTCCACGATTGGCACTCTAAAACACTCACAATTTTTATTACACTATCATCCTCATATAAATAGAGAATTATACACACGATAACAGAAATGATTTACCAACTTGTATTAAAGGGTTACAGACTTTATAACACAACATTATAGATAACAAATCTATTATATGAAAATGGTTATTACTTAATATTTACATTTTGGTCAATGTTATTGACCTGGAACTTGGTCTGTACAGAGTACCATAGTCAATGTAGTTCAAATATATGTCGGTCATAATCTCTCTCACATGATCCCTCAATCTCTCTCTCTCTCTCTCTCTCACTCTATTCTAAACAGATATATACCACAAATCTAACACGTAGACGTGTACATACACACACGCTAGAATTACATACGCGCGCGCGCACACACACACACACACACACACACACACACACACACACACACACACACACACACACACACACACACACACACACACACACACACACACACACACACACACACACACACACACACACACACACAACAAAACAACCTCACAAGTCAACTACACATTCGAGAATCCATACATAAATATAACACTATTTTATTGACTTATTTTTATCATCTAAGTGTAAATTATGCACAACGGAGATGCCCACTGTACTGAGTTTAAAACTGATCGACTATGTGTCTATAAGAAATGTTATATGTTTCTTAGCTAATACTAGATAATATGATCAGTGAGACACTTACAATTGTTGCAGACGCCAAACACACAACTGTAAATTTTCCCTGACCAACACCGTATTATAAAGCAGAACAGACGACCCTTGTACATTTGTAGGAAATTAAGTAACATGTGTTCGGAAGACAGTTGAGAAAGATTTGCACTAGGGGGGAGTGTGACACTAATTAATATCCAACGACAAGCTGGCCACTAATGACCAACACATCCTGTAGGGAGACTACTAAATATTTCTTCAAATTCATGTTTTGACGGTGTGTATAAGTTGAGCATAACTGGACGAGAGGTTTTGAGTATCAGTGCGAAAATTAATGGAGTGAGGGTCACTTTTAATTTGAATCATTTTCAGTACGCACCTTTTGAAATAATTATTTTCGTAATATTTAATTTGGGTGTTGTTGAAGTCAAATTCATGACCGGTGTTTAAATGGTGAGATACTAAGGCGTTGGGGTTATCATTATGGGTTTTTTTATGGCAATCATACCTATGTTGATAAATTCTCTTATGTAAATATTGGGACGTAATACCAGTGTATGTGGCTGGACAGTCATTGCATTGGATAGTGTATACGACATTAGATCGTTTATCTTTGGATGTCGGGTCTTTGAGGCTTGAGAAGAGAGATCGAACAGTATGTTGGTTTTTGAATGCTAAAGTTTTTTGAATTTTTGATAGGCATTTTTTAAGTTTTTCAGAAAGCCCTTTAACATAAGTTGTAGAAAAGTATGAGCCAGCGTTGGGCTCAGGTGTATTAGATTGGGCAGATGTAAGATTGGGGCTCAGCTGATTTGCGCGATGTTTATGAATTACCTGTTTGATTATGTGGTCTGGATAACCATTGTTTTTGAAAATCTTAAATACTAATTCCGTGTTTTTTTGATGAAATGATTGATCACTTAGACTGGTGGCTCTCTTATATACCGAGTGGATTAAGTTAGTTTTTAGATGTATGGGATGGTTGGAATTAAAATGCAGATATCTACCGGAGTTGGTGGGTTTTATGAACCAATCAGTGACTATAGTACCATCTGTCTGTCTAATAACCTTGGTATCAAGAAATGAAATGGAACTATTCTGTTCGTGCTCTATTGTGAACTGTATTCGTTCAAAGCCCATTAGTTTGGAATTGAACAGAGATAAGATTGTGTCGTGTTGGTCATATGGAATACATGTTATAATATCGTCCACGTATTTATATAGAAAGGGGAGTTTAAATGGTAGCGTAGGGATAACTATGTCAAGAAACTGGTTCATGGTAATGTCAGCTAAGATGGGCCCGAGACTGCTACCCATAGCAGTGCCATATGTTTGTTTAAAAAATTGTCCCTGAAATGTGAAATAACCATTATTGCAACAATGCGACAGAAGTTTAAGGAAACTATTCTTTTCTAATGTTGTATGTGTGGAGATGCAGTTCCAATTTTTGTTTAAAATGTTGATCACTGTTTGGATATTTACATTAGTGAATAAGGAGGAAACGTCTAGTGAAATTAAAACATGATTGGGAGGGATTGTGTGTTTCTTTATAGTTTCAACAAAGGTAAAGCTATCACTAATGTTGTACTTTTCAGAAGACGCATTTTTTAGAATATTTGCTAGCCATTTTGATGTTTCATATGTAGGGGAGTTTATAAATGAGATAATAGGTCTAAGAGGGTTGTCAGGTTTATGAGTTTTTACTAAGCCGTAAATTTTAGGTGGAGTTGGGGCATGGGGAACTAAGCGTTTATAGGTATTGTTGTCAATTTGTCCGTTTTTTAAAGCCTCTTTGAGTATTGTCACAGTTGAGTTGTTTAAAGAAGTAGTGGGGTCCCTATTAAGCTTAACATATGTTTCACAATCACCTACTAATGAATTCATTCTATTGAAATACTCAGTTTTATACATGATAACTGTCTTGTTAGATTTATCTGCTTGCAGTACTAAAATGTCTTTATTGTCTGATAAGAAGTGTTTGGTGGCTTTACAAACAGTAGCCAGCTGGTTGTTTTGGTGTTTTTTATTTTTATTTGTTTTATTTTTGTTAATGTGATTAGTGATAATATTAATACATTCACTCCTGACAGTTTCTGGATTTTTATCTTCAGGTAGGTTGTGAAGAACGTGTTCTACTTCGGTGATAATTTTCTCGGTGGGGATGCGATTATCATTATCCGGGAAGGCAAATTTTGGTCCTAGGGAAAGTAATGTTTTTATATCGAGAGGAATGTCGATGTCAGTGAGATTTATCAGCCAGTCCGGATTGAATTTTGGAAGGTTGTCCTTATGTTGTTTTAGCCGGTTTAGTTTCGCGATTTGCTTGTTTCGAATTTTTTCTACCATGTGTTGAAACGCACTGTTTTGTTTATTTGAAAATTCGTTTATTATGGAAGCTGGTAAGTGTTGATAACTACTGAGTTTGGTTTGATGTATCCTAATTTTTGTGTAATTAAGATTTTTTATGGAATTTTTAATTTCACTATTAAGATAGTCTCTTTTAAATCTATTTGCACTGTTCACAACACTATTGTACATTTGTTGTTCCATGGTGTGACGTTTAAAGTTGAACATTGCTTCTATATGCGCAGGAAATACTTTGAACTGTCGACCCTTCAGCAGAAAAATACGTTGGTTAATGAGAGAAGCGAGTTTCCTGTTATCACTGGCCCATAATTTTAGGAGTCGGCAAGCTGGTTGTCCGTATGTGTCCGATATTTCTCTGTAGAATCCCATGTTTGTTGTTGAATAACCTCAGTTCTTAATTAAATCCTTAAATTTTTAGTGACCGTCAATCAGTGAATGTTTTAGTGGATAGTTAGTGAGGATCGGTCAATAATACAACTTTTAGTAATTTTGCGTCGACGTTTCGATAATATTTATTGTCATCTTCAGGACCTGTGTATGAAATACAATAGAAATATCAAACACAACGAAACAATTAAATATTTGGGTGAACGTGTTGGTGATGTGAGTGTGTGCGTGTGTATGTATGTATCATTTTTTATGTGAAGACTTATGATAGTTTGTTTACATCTTCAAATTATCTTTAAGAAAGCGAGCAAATTATAGTATGAGAGAACTTAATTTATACAGTATTACAATTAAAATTACTAAATATAATGTTATTTTAATTAATTAAACAAACAGTAACCAACAATTGGATATTAGATTGGTACAAAAATTGTTTATACCTACAACAGTCAACATATAGCAAAGTAATATATTACCTATAACTAAAACAGATTAGGGGATGTTCACTACGTATTTACCATGTTTCACTCCCTACTGGTGTTAGCAAACAATCATAATTTAGAAACATACAATTTACACAATATTGTAAAACATTACGACTTAAATCAGATAGTTGACAAAGGTTACACACAAACGTTTCTGGTAAATTTTACTAACAGGTAAACTTGGATAATACGGTAATTGTAATCATATTGTAAAATATAGTCAAGAGTACTATAGAATAATGTAATTTATGTATGTGTCCACAATCACCCTTCTCTTTCACCCATGCTCCCCCCGCCAGTCCACCCAGCCTCTCACTCTAACCTGAAATCGATCTATCACTCACTATCACCCCACTCACTCACTCTCTCTCTCTCTCTCTCTCTCTCTCTCTCTCTCTCTCTCTCTCTCTCTCTCTCTCTCTCTCTTCTACATCTCACTCACTGTCTCCCTTCTTCTCTCTCTCACTCTTCCACCCTTCGCCGTCACACTCTATCTCTCTCCCTCTCATTATCTCTCTTCATTCACTCTCCTCTTTCACTCTCTCTCTCTCTCTCTCATTATATCTCTTCATTCACTCTCTCTCCCCCTCTCTCACACACTCTCTCTCTCTCTCTCTCTCTCTCTCTCTCTCTCTCTCTCTCCTCTCATTTGTCATTGTCCACGATTGGCACTCTAAAACACTCACAATTTTTATTACACTATCATCCTCATATAAATAGAGAATTATACACACGATAACAGAAATGATTTACCAACTTGTATTAAAGGGTGACAGACTTTATAACACAACATTATAGATAACAAATCTATTATATGAAAATGGTTATTACTTAATATTTACATTTTGGTCAATGTTATTGACCTGGAACTTGGTCTGTACAGAGTACCATAGTCAATGTAGTTCAAATATATGTCGGTCATAATCTCTCTCACATGATCCCTCAATCTCTCTCTCTCTCTCTCTCTCTCTCTCTCACTCTATTCTAAACAGATATATACCACAAATCTAACACGTAGACGTGTACATACACACATACGCACACACACACACACACACACACACACACACAACAACAACCTCACAAGTCAACTACACATTCGAGAATCCATACATAAATATAACACTATTTTATTGACTTATTTTTATCATCTAAGTGTAAATTATGCACAACGGAGATGCCCACTGTACTGAGTTTAAAACTGATCGACTATGTGTCTATAAGAAATGTTATATGTTTCTTAGCTAATACTAGATAATATGATCAGTGAGACACTTACAATTGTTGCAGACGCCAAACACACAACTGTAAATTTTCCCTGACCAACACCTTATTATAAAGCAGAACAGACGACCCTTGTACATTTGTAGGAAATTAAGTAACATGTGTTCGGAAGACAGTTGAGAAAGATTTGCACTAGGGGGGAGTGTGACACTAATTAATATCCAACGACAAGCTGGCCACTAATGACCAACACATCCTGTAGGGAGACTACTGAATATTTCTTCAAATTCATGTTTTGACGGTGTGTATAAGTTGAGCATAACTGGACGAGAGGTTTTGAGTATCAGTGCGAAAATTAATGGAGTGAGGGTCACTTTTAATTTGAATCATTTCCAGTACGCACCTTTTAAAATAATTATTTTCGTAATATTTAATTTGGGTGTTGTTGAAGTCAAATTCATGACCGGTGTTTAAATGGTGAGATACTAAGGCGTTGGGGTTATCATTATGGGTTTTTTTATGGCAATCATACCTATGTTGATAAATTCTCTTATGTAAATATTGGGACGTAATACCAGTGTATGTGGCTGGACAGTCATTGCATTGGATAGTGTATACGACATTAGATCGTTTATCTTTGGATGTCGGGTCTTTGAGGCTTGAGAAGAGAGATCGAACAGTATGTTGGTTTTTGAGAAAGTAATGTTTTTATATCGAGAGGAATGTCGATGTCAGTGAGATTTATCAGCCAGTCCGGATTGAATTTTGGAAGGTTGTCCTTATGTTGTTTTATCCGGTTTAGTTTCGCGATTTGCTTGTTTCGAATTTTTTCTACCATGTTGTTGCGGTTTGGAAGCTCTTGAAGAATCGCGAGTTATTCCAAAGACGCTAATAAGGAAGGCTGGATTGTTTGTTAGAAAGAAGTGGACTGTATTTGAGATATTGAACATGCGTTTATTGAATAATTTGGTTTGTTAGTTACGATCGGCACGTGCGGAAGCATTTGAGGCGAAAATGCCCGAGATTAATTTTGAATGAAATCGTGGTCCATTGCAGATGGACGCAGGTAGACGATTAAAGTGAAATGTTATAAATGCATGCTGTATAATAGCCAAAAGCCGCGGCTGTAAGAGAAGTGTTTAACGAGAGTTGCGCTCGGAGTCGTGTTATAAACTAAACTAATACTGGCTTGCAGTCGGCTAGGCTGGCCGATTGCAAGGTTTGATAAAAGCGCGACGTCATCCGCGCGTGCCGTGCAATGTTAGTAGGCTGCTTACAACTGACAACACAGTACAAAGTTTAAACATACTGCCCGCCAAAATCGGGACGATTTTGTACATTAACGGTTAAATTGAACAATATAATAATTAGACTTACATGTCGTAAGCGATACAATAATTGGCGCACTGGCCAGAGAGCAATGACATAATGGACATAATATAAATTCAATTAACAATCACCAAGCATACAATAAATTGATAACACCATAAAAATACAATAATTTCCCCATGATATTGACATAACAACCCCAATGAATTTCATAATGTTTTGACCCTTAGAAAATACAATACATATATAGAATAATTGCCACTATAACTGACACTTGTGGTTCTCAGAATTTGAATCACACAAACACATTAACGATACACAACATTCATAATAATTGATAGTACATATGAGACACAGTCACTATTTCTGTAATAGCTAGCGACACTTAACAATGTTACAATGCTTATGATACAATTGACTTGTATGCTCGCCCCGGGGAATGTCCCGGGCGTGTTCCATGTAATGTGACACGCGCACACCCATGCATACACACACACACACACACACACACACCGTAAGGCACGCAAACGACTAGCTTGTTGCCACCGGAAGGGGGCATAATTTGTGGATGGGTCGGCGTAAGATACCTAGCGCGGTGCGTACTTCTGCGACGCGTACTAAGGAATCTTGACCCGGAAAAACATTGGTAATTACCCCACGCTTCCATTCTAAAGGGGGGGAATTGTCATCCAAAATGAGGACAAGTTGTCCGACCTTCAAATTTTTAAATGGGGTGCGCCATTTGTTGCGCTGCTGCAGCTGGTGCAGATAATCCCTAGACACACCCACACACACACACGGACACGCACACACACACATACACGCGCACACATGCATGTAAATAGAGCGATATATGCCTTGGTCGTGGACTTAGAGCGCTGCCCGCCATGGCGCAAAAACACCGGACCTGCGTAATCCACGGCCGACTGTGAGAATGGCCTTGACGGCGTGACCCTAGAAGAGGGTAATTGACCGAGTAATTGATTCGCGCCTTTAGCCCGGAAACGAAAACAAGTGACACACTTATGTATCACTGAGCGGATATAGGACTTATCGTGTATGATCCAATACTTACGCCTAAGCGAAGCTTGAGTTGATTGCACTCCAGCGTGCAACAAACGGATGTGTTCGTATTCAATTATTAATCTCGTGAGATGAGAGTGCGGGTGTAAAATTATTTGGTGTTTAGTCTCGTAGCTAAGTGGGGAGAATTGCAAGCGTCCACCCACTCTTAAAATGCCTGATTTATCCAGGAATGGGTTGAGAGCAAGAATTTTACTACTGCGTGGAAGGCACCGGTGTGCCTCAAGTTCCCTAACCTCTACGTCGAAATGCAACTTCTGAGATTGCCGGACAAAAACCAAGAGCGTGTCAGACAATTCTTGAGCCGACAAAAAGGACGTGTCTCTTTCAACCACCGCGAGCCTAGAATTGCGAAGAAATCGACGGCAGTATGCGAAGACGCGAATAAGCCTCGTAAGAGATGAATAGTTTTCAATGTAACTATGTGTTGAGGTGAGGTTTGTATACGCGACAATTAGTGAGGTTTGAGCCTGCTTGCGACGTTCCTCTTCAATGTCGGGAAAGGTACAGGGAGTATTAATGTCGAACGCGCTGACCGGCCATGAGGCCGCATCACGAGCCAACCAGGAGGGACCATGCCACCATTGAGCATGACAGTGCAGACTACGAGGGAGGCAACCGCGCGATAAAACGTCGGCAGGGTTGTCATTCGATACTACATGACGCCAAGTTCCCCTGCTGTTAACAAGACGCTGTATTTCTGCGACACGGTTAGCCACAAATACCTTCCAGCGGGAAGATTGCTGATGTATCCAGTACAACGCTATCATCGAATCCGAATAAAGATATAATCCGTCAAAATTGTAATCGACGGCATTTAAAACCTTGGACGTTAATTGAGCCAACAATAAACAAGCACAAAGTTCAAGTCTAGGAAGCGTTATCTGTTTCAGCGGAGCGACCCTAGATTTAGCACACAACAAGTTTGATGATATGGCGCCGTTCGAATAGACCGCCCGCACATAAATGCAACACGCGTAACCTTTAACCGAAGCGTCGGCGAATCCGTGCAGCTGCAATGAACTAACTGGGCAACTGTTCGAACTCTTAACCGACCTCGTAATCTCAAAATGAGTGTCGGAGACTAATTGGGTGTATAATTCCGACCATTGATTGGCTAGTGACCCGGACAAGGGTTCGTCCCAATCAGTGCCCGCCAACCACAACTGCTGCACGAAATGCTTGCAGCAAAATGTGATGGGAGCAATTAGACCTAGTGGATCATAGATCCCGGCAATGATTGATAACACGCTTCTCTTGTTGAGAACGGTTAGATTGTCATCACCCCTAACGGTGTACAAAAAGTTATCCCCCTCAACATTCCACTGTATGCCCAAGGTACGCACATTTTGACCCTTGCTGAAGTCACGGGTTACTTGGGCGCGAAGAGTCATAATCTTATGGTGGTTAGAGAACCATTTGTGTAACGAAAAACCATAACTCCTCAACAACTTCTCGATCTCGCCTTTCATTTCAGCTAAGCTGTTCGGATCATCCGAACCCGTTATGAGATCGTCTACGTAAAAGTCATTTGCTATGGCCTTAGCAGCGGTAGGGTAGTCGGCTTTATTTTCATATGCTATTTGAGCCAGACAACGCGTAGCAAGGAAGGAGGCACTAGCAGTGCCATATGTAACCGTCCTTAACGCGTAATGTCGCAATTCCTTATGCGGTGCATCACGCCAAACAATGCGTTGCAAGTTTGAATCCTTAGGATTAACAATGATCTGGCGATACATCTTTTCAATGTCCGCAATAAGTACGTATCGGTGAGTGCGGAACCGAACCATTATCGAAAACAGATCCTGCTGGATCGTAGGACCGACCATTAAAGTGTCGTTAAGGGACAAATTATTGGTGGTTTTAGCGGATGCGTCAAATACCACGCGCAATTTAGTGGTTAAGCTAGAGTCCTTGAAGACTGCGTGATGGGGCAGATAAAAGATCTCTGACCTGTCAAGCGACAGATCGTATTCATTAAGCGGCGACATGTGGCCAAGTCTTAAGTAGTCACTCATGAACTCACTATAATCCTTGTAAAGGGTAGGGTTCTGCTTGAATTTGAATTCTAACGATTGGAATCTTCGTATTGCTCCGCGGAGAGAATCTCCCAAATAAGATTTATCAGATCTGCGGGGCAGGGCTACCACGAATCTCCCGTCGCGATTGCGGCTAGTGTTTTTCACGAAATGCCTTTCACACGGTGAGTCCTCAGATCGGGTTTCGCGACTAGAGATTTCCTCCAACTTCCAAAATTCCTTTAGTTGCGAGGAAACCTGATTATCATCCTTACAGACCATAAATGAAGAAACCGTTCTAGTCATGTCGACGTTGAATGGTAAGTCACCGGCCAAAATAAATCCTAACTTGGTTTCCTGAATTATAGGAAAGTGTGGTCCGCGCGTATATTTCACAGGTTCAATTAATTGTAGAAAATATTGAGCGCCGATTAATATATCGACTTGCGATGAGCAATGTAGGTGAGGATCCGCCAGGAATATGCGCTTGGGTAAATTTAAAGAGGTAAGATTGAATGACTCCGCCGGTAAATTATTAGTTATACTGGGTAATACGGCACAATGTACGTTTAACGTGAAGGGTTTATAGCGTGAATGTAGCCTTACATTAGTGCTGAATTCAGCCTGGGAAAGCGAGTTGTTTATACCCGTGATGGGCAATTGCGATTTAACTAATTGGAGGCCCAACCTGCGGGCGAAATCCATTGTGCAAAAGTTCGCTTGAGAACCGGAATCCAGTAATATCCTAACGGGAAATTTTTTGCCGACCTTATTGTATGTCATACAGACGGCGGTAGATAACAATACCGATTTATTGGTCTGTGATTTCAGTGAGCACTGGTTGTTAACAGAAGTTACGTCCCTGTTGGGGACATGAATCATGGTGTGGTGACGCCTAGAACATTTTTTACACAAAAATTTGGAGGGACATTTTGAACCCTCGTGTCCCGAACGGAGACAGTTTAAGCAAAGTTTGTTTTTAAGTAACGCATTTTTTCTATCAGGGATAGACAGCGATATAAATTGTGGGCAATCGCTAAGTCTATGCTCACCGTTACATAGCCTGCATAAATTATTTCTGATATGTGAGTGGAATGCGCCCTTTGGATTGCTTATCTGTTTAACTGCCTTGCGATAAGGAGACTTATCGCTTTTGTTCAACCTGCTCGTTGGGCTAGTCGCGTTATCGATATTTTGCAGTAGTTTCCTACGTGAATTTAAAAAATTTGTAAAATTATTAAAATCAGGGAGTTTATGCTCCGATAAACTCTCTTTCCACAAACGTAAAGTGTAACTGTCAAGTTTTTTGGCTAGATAATTTACGACAATAATTTCAAACGTGTTGACTGGCAGTTTGAGATTATTTAAAGCGTTTATATTTGCAGAGATTTGATCAATAAATTGCGATATGCTACCTTGGGATTCCTGCTGAACTAATGGTACGTCTAGGACATTCCACACGTGGTGAGCGGAGACAATCAGCTTACTATCATATCTATTCCTCAACAGATCGATAGCCACCGCGTAATTTTCATGTGTTATGGGTAATGATTTTATTACGTTAAGCGCCTCGCCATGTAATGACGAGTGTAAATAATGAAGCTTCTGTATATCTGTCAGGTCTGTTCTGACATGAATTAGTTCCATAAAAATATGGTAATAATGTTGCCATTCCACAATACTACCCTCGAACCGTGGTAATTTTATTGGTTCCAATTGAATGGGGGTTGTTTTAGGCTGTTTACCATCAGTATTAATTAGTGGTTTTTGGTTCAAGTGCTCAGATTGCTCCAACAAGTGTTGCAATTTACATTCTATAGCACAGAGATCGTCCTCTGTTTGCACTCTATCACTTGTTGACGCAACGTCTGCTTCCTCAGCATCGATTTGTGACTGTATCTCGTCATATTTGGTGGATAATTCCATCAAATGACGCAGTTTTATTTTGAGCGCATGAGGATCGCTGTTTAACAAATCAAAATTATCCGCGAAGTTATTTATTCGGGATATTGAGGCCTTAATTGTACCTCGTTTTTTTATCAGAGCCCTTACATCGGCCATTATTACAGTTTGAGATAAAAAATGGAAAGATATTTAGAAACAATTGAGCATCGAGCATGTGAACCACAAACTTAATTTTGAATGAGTTTCAATACGTTTGGTAGCTAGCGATCGTTGGTTTGAACATAAACTTACTCTCTCTAACTAATCAAACTCGTTGGCAGTTAAATTATTGAAATTATAAATCTAAATGATTACAAAGTATAGCTTTATCTTTAAAGTTCTGACTGATAATGAGCTGCCAACCATCTACTAATTTATATTATGTAATAAGTTAATTGTTTATATAAATATGTCAAAAATACACACTGAGTGAAATATTATTAAAAATAAATCAAATATAGGTAAAGTTTATAGTCACGTGGCCGTCGATCCATTCGTGATGAAGCTGGCTTCGATCCCGTTTGGAGCTGCTACACCTCCTGTCTCTGCCGGTTAGCCGTTGCCTCATGTTGTACCCTCCATCATTTAAAGCTGTGGAATCTCGTAAATGTTGTCCTGTTTCGTCCCGTCGTCTCTGGTCTACTGCTTGGCTGAATCTTGTCGAGATGACTGCGACGTGCTTCACGATAATGGTGTCGCTCAGGACGAAAATGATGCCCGTCTGTCGTGATTAACTTCAGATTGGTTTTTCCAGAAATGATGTATATAAATAAATGTTGTCGCCTGTGTACTCAGGTATGAGAAATCTGTGCCGTTGGGACCAAAAATGATGTAGTTTGTTTTGGCCTGAAAATGTGAAATCCTGCCTGATTGGACCAAAAATGATGTCGTTTTTGGCCTGAAATGTGAAATCCGGTCCGGTGGGACCAAAACTGTTGCGGTTTGGAAGCTCTTGAAGAATCGCGAGTTATTCCAAAGACGCTAATAAGGAAGGCTGGATTGTTTGTTAGAAAGAAGTGGACTGTATTTGAGATATTGAACATGCGTTTATTGAATAATTTGGTTTGTTAGTTACGATCGGCACGTGCGGAAGCATTTGAGGCGAAAATGCCCGAGATTAATTTTGAATGAAATCGTGGTCCATTGCAGATGGACGCAGGTAGACGATTAAAGTGAAATGTTATAAATGCATGCTGTATAATAGCCAAAAGCCGCGGCTGTAAGAGAAGTGTTTAACGAGAGTTGCGCTCGGAGTCGTGTTATAAACTAAACTAATACTGGCTTGCAGTCGGCTAGGCTGGCCGATTGCAAGGTTTGATAAAAGCGTGACGTCATCCGCGCGTGCCGTGCAATGTTAGTAGGCTGCTTACAACTGACAACACAGTACAAAGTTTAAACACATGTGTTGAAACGCACTGTTTTGTTTATTTGAAAATTCGTTGACTATGGTACTCTGTACAGACCAAGTTCCAGGTCAGTAACATTGACCAAAATGTAAATATTAAGTAATAACCATTTTCATATAATAGATTTGTTATCTATAATGTTGTGTTATAAAGTCTGTAACCCTTTAATACAAGTTGGTAAATCATTTCTGTTATCGTGTGTATAATTCTCTATTTATATGAGGATGATAGTGTAATAAAAATTGTGAGTGTTTTAGAGTGCCAATCGTGGACAATGACAAATGAGAGGGAGAGAGAGAGAGAGAGAGAGAGAGAGAGAGAGAGAGTGTGAGAGAGGGGGAGAGAGAGTGAATGAAGAGATATAATGAGAGAGAGAGAGAGAGTGAAAGAGGAGAGTGAATGAAGAGAGATAATGAGAGGGAGAGAGAGAGAGTGTGAGAGCGAAGGGTGGAAGAGTGAGAGAGAGAAGAAGGGAGACAGTGAGTGAGATGTAGAAGAGAGAGAGAGAGAGAGAGAGAGTGAGTGAGTGGGGTGATAGTGAGTGATAGATCGATTTCAGGTTAGAGTGAGAGGCTGGGTGGACTGGCGGGGGAAGCATGGGTGAAAGAGAAGGGTGATTGTGGACACATACATAAATTACATTATTCTATAGTACTCTTGACTATATTTTACAATATGATTACAATTACCGTATTATCCAAGTTTACCTGTTAGTAAAATTTACCAGAAACGTTTGTGTGTAACCTTTGTCAACTATCTGATTTAAGTCGTAATGTTTTACAATATTGTGTAAATTGTATGTTTCTAAATTATGATTGTTTGCTAACACCAGTAGGGAGTGAAACATGGTAAATACGTAGTGAACATCCCCTAATCTGTTTTAGTTATAGGTAATATATTACTTTGCTATATGTTGACTGTTGTAGGTATTAACAATTTTTGTACCAATCTAATATCCAATTGTTGGTTACTGTTTGTTTAATTAATTAAAATAACATTATATTTAGTAATTTTAATTGTAATACTGTATAAATTAAGTTCTCTCATACTATAATTTGCTCGCTTTCTTAAAGATAATTTGAAGATGTAAACAAACTATCATAAGTCTTCACATAAAAAATGATACATACATACACACGCACACACTCACATCACCAACACGTTCACCCAAATATTTAATTGTTTCGTTGTGTTTGATATTTCTATTGTATTTCATACACAGGTCCTGAAGATGACAATAAATATTGTCGAAACGTCGACGCAAAATTACTAAAAGTTGTATTATTGACCGATCCTCACTAACTATCCACTAAAACATAATCATTAAACTTAATCAAATTTATTATTACACATTATGTTTTTGGAAGGGTTAAAGTTGGTTTTGAAAAACTGGTATGTAACAAAGTAAAGAATAAAAAGGGGTATTTCGTTGGTAACAATTAGAACAGCTGTTTTGTTATTTCAAGCAATTTCCGTTTCCTAATAACTTCGCGTAACGAAATTCTGGCCCATGTCATATGTAACAAGATGGCGTCCTAGTTTTGGTAATCATAACCATAAGTGTGATCTATAATATATCGTATCTATGAATCAAAATAAACGTAAGTTCACAAGTAATGAGAATTACTCAGAACTACAATTGTAAAAGTTAGATCTTTAAATAGTTTAAAAATGTAAGGCAGACTTATATTTATTACCTTCAACAAAATAATCAACATTTAAAACTAATATTAAGTTGTAAAAAAGTTAATCTTCATCACTATCTTCCTCAATAACTGGTTGCACTTCCTCAAAATGAAATAATTTTGTAAGAACTTCTGCAGGCCGTATAATTTTTGACAAATATCTGCCATATGATATTTATATTTATATTCCAAATAGTATGATAAGTAATAAATAACAGCAGTGATATGTGAACAACATCCATTTGTTCTATTACCATTTGCACAGTTACAACAATAACGCTTGATTCCATCCATTTCACTACTATTTGGGTTATAATGTAAATAGCATTTATACGTTTTGCTGTTTATATGTCTTGACCTCACTTCAAATCGAACAATCTCTGGTTTAATTTTTAACGTACTCGCAGGGAATGAACCATTTTCATCTATAATTTCTGCTAAGTAAGATACAGATTGGGAAAGCTGATAAGATCCTGTGAAAAAAACTTTTAATTCGTCTAATGACATTTCTGGGAAATCGAGCAATTCCTCTGAAGATAACAACTGAAACGGTGTTACTTTTCTATTCCAGGTATTATTTTCAACTTCTACAGCCAATGTATTTACATAATTTTTGGTAGCATTCATCCGACTGATAATTTCGTCAAGTAGTCCTTTATCTGAATGTAATCGTTTTCCAAAACGATTTTGAAGGAAGCAGGCTATTTGACAGTATAAACTGGCATCAGGAAGAAGAGAATTATGCAACTGATGATGCAAAAGCTTATATTTCTGTCCAATTATTCCATGTACAGCCTCAATGACCCATTGAAGTTTTGTAACTAATCTGGATTCATTAGATTCTTTTGCTGTTAACTGATTACGTTTACCTTTCAAAGCAGGCATCAGTACAAAAAACCTTTTTCTTTTAATGTACTTACTATGTCTCTAAAGCCTCTATCTAAAATGAAAATATCACCTTCTTTTAGAATAGTGCTTAGTCCGTTTTCAGTTGATAATAAATAGTCTAAAATTTGGGCATCGTTCTTTGTAGCAAGAAAGGGTCCAGGAACATCAATAATATATCCATCTGTTGTAGTTATAGTGAAAGGCTTACACAAGGTTTTTTTTTGACCGCTGTAAGATTTGCGCTGATAAGTGTTATTGGCACTCTTCTGATGATGTATATAGGAAGCATCACAAATAATAGCCAGACGATTACTTAAAGTATGGAGTTTTTGTGCAGCTGCAGCAGTGTGATTTTTGATGAGATATTCCCTAGAAGTAGAGTGAAGACCGAAATGTTTAGGTAACACGTCCCTTCTGAAACATTGTAAAACAGTGAATGAATTCGGAAATCATCTTCTCATCTTCAACACCAAGTATAGCAGAAACTATTTTATCAGAATTGCCAGTTCTTAATTTGCATAAGAATGCAACAACAGCTTGAGTTACATTGCGATTATCAGAATTTCTCATAGATGACATCATATTTCGAAGTGAAATGATATTTTCCCAAGATTGTCCTGTAAGAGCATAAACACATTCCTCTGAAATAGAAAAATTGGCAATCTTATCGAATAACTGAGAATCAACTTTACCAGACAGAACGTCCATAAACTTTGAAAGTTCTGTAATTTCTACTAGGCTGATGTTTGAATAAATACAAATTTTTCCTACTTCACTCTCATAAAATCGATTTTGTATTGTATGGATAGAACAACATCTGTTGCGTTTTGGAATAAAGATTCTTCTCTTTACGAATACTTGTATCTTTGCTTCAAAAGTAACATCATGAAGATCACTTTTTGATTGACAAATAAAACAATATCCGTGACTTGAAACTGAATGTGCAAATGGCATTTCTACTACTTCAATAGTTTGTGGTGTAGCTTCTGATGTATACGAAGGATCATCATTTGAAGTCTGTGAAGAAGTCATAGAAGCTTGCGAAAAGAGGTAGAAGAGAGTACACTCAGAAGGTGTAGTCGATAATATATCTTGGCTCGATATTTCTCTGCCTTCCCCATGTTCATTTTGATCCTCTTGATGTCCTATGCTTGGTAGTTCTGCGATTGGTCTAGGCGCCTCCTCTTGAACTTTAACATTTTCTAAGTGAGATTCTTCTTGTCGCCCAATTATACACTTTTGAAGCCTTAACTTAGTACGACATTTTGAGCATATCTTATCACCAACTTGAATGAAAACTCCAAAATCATCCATTATTTTCTTTGCATCTTCACGAGTATCCACTGATTTGGCCACTCCGATAATTTTTCGAATAAAAATATTACAGTGAACACATTTGGAATTATCTCGCTTTGCTGTTTTACACAGAGGTTCTGCATTTGAATCTGCCATGGTTCGACTGCATGAAATAATAGAAATAATATTTGTTAATAAATGTGTAGTTTAATTCTATTTCAACACTTTTTAATTAAAACCAAGGCTTATTAACAGTATGGATTCAAAAACTACATAAACTGTAAAGTATACTTAATGTTAGTTCATAGTCATGTCCATGTAACAGATTAAGCTGGTATGGTTTTGTTTTTCACATTTTAATAGTTATTTTCTTATAGTTTTAAGAGATTATGCTGGGGCACAGTTACCACCATTGCCTAAGCCTTTATTAAGTAACAGCACTAGTGGTGACAGCCTATCGGGAAACAAAGCTGCTGAGCTGTTGAGTAGTACATTGTTACCTTCTCCACCTACAGTGACTACTAGCAATATTCAACTGGGACAGATTCCAATGCCACCTATTGATGTGCCATCAAATGTTACAGATGCTGATCAAAAACAGGCTCACAGCAAAAGAGAGGTACGAGTTAGACAGATTAGTAATGTAATAACAGAAAACAGTGGTGAAGAAGGGCAAAAACTGGTGTCTTCCACACACGAAATTGCTAGTCCTCTCTGTAGATGCGTTGAACCCCACCAATCTTGTCACCATAACCATCCAAAAGTTTCCTCTGTACCTGCCACACCTACAGCTGGTATAGTAATATTCACAGACTTATATGTTTAACTCTACTTAATAATTTAGTTTATTTGTAATAAACAGTATTGTTAAATTAATACTAGTTAAATTACGTTTTAGTATGAAGTTTGTTCCAGACTATTTGGTATGTATAATGTAAGCTAAAGGAGACCGAAAGAAAACATAACTGTAATGAATTCCATTTTTCCATTTAAGTTGCTACAAATGCGTGGATGACTGAGTGAGAAATTCTTAGAATTAACTAAAATTTGTCACATTATTATGATGATTCATGACAGGAAATGGGCAAAAATGTAGTGTATTGTAGACTATTTACACTATACAACAGGGTATGGTATTGCCAATAATTAATTATAACCCTGAAATCTTCAAGTAAGACTGCATAGTGGTTAATATTGTACACAGAAATACATTAGTTCAGCTAGTATTTTTTGTAAGTAGTACCTCATGCATTCCAATGTTACTGAAGATGTCTCATGTCTCAGCATCAGCAGAGTGATTTGTGAAACAAAAAATATTACTGAAGATGTCTCATGTCTCAGCATCAGCAGAGTGATTTGTGAAACAAAAAATATTACTGAAGGTGTCTCATGTCTCAGCATCAGCAGAGTGATTTGTGAAACAAAAAATATTGCAAACACAGGTATCCTCTGAATGTTACAAGGAGAAATTGTAATGGTAGTGATTGTTAATGCTGCTATAGATTTTTGCCTCTTTTTAATTAAATTACAAATAGTTATTAAGACAACTTGCTTTATTTTTTATTTTGTACAATAGATCTTCATAAATTTGTTACAAAATCAGTTTGTATGTATGGATAGAGGGTAATAATACAGATGATTTGAACAGACATGCAACCCAAATTTCAATGCATTATAGGAATAGCAGTTACATTTGTAAAATTTCTTGTAGACAGTACCACTTATGACGTCACTGCTACATCATGTCACCAGTGAACAGTGAGCCTACCTGTGCATTTTTTTTATCTGAGCAGTCATGCCTTTCACATAGGAACAGTGAATTGTTCAGTTACTTCAGATCCAAATCATATACAAAATTATAAGATTTTTTGTGCTTTTTCAGATATTAGAGTAACAAACAACCCTGCTATATGTTGCTTGCTAACTCTTTATTGGTTATGAACACCGAACATGGTTATACAAATAAAACATGGTTGTCAGCTGAAAAAAGTGTTGATATTGAATATATATACATATATATATATATATATATATATATATATACATATACACATATATATATATATATATATATACATATACACATATATATATATATATATATATATATATATATATATATAATCAATCACTTTCTGCTACAGTCCGTTTCTTGATGTATATAATACATTTAATATTTATAACTAAATTTACCTCAAGATATACTTTTTTTCTTATTAGGAACATGTTTCGAGAGCTCCTGTGCTCTCATCACGAAGGCTGAAGATGAGAGCACGGGTGCTCTCGAAACATGTTCCTAATAAGAAAAAAAGTATAACAACAGTTGGCTGACAGATATAATTAGGAGCATGTGGCATCCAATCTCAGCATAAATTGAACAAGGTATTGGACAAAATTTTCCTACTGGTTTTCTTCCCTTTAGTTACTAATGTAGGCTATAAATTTTGCTCACTTGGGTTTTTTTTTTTTTTTTTAATAATATTCTGTACCCACGTCAGTGTTTTATTATCGTATTCCTCAGCGTGCCAAAATCTTGAGAGTTTTTGCTTACAGACCCAGTGAAATATTTTGTTTTTCCTGAATGTTTGTACCTCCATGCTTATTCAAAGAATGTGTGGGTGTGGGTGTGTACATGCGCAGTGTGCTCACTGATTAAGAATTGAATTTTGGAAGTAGTATTGAAAATCCAGTTGTAATTTGTAGTAGAAGCTCTATTCTTATGGTTCTATATTTAAATGCATGTGTGATAGTAACAAATATTTTCTCATATACAGTGCAATTAAAATGAATGTTATGAATGAATGAAATATGACTTCATCATTAAGTCAGCATTAATCAGTATTTTAAGTAGGCTGCATACCCCTTTTTTCTTTGGCTTTAACTTAAATAATGTTATTGAAAGTTGTATTATTTGTTGCAGAACCGGGACCAGAGCAATCAAGGCGATAGGGACTTGTATGCCAAACGTGGCTAAATCGAAAGTTCTGACTTCACAGATTTTAGACATGCTTCATATTTTTAATTTGCTGTATTATGTCAAAACTATTTTTTGAATAAAAACCAAATTTAAAAAAATTTGTTTCATTGGCAATTTGTTTACTAATCTTTTTGTGGAATAAAAACAATTTTCTGTGCACATTTTTGTTCTAAATAAATAGCAGATTTTAAATATTGAAAGTTGTGCAATAATTTGTTTGGATTAGAGGAACTGAAATTATAACTGTTATTGTATTGAAAGAATACTTTGTAATTAGGCTGATTATTGTATTCATTAAATGGTTATATTAATTTTTAACTATTTATTACTTTCTGTTGTGTTTACAAATGTAAACATGAAAAGTTAATTTCTCAGGTCTTTTAATTTTATGAAAATGCAGTAATGAAATATAATAAAATTTTCTTCCACTTGTGCGATTATGTTGCTTATTAATCGACCTTCTCTCTGTAGCCAAGATAGGAGTGTACATAATACAACCTGTAGTTCCTCATTTTTTTATTTTTGTAATGCCTGCAAATAGCATCGGAATTCCTACAAGGTATTTGGTTATGCATTCCAGTCCCTAGCTCAGTGGTTCAGTTTAATTTAGATAACTGTGCATGTAACTTGATCCATTTGTTTCTTACTTGAGTAATTTTTCAAATAAAATTTAGCTGCTGAGAAAAAATGTTTTCAAAAGAGAATATCATTTTTAAAAAGTTCATGTAATATTTAAAACTCACTTTTTATAGGAAATGAATGCATATTACTGACATTATAACAAAGTCACTGTGTACAACCATGACATGCAAAGGTCAGTTGAAAAGTTTATGAGCAGAAATTAAAAGAAAAAGAGTTTACCATTTTAAAAATGACTTACGTGTCTATATGATTTCCCCCAACACTTTTCTAATATCTCTATTCCTGTCTTAAGTAAGATTCTCGAAGATGCCTCTGAAGCTGGTATTACCTCTTCCTTCGATAAAAAAATACTTTCCAGCCATGATTTTTGTAAGGTTTGGGATTAGATAGAAATTGGAGGAGGCTAAATTCGGATGAATAGGGTTAATGTTCCAATCAATTCATTCCTCATATCTCTCAACTTACCCATTGCCAAAACACTTTGCTACCAGGCTCATTGTGTTGATATGCTGATATAAATTGATTATTCTTTGCTAAATTGGGTATTCCTTCATGAATCTGTATATTGTTCGAGAATGTTAGGACAGTAGTTTCCAGTCGTTATCAATTTACCTTTCTCGAGATAGTCAGTAAAATGCCTTTCGCATCCCAGAAAATTGATACCCTACCATTCCTGCCGATGTAACCTCTTTTGCTTTCTTTGAATCACTTTCACCAGTTCAAAGCTATTGTTTTGATTGGTGTGTAGTAATGAACCCAAGTGTTATCAACAGTTACAGTCCTCTAGCTGAAATCAGTCGTATTCCTAAAATACTCCTCAGAAATGTTCATTCTCATTGCTTCTTGATCACTTGATAACAAAATGTGTTATCCACTTTGCATAAAGTTTTTTTTTCATATCAAGTTCTTGAGTTAAACATTGAGTCAGATATTTATCACATGTTACAGTTAACATGATTCATGTACGCACGCGTGCGCACACACACACACACTCATGTGATGCACATGTTCTCTCAGCAGTGTCATCCAATCTCAGTCTCTTTGTTTCAACACTATTTATTAAATTTTCTTAATGGCAGGAGTTATTATACTTTTTGTGTGTCCACTTACAAACCACTGTTTTAGTAGGAGCAGCATCTCTTAACACATTTACGATTTCATTGTGAATTTCCACTGGCACCAGGTTTTCAATTTTCAGGTAGTATGTGTGGTAACATTGTTAATTGATTATTTCTGCTAGTAATATATCAGAATTATGAGTTAAATAAAATAATCAAATGTATCCAAATCTTTTGAAAGTGTAAGTACAAAATTATATGTACAAACTTGTATGTAATCATTAGGCTTCAAAAATTATTTGTTTAAAGTAGAGAATTGTAGAAAAGTAATTAAGTTGTTAAGAGCTTCATAAAGAGAGTGTACTTACCGAAAAATAAAAAGAAATGATAATTCATATTGGGAACATATAAATTGTTACAAAATTGATTAATCACATATACTCAGAAGAAGATATGAAACTTAACAAAGAAAAAGTTCTAGTAGATACTGCCTTGCTTAAAAATTGGTTGAATTCTTGAATTTTGTTGCCTATGACATGTCAAAGTATTATATTTAATACACTGTTTCCAACTGCAGAATATTATTTGTTTTGTTAGGTAACGTGTTTATAAACATTTTAACTTCACCTGAGCTAGCTTTCACTTTTTGTGAAAGTTGCCTGTGATCAAGCTTGCAAAAACTTCACAACTGGTGTGTAAAACAACTCTTTCATATGATGCAATTATATGTATTGTTTTTCATGTATAGTAGCAGCATGCAGTAGAAACTATTGGGGCCTCTCAATGCCCTACAATAGTAAGATTTATAAAACATCGACTAACCTTCTGTTTTTTTGTTTGGGCAACATTTTAATCCAATTCACCAATGACTTTTGGTAACATAAGACAGTAAGTTTGTAGGTACGTAATTTTTGTATCATGTACATACAGTTATTAGATACTTATCTGTCTTATGCATATTGTTTTTTATTTTTGATTGTAAAAGAGATTAGTCATGTTTAATGTATCCAGAAAAATATTTGCATATATTGTAACCACCTATAAATCTAAAGTGTAATTAACGTTATGATATTAAATACTAGCAAAATACCCGTGCTTCGCTACGGAGTTTCACGTTGTACGTAATTGTACAATTATTGCTCGCTTAATAGTATAGGATTAGATAGATTGTACAAATTCTCAACTCTTAGTTTGTCTATTTACATTCATAGCAACAGCTATTTATTATTTATTTCGAGAAAATCGTTAGAGCCGTTTCCGAGAAAAAAAGGACATACATTTATTAATTGAACTTCGAAATTTTCTCGACTATAAGAACCTGCAAACAACGAAGTTTTTTCAATTTAAAACAATGATTAAAAACTCAGGACTAAATGTATTCGGGGTTTCCAGTAAACTGAGATGTCAACCACTTCATTTACCAAGTATGCAATTCCCGCTATAAATTTCAGTATTTGGTTTTTTGCCCCTTAGGAGTGAAAGTTTTTAAAACTGTTTCTTAGTGAGCACCTAAGACCTATGATGAAGCTATGTTCAAAGTTTCATTGATATCCATTCAGTGGTTTCAGAGATATCGTGATCAGTGAGTCAGTCAGTGGTATTTGGCTTATATAGATATATCTATATCTAGCCGATTTACCCACCGTTGCTCGGGTTCATAATTTATTCATAGGCTCATAGGCACCTATTCTTGTTCTAACGTTATATTACTTGTATACTGTATAATCTTCCGTATATTGTTACTTTCGCATTCTCACTGGAGGAATACTCTGTAGCGCACCTGTTTAAGAACATGTCATAAACTGTATTCTTATATCTGGAGAAGAATTCTGTTGCGCGTGATGCTCCTGCTCGATTTCTAACTCTGGGAGAGGGCGAACAGCTAAATTAGTTTTCAATAAAATGTCTACAGTACTTGCACGCGCTGCGTATTTAACTGTCGTTTTATAATTCATTGTGTTAATGTTGAAATAAGGCATTTGTTAAATTAGTGTCTCCTAAACTTATTCTAACAATACAATACCTCTATAGATTTCAGCTTATCAATTTTTAAATTCAAACTGAAGCAAGTGCATTTATATTGTCTGAGTTCTATGATCTGAATACATTCGCTATCAAAACTTTGTTTTTTGTACTCGCTTATAACTTACTTCGATCTTAACTTATCCACTTTTAAATTCAAACTGAAACAACTCTGAATTCACACACTATTAAGACGTTTCTTAAGATGCATACACCACCTTTGATATCATAACCTATATCTTTATTTATAAGAACCGTGGACTCTGGCCCCGCTGTCTTTCGCGGGATCCGACCTAAGACTCCCCGGGTTCCGTGGATGAACTCCGGGGAAGGCCCGTCGGACGACTCCCGCGCTATTTCCTACGTGGGAGACTTCCGCCGATGCTATGGTAACAAGAATCTATTCTATTGGGTTGCCATAGTAACCAGATCTAATAGTTGTTTAAGACCCAAAGGACCCCCCAGAGGATCGTATCGAAAAAAAAAACACCTGTCCTATGTTGGTTCTCCTGTTGCGTAAAATATTTGTGCCAAGTTTATTAAAATTTTTAATAACATTTTTTCTAAATGTTTTATCAAAAACATTGTGGATTTCGCCTTTATTCAATGATATTATTGGTAGAGAACTTAGACACTGTCCATTCATTGTATTCCTTAGAAATGTTTTAATTCTTTGCAGAGTAGGAACACATTGTTCTAATTCAGTGGTTGGCATAAGAGTTGTGTTAATAATATTCAATAATTTCATTATTCCACTATTCAACAATTTAACATTCCGCCAAAGGTAGCATTAAACCATTGCTAGACAACGGCAAAAGCAAGTTTAGACCACATATAATAATTTTAGAATTTTCTATTGAAACATGTTGCAACAAGTTTCCCCTTTGGCAACTTTGGACAACGACGTACGTATCACGTTCATTAATCAATGTCTACGAATTCGTTTTTGTAAATAGTGGCTGTTTTATGATATTGTGACCGCAAGTGTGCTGTATATGACCTGATGATGGTCTGTGACCGAAATCGATCTTTTTTAAGAATGTGAGTAATAAAAATTGTATTGCAAATCGTATGTATGGTACCTTTAGGCTATGAACAATAAATACAATACAATAGAAAATTGAAACTAAAATATCCTTGATACGTTGTATTATACAATACACCAAGGGCGTCGCCAAGGGGGGGCAGGGGGGCAGCTGCCCCCCCTGAGATTCGAAAAAATGTATATAGGAGAATGAAAATGAAATGAAAACGGTGTCGTTTGAAATTACTATAACAAAAAAATAAACGAAACAAATAATTATGTAACACTAATAAAAAAAACATCGACATAAACTATGTATACGCACTCTACTGTACTTCAAAACGCAGAGAGCTTGTGTTTTGTGTACAGACGTAGCACTCACAAACACACGGGGTTCGCAAAGACGTGCGCGAGTCCGGTGCAGCGCGCGGGTGAATGTAAACCTGCCCCCGCGCTCCACTACATCCCGTTGATACCTAAAATTTGCGCACTGCACAGCGCAACGCGCCTATGCTCCGGTGGATGCAAGTGTGCCGGTGGATGTGCAAGTCAACAAATACTCTCAGAGAAATCTTGAAGAAAACAGGAAAATTATAACATCGATTATTACCTGCATTACATTTTGTGGGTCCCACGACTTAGCTCTGAGAGGTAAACATTATGGTGAAGGAATTCTGGAGGGGTTATACAAGCTGCAAATTGAGGTGGGAGACGTGGTTTTGAAGAAACACATTGAGCATGCGAAAAAGAATGCAAGTTATCGATCGGTTGATATCCAAAATGAAATTATCAGCATTTGTGGGGATGTGCTTAAGGCAGATATTATAAAGAAAGTGAAAAAACCAGAAGCATATAGTATATTAGCGGACGAAACAACTGACATTTCTAGAACTGAACAATTATCGATTAGGCTGCGATATTTCCATGAGGAAACCAACGAAGTCGAGGAAGTGTTCGTCGGATTTGTTGAGCTGAAAGCTCTGGACGCGAAACCCATTGCACAGACCATCGAGTTTTTGGCAAAAGAAGATCTTAATCCAGAGAAATGCGTTGGTTTGGGATTTGACGGTTGTTCGACGATGTCTGGAACAGACAGTGGTGTGCAAGCAATCTTGCGCAAAAAATATACCAAAGCTTTGTTCTTTCATTGCTCTTCGCACAAACTAAATCTAGTGATCAATGATCTCAATACTCTGCCTGAAATTCGGAACACCATGGGAACCATCAAGATATCATTTGAGATATCAAGATTTTTTTCAGGAATCAATTTTGAGAAGGAAGTTGATACCTACCAGGCTTTGCGAAACAAGGTGGAGCGAGAAACACAAAAGCATCAGAGTTTTTAAGGAGAATTTTCCTGTTATAATGGAGGCCTTAGAAACCTTATCTCGTGAAGAAATGGTGCGACTAGAAAAAATGCTTTTCAGCTCCATGCGGCTGCTTCTAGAGTTTCATTTATTCTTAGCCTTATTTTAATAGCCAAATACTCAGTTTTTATGGAACCAGTTGTAAACATGCTCCAGTCCATAGCTTTGGACGTGGTCAAAGCCTCGCAGCACATTAAACGCATTTTGCAACTGCTTAAAAGCCACCGTGACAATCCCGAAAAAGTCACAGATGAAATTATAAGGGATGCTACTGACGTTGCGGAAAAACTCGGACTGGGGGAGGACATGAAATCAGTGCCGCGCATTGTTGGGAGACAACATCATCGAAGCACCACCCAGCAGGAAGCCCTTCAGAATTCTGGAGGAGGTCTTTAATAATACCATATTTGGACTCCATTATTACTTCTCTTGAAGTGCGTTTTGCTGAAGAAAACACTCCATCATTTGCATTATGTAAATTACACCCGGCGCAAATGCTAACCATGTCAGTGGAAAATCTCACAGAAGCTTGCGAAACCTTTGCCCAATTTTATGATTTACCGAACATAAAAAATGAAATCGAACTTTGGCGAAAATTGTGGCAGGATAAACCCAACCCAACAGAACTAACCATTGTTGATGTCCTAAAAGAGACGGAAAACTTCCCTGAAACGGGAAAAGCTTTAAAAATTTTGATTGCTCTACCGTGCACAACGTGTACTGTGGAGCGATCCTTTAGCAGCTTAAGAAGAATAAAAACCTGGCTGAGGAGCACTATGGTAGAAAGCTTATTTTTGACAACCTAGAGGATTTTATTAATAAAGTGGTCGACAAATTTGCAAAAAACCTGAGAAGATTATGTTTTAATTAATTTTTTAAATTTCTTTAATTTTTTAATTTCTTTTATTTTTTATAAATTTTTCTTGAATTAAAAAAACTTAATAAAAAAATTAAATCTTTGTATCTATTTGTACCTACAATTCATATTTCCCCCATCCTCTCTCTCTTCTTGCCCCCCCCCTGGCCCATTGGCTGGCGACGCCCTTGCAATACACAATAAACATAAATACATATTGTGCAATTACATTATACACTATAAGTGGTTAGTTTTTTAAAGTTTTCATTTTATTTTTCCCATGACTTGCACACTTCTCGAAAAAATGTGTAGTAAGAATAAGTACATTGCAAGACCTGAAATAAAGATTTTAACATCTGCTAAAAGATACTGCAATGTTACAACAATTATACACAATTTATTACCATGTACTCAACGCAACTAAGTGTAGTACACCAGCCAGGTCGCAGGATTTTTGTTTCTCGTTGCGTCAGGTATATGTAGTTGCACAATAATTAAATAAATTGTAAAGAGGAGTGAGATGTTGACATGAAATAATTATTTAAAACCATTTAAAAATAATCATTCTAAGATTTATTCATTAATAGAAAAATATCCCAATATTGAAATATTAAAACATTAGATAGATCAAATATCCAGTTTTATAAATTTCACACATATTAGGCTGTTCATAACATCTACAAACTAAACAATCATATATTCTTATTAACTAAACAGACATGTAAAATAAGTCATCTAACTTTTTTCATTTTTAGTGTGTCTGACTTTGATTCAATCTTCAAATGCTAATAGCAACTCATTTAAAAAGAAACAAAAATAATATTAAACTTAAGCATGAAATTACTAGTTGCTATAGACAAAATAAACTAATTACATTTACTTTCAAACTATTATTTAACTCTATTGACACACCCAAATTTGAACATATAACAAAAGATGTAGTAACTTTCAAATTTTCTTATAAAATTAAATTATTGACTTTAACTATTATTTACTTTTTGGAAATAGGTTATCAAACGGACATAGTGTCCTCGTGTAGAGATTCCTTGAGTCTGAGAATGCCCCAAAATTGTTGGTCGTATTTATACTGGACTCAATCTGACATGTCCAGGATTGCTCTTGACATGTTAGAAATTGTAACTTTCATGCAAAGCGTCCTTTTAATTACGAATCACTTTTTTGTTCATTTTAGCGATTTCATAAACACACTTGTAGCATGCGCAATATCATTGTTTGCATACTTTTTTTCTGTTCACACACATATAACACACATGTTAATTACTCTTTAATTACACCCATAATTAACATTAATTACGTAGCATCTTTAATATTGCAAATTTTGTAAGAATTTTTATATCAACATATTCATTAAAAATTCCTTTATGCAATGGTGTCTGTAGAATTGGCGTAAGTCTTCGTTAACAGGTTTAAAACGTATTAATTAGTTTATTATAGTCCTGTCAAAACCTGATTATGACTTTAACGCATCACCCCATCTTTTCGTTCAATGCCTGTCGGAACTGGCTCACACACACAAACACATGAACGCTATAACTTACGCTGGTGAAGCAGGTGTCACTTTTTGACATGCTCCAGCCGGTCCATTCTCGCACAAAACTGTTCCTTATTCTATTTATACTAATTACAATATAAAACATACCGCCCTGGGCAAATATGCAAATATATGTATTGTTGCATATATTCCCCAGGTGGGTTTAAATAAAATTTGACTCAAATTTTATTTACACAAATATATAAGTATAACTTATAATTACAATTACATCTTATTACCTAAATTACAATTGGTTTTAAAATGCCTTATAAAAGTAAATATTTTTTATCGGTATGTAAGAAACAAACCCCTGGTGGCGGGCGACAAATTTCTTTCCCCTATACACACAGTACGTACATCCTGTTAGTGTTTGTATTGTTGTCGTATTGTGCAGCACGGTGAGTCTCTCTCTCTCTCTCTCTCTCTCTCTCTCTCTCTCTCTCTCTCTCTCTCTCTCTCTCTCTCTCTCTCTCACTGCTTCCCTCTCTTTCTATATGCATTCCTGCATTAAGAGAGTTAATTATACTCCACCAGTATTTTTATTTTTTCTACTGGAAATATTTTCTCATCGATGACGCGTGATATTTGCCAATTTCTTTTTGTCTTTCCGTGTCATATACTATAAAGGTTTGTGCTCCCCGTCTTGTTTGCAGAACATAGGGACCTTCGTATAATCTAAAGAACTTTTTGGCGGTGTTGTCTATTCTCTTCCCTACTGGATTACTTCGTATCAATACCATATCTCCAACTTTAAATTCCACTAACTTGTGTGTTCTATTGAATCTCTCTACCCTCTTCATACCCTTATCTTTTATCATATTTCTTGCGTTATCTAATTTTTGACTCGTGGGTATAGGTAGATTCTGATTTTCAGGTTTACTAACAAAGTTCTTCCAAAATCTAGTTGGCTTCTGCCTTTCTCCCAATTCAATTGGTGGGTATCCAGTAGCTTCACTATAATTTTCATTGATAGATTTCTCAAAGAACGACAAGTATTCAACCCATTTGTTATGCTGATCATGACAATATATAAGCATATACTTGCCCAATTCTTTATTAACACATTCGGCAAGGTTACTCTGAGGATGGCTAATTGATGTGAGCATGGGTTTTATTCCTTGCTGCGTTAACGTTTCAGACCATAGCTTATTCCTAAATTGTTTTGATTGATCCGTAATTATTTTCTTCACATGACCATATGTGGGTACATATCTCTGCAGTAGTATTTTCAGAACAGTCTTTGTGGTAGGTCGCATAGTAGCATATAACTGGACAGCCTTGGTAAACACATCTACACATACAAGAATGTGCCTAACACCCCGACTTGATCGTGGCAGCGAGCCCAAGAAATCCAGAGCTAACAACTCCCCTTTCTCCTTTGCTCTGATGCTTTGCATAGATACATAGGTATGTAAATTTGGATGTTGTAATGTTAATTACTATTTTAAATTTTGTTTACCTTAGTTGACAAACAAACAGATATTTTTACCTCCGCATTTCGGACGCCATCTTGCATTACAGGCAACTGTAAAAAATTTGTTACTTACCAGGGTTTGGTTAGACGAACTAGAGAACAGAATGGTTATTTCAATAAAACAGATTGATTACTTGTATACATCTTTTGATCTCTTTTATTATCCATTTAAATTCAAATTCATTTTTATTACAAAACAAAACAATTTAAAGTCATTCGACTCCCATCATTAACCAAAAAATATTCCTTCTCCCTCTCTTATTTCTGATGTGATTTTTTAATGATAAAACAATAACAATGATAACATGATTTTATACACTCATGTACCTAAATTCAAAATAGAAATAATTAAAACAGAAATAGTTAAATTAATTTTATGCAAACCAGCGATTCATTCACACACACATATACACCCCAGCCCCTGGAGATCTCATTTTTTAGTGATTTAAAAAACATTTCTTTCCATAATAAAATTTTATATTTGATTTTAAATTTTTGGGATACCCCGAAGGTTACGTAGCTGTTAATTTTTTGGTGACCCGCAACTGTCCAGTCTTTTACATGTTTTTCTTCACTCGCACATTTCGTCTTTCACTTTCTGTTCAAACCAAAACTGTTATTCTGATATAATTAATGTATCACTTTCTTTAAATCATATTTTAACACCTTTTGGTGTTGGGCGCGCCCCCATAATTCGTCACCGAATTTCTGTAGTTTCAATTCAGTTCATACGAAACGGGCGAGCACACGTCCCTCGTCCACCGTCGCTAGATGGTGGTTGATGACTGACCTTTTACGCCAAGCGTAGCTTTTTGGCGTCGTCCTGCAGTTAGCGGGACACTCCTCACATTCCTGTGTGACGTCGGCTGGGTTTGGCTTCTAACGTCTCTTGTTGTTTTGTTTAACATGGATAGTTCAGAGGTCAGATGGCTAAAAATAACTGTTTCCAGCGGCTTGATTGCCCAACCTTGACACTGCTTCGTATATATTATTTTCCACAATCACATTTTCAAATAATACTTTACATTTTACCAAAATATCCCTGGGTGGGTTGACTTGTCCCGTTACAGTGTCTGGCAATCGTGACACCTTTTTAAGACGGTTTTAATCCTCCTATACATATTATTGATGGTGAAATCTTCTCTCAAAGTCCAGTAACTTTTTAATGCTGATGCATGTGCTAGACTTTCATGACATGGTATAATTAACTGTTGTAACATTTCTGGTGATAACATTACTTTCCAGTCTTGGTCCATTAATTTAAATAGTACGTTATTTTTAACTGCATACTTATTGTGCGACGGTTGTTGTTTTAACTGCTGAAGCTTTGGATCTTTATCTTGCTCTCTTGCTAAGTTCTGGAGTAGCTGTTTTACTTCGTCGTTTGCTTTATACTGGATATGTAGTAATTTCAAATCTTTATCATTGGAGAAATGAGTCTCTTCCTTCTTCTCCGTGACATATCGACTTAGTGTATCTGATGTCTTGTTGTCGATTACTCTACAGTACTCAATGGTAAACGAATATTCTTCTGTGGCCAGAATCCATCTCATCAGTCTCGCATTAGTGATTCTGCACCTCAGTAAGAATGATAGAGCTTGGTGATCAGTGTGGATTGCAAAGTGCGTTCCATACATGTAATAGAGGAATCATAAATCATGTAATTGTTTCAATGCATATACAATGGCCAATATTTCCTTCTCCGAAGTACAGTAATGTTGTAATGTTTCTCGGCACCTTTGAACACTGCTTGCATAGGCGATCAGTTGAAGTTCTCCTTTTTCATCTTCTTGATAAGTACGCTCCCTATAGCATAGTCGCTGGTGTCTGAGTAGATGACATACTTTCCTTCACGTTGTGGATGGTGTAGCATAATATTTTCCACAAACAGTGCCTTGACCCTGTTGACTGCATTGGTGTGATGTTGTTCCCACTTCCACTTCACTTTCCTCTTTGTAAGCTCCAATAGTGGTTTGATTTCTTCTGCATATAATGGTGAAAATCGTCTATAGTATCCCGTTAGCCCTAGGAATGCTCTTAACCCTTTCACATTTCTCGGTATTGGGAACTCGGTGATACTGCTTATTTTGCATGGATCTGGTTGTATACCTTCCTCAGATACAATATGTCCCAAAAATTTTATAGACGATCGCATAAATTCACATTTATCTAAATTTAATGATATGCGAGCTTGTCGAAACTTCTCAAAAATCATGCGTAAATTAATTATATGTTCTTCTAACGTTTTCGATATGACCAATATGTCATCAACAAAAATCATGGTGTAAGGTTCTACTTCCGGACCTAATGCAATTTCTAAACATTTTACTATGGCTGCTAGGCTTGTGCTTAGCCCAAAACGTACAAGGTAGTACCTTATGCTGGTAGTATTTACTTTTATACAGAAATGCGGTATATTTACTATCACTTTCTCTACTGGGAATCTGCCAAAAACTAGAGGTTAAAACGAGTTTAGTTAAATACTTAGCTCCTTCGCACTTTGTGAACAACTCATCTGCCGTGGGTGCACAGTCAAAATCCTTTCCTATGACGCTATTCAAATTCTTCATGTCCAAATATAGTCGAATTTCATCATTCTTCTTTTTCACCACAACCAACGGGTTTAAGAAGTTACTGTTCGATCGTTCTATGACATCATTATCCACTCCTCATATTTCATTGGAATTGGATACGTCCTCCTCACGAATTTTGAAGGATCTGTGACTTTGATGCAATGTTCATATACATTTGTTTGTGTAGGCAGTTCGCTAAATATGTCTGTATACTCTTTAATGAACATGTCTATTTGTTCTACCCCTTGGTGTTCACCATTGTTTTCTTCACTACGATGTTTATCATGCGCATAGGTTACTGCAGGTCTGGAGATATTTACCGGTTCATTTATATTTGACGACTGATCTTCTTCGGTTACATTCAATTTAATATTTTGTGTGACATTATTCAGAGTGCACGTGGTCATTTGATCTGCTATATTTATTACATACATCCTCGGCGCTACAGCCCAGTCTGGGCCCTGGCCTCCAAAAGAAATCTTCCCCACTGGTCTCTACTCCCGGCCAATGTCCACCAGTTTGCTGCACCCAGCCTCACTGCCTCCTTACCAACCTGGTCCAGCCATCTTGTGGTCTTCCCTTCCTTCTCCTTCCCATCGGCAAATAATTCATCACTCTTTTTGGGATTCTATCCTCCGCCATTCTCTGCACATGACCAGCCCAACGCGATCTGTTAATTTGTATGAGTTGCACGATCGGAAGACCTTTAAACCTTTCGTACAACTCTCGATTATGCAATCGCCTCCAAATGTCGTTTTCCCTCACCCTGTAGATTCTCCTCAGTACCCTCCTCTCAAAAACGGATAGTTTCTGCTCATCTAGTTTTTTTACCACCCAGCATTCCGAGCCATACATCAGGACTGGTCTAATCAAGGTCTTGTATAGGGTAGCTTTTGTATCTTTACTTATTAATTTAGACTTAAAATGTTTCACCAGTCCGTAGTAACAACTATTAGCAGATAATATCCGTCTTTCAATATCTCTAGAGGAGTCATTTCCAGAGTCCACATATGACCCGAGATATGGAAAACCCTGAACCTTTTCAAATTCATAATCGTTAATGCGCAGGGACAGGGCACGAGTGTTGGCACCTACAACCATATATTTGGTTTTGCTTTGGTTTATAACCAAGCCCATAGCCTTAGCAGACAACTCCAGTTCCCGAAAGGCTTCCTTTAAGCCAGATTCAGACCTACTTATGACGTCAATGTCATCGGCATAGGCCAGAAGCTGTACCTCCTTGTGAAATATGTGTCCGCTAGTTTGAATTCCTGAATCCCTGATGACCTTTTCTAGAGCTATGTTGAACAACAGACATGCTAAGGCATCTCCTTGTTTCAACCCATTCAATGTTTTAAGGAGTTAGATAGATTTGATTGTATTCTTATTTGGCACTTAGAATTGGACATAACTACTCCAACCATATGCACCAACTTAGATGGTATATTCAACTCCTTCATAGCTCTATATAGCTTTTTCCGGTTGATTGAATCATATGCCGACTGGAAATCCACAAAGAGATGGTGAGTGGCCACTCCATATTCCGTTTTTTCTAGGATTTGCCTGAGTATAAATATTTGGTCTGTTGTTGACCTATTCCTAGTGAATCCACATTGATATTCTTTTATGTTTTCCTCAGCGTAGGGAAGCAGCCTAGAAAATATGATGTTGGACAATACCTTATACGCTGTATTAAGTAGAGAGATGCCCCTATAATTTTTACATATGAGCGGATCACCTTTATATGTATTAAACACACCACCCCATCGTTCCACTCATCAGGCATTACCTCCTCCAGCCATATTCGCTCTATGAGATGGGCAAATTCCTTTATGAAATCTCCTCCTGCGCTCTTTAATAGTTCCCCTGGTAAACCATCGGAACCTGCTGCCTTGTTATTTTTAAGCTTTTCTAGAGCTTCATACACCTCGTCATAGGATGGCACCAACTCCTCTCTATCATCCTCGAATTCTCCTGCTTCCTCTTCATTCTCAGATGCCTATGGAGCCTCCCCAACTGAGCCTAGCAACTCTTCGAAGTGTTCTGTCCATCTCCTGATTACGCCAGCATTATCACTCACAAGGCCACCATTATTATCCCTACAGGCATTTGTTCTAGGCTGAAATTCCTGTCCAATATCATTCACCTTCCTGTACATATCTCGGCTCAGCCTTTTACTCTTATATTCCTCTATCTCTTTCATCTGTCGCATCATATACTCCCTCTTTTTACCTCTATGAATCTTCTTTTCCATCCGCCTGGCCTTCCTGTATTCCTCTTGAACAGCCCTAGTGCATTTCCTTTGGATCATAAATTTGTATGTCTTGTTTTTGAAGTCAGTTGCCTCTTCACACTCCTTATCAAACCACTCATCTCGCCCATGTCCCTTCTTCAAACCGATTTCTTCTCCCGTGGTCACTAACATGTTTTTTAGATTAAGCCAGTGGTTTTCTATATCTTGTTCCTCACGGCATTCAAGTCTCCACTGTCTAATTTTCTCATTAGTAACTTCCTCGAACCTCCGTTTTATTTCTTCTTCCTTTAGTATTTCTGTATTATATCTAACAGTCTTTATTCCTTTTTCATTTCTATTATTGGAGATTCTAGCTCTCAGTTTTGCAATTACAAGATAGTGATCGCTATCCATGTTGGCACTTCTATAAACTCTAACGTCTTGTAAGTCTGACTTATGGCGGCCATCCAATAGGACATGATCTATTTGATTGACCGTTCTCCCGTCTGGAGAGATCCATGTGCCCTTATGTATGTCTTTGTGGTCGAAGAAAGTCCCTCCTATGATCATATTTTGACCAACTGCGAAGTTCAATAATCGGAAACCATTGTCTGAGTGTTCAGAGTGTAAACTATACTTTCCAATATTACTACAAGCATGGCTGCTTCCCACTTTGGCATTTAAGTCACCTATGATTATTTTTATGTCATGTATAGGGCTGCTAGCATACGCATTCTCCAGCAAATCATAAAAATCATCTTTCTCCTCCTCAGGCTTATCATCAGTTGGGGCATGCACGTTTATTATAGTATAATTAAAGAAGATTCCCCTAAGTCTTAATTTACACATTCTAGGTGTAAGGGGTTTAAAATCAATGATATTTGCTTTCATTCTACGGCTTACCAAGAAGCCAGTTCCAAGCACATGGTCCCGGTTTTGACAGCTTGTAATGATACAAGCTGTAATACACCGAGTAGTCCCTTTGATCCATGATTCCAGCGCCAGTCCACCTCATCTCCTGCATAGCCAAAACATCTATCTTATATTTGAGAACCTCTCCTATTAATATCTTCAAGGCTCCAGGTCTGTATAAGGAACGCAAGTTCCACGTCGCAAGTTTAAAATCTTTGTCCCTTTTCCACGATCCAGTCCCAATTCCATTAATCCGTCCGGCTTTTCCTTTTTCTCTTGGTTTCATAACAATATTATTTTATGGGGTGGGTTGTTAACCCTACGCCCAACCCCCAACCTGGAGGACCAGGGGTTTTATGTTTAGAGTTCCCTGTTAACCAACTATATAATTGTCACTGTTCTGGGCGCAATTTGCTAACAAACTTACATATTTATTTTGGTGTTGTGATTGTATGTTTTGGTGTTTACCTTTCATTACCATAATTATTGTGTATTTCATACTGGTTCGGCGGCCATCTTGTAGTGCCAACTTCGTGATTCAAAATTTTTGTGTTCGGGTCCCAGGGTTCGATTAAGCGATTGTCAGGGACAGGATAATTGTGCGGAATAGTTAAATCAGACAGCGTAATACATATATAGTTGCCGTTTAATAACATAGAAAATTAAGATCAATATCAACATTAATAAAACAAATGGAATCCTTATACTAAATTGACAAAATGGTGGACACATATTCCGCTGTATTACAGTTCTGATATTTTCGATTATTCAGGCATTAATCTTGTTATGGAATTTTTAATGAATTTATATTTAACTGCAACTGCCCATGTTACCTTGTAATTGATCGGTTCTTATATTTAACAGAACACAAACCAACGTCTCACAAGAAAAATATTATTTATAAGTACCGTACGGTCTATACACACTCACACTCATTCATTTCGACAAAATTGAATTTACACATACATTGACTTTTTGTAATTTTGAGCTCAACGTTAATAATAATAAAGAATAGAATAGAGAAATAGCTGGACTTTCCTGTATCTACGTATAAAGTCTCCGTTGTCCTTATATTGCCGTCATGGTCAAGCAGGTGTTCGGCCAATCATCCCAAAGGTCTCTTTGGCTGCACTGATTCTAATTTACATTGTTACTAGTTACTTTGATATTTCTGATAAAGAGTTATTACTATATGTTACCACATTGTTAGTTTGATTAAGCAACACTTTCGCTGGCACAAACTGCCGGTGATTTTCACAGCGTGTTGACGCCTTGATGGTCTGATGCTGACTGGGGGGATGCAAAGCACATATTTTGTGTATGTGTTAGCGCATCCACGTCATTGTCTTTTGTTCAAAATTGGCTGACGCCCTGTTGTCATGTCATTGTTTGTTAGGTCATCACTGATTTTAATGACGTCCCGTCTTCTGGACCAATGAGAGTGGCTATTTACAATCTGTTTCCACTTGGATGGCCATTTTGTATGGTCGTCTCTGCACGTCTGCTCCTGACCTTGGAATCGTTTTGATCTATTAGAATCTGCGTCGTTGTCTCTTCACAAAGGGAAATTGTTCTCTCCATGTATGTGTGTGTGGGTGATACAATAAAGTACGATAATTTGTTACCACTCATACCATAATTCTGACATCGAGATTTTCGTACTGTCACTGTCACAAAACCCCCTCAAAGAAAGATTTTATGTCGAAACATAAAAACTTTCATTGACTCATTCACACTTTTCTAAAAGGATCAGTTCAGATATGTCGCCACAACCCCCTTAACATTGATATAAAAGAAATACAATCACTTACCCTTGGTCTGATGATGATGATCGCACCCTCTGACCTTACTGGACTTCTCAGGAGAGATCCCAACACCATAAGGCCATGAGGCACTTAACGCTCCTGTTCTGACGCTTCGGCCAGCTCAGGACCGCGGTCACAACACCACAAAACTCTGAAACATCGAATACAAAATTTTAATATATTGACCTTATCTATTCCCATATCCACAACTGATATTTCTCCCCTTAGATGCATTGGTTTGTGTTTTGAGACGTTGGTTTGTTCAATTAAAATTTTTTCAACACAACAACAAGAATTCAACATAGACTGATTTTTCCACCAACACAAATTCAATCTCTTCCTTGTAAGAGAAAATATATATATATATTCCTACAAATAACAGAATACATAAACAATTCTTTAATATTCCCCAAAACACCATCACCTATTTATTTCTATAAGATTCAACCTAGAACTACTATGGCAGACAAGCTCATTATTCAAATTTCATTACTCAATTTTATAATCATTTTATCTCTTTTGCAATTTACATCATACTATATTTGTTCAAACATTGCTAACCTTATACTTTTAACATCCAAAACCCACTATCTTTTAACACTTGTTACCGTTGTTACCCCTGTAGCGACCTCCTGACCACACACACTATGGCCATCAACATAATAAAAACATCATAGAACATTGAAAATTACACATTAACACTGTTACATTTACATTAAACAATTTACATTTAAACAACTGGCATCAAAACTTTATAAGACATTACGACTCTCAACTCTCTATTCACTTTTACTATTTAACATTTGTTTATATCAGATTCTATACAACAATTTTAAATTTATCATTTACCTTTCCAGTTACATTACCTTCCTACTATGAATTTTCCTTTTCTCTAACCTTTTATCCTTACTAGTTTGGGTGACTCTCTATTATTCACTATTTTCTATTTCTTATTTTGGCATTTGTCAATCTAACCTTACTCACCTCTTTTTAACTACTAACAACCGCTTCTAACCATTAACATATTATGACACCAATATCTCTATAATAACCCCCTTCACAAATCCCATTTAAAACCTCTGGCACCGCTCATTTTTGTGCTAGTATGTGTGTACCCGAACTCTAACCAACTCATTCCCTTATCGGTTCCTGACCCTTTCAGGTAACCCTTTCCGGCACTAAACGGTCCCTTCCTGTCCCAACACCTTTCGTTGCGGACTTCCTACACCACTACCCTTACTACAAAATATCACCATCAACAAATATAATTACCATGCACATTACTCACCTCTACACATAATCACTAACCACTGTGTCCCTAAAATATCTAACACCTCTTTATATATTATCAGTACCTCAACTCTTATCAGGGCCCGCTCTAGCGGTTACGTCGCCCCGGACAAAAAGACAAATTGCCGCCCCTTAAGAATATATAGATATATTTTAAATAAAGGTACATACTTTTTATTTTCAATAAAAATCAAATCATTTTATTTAAATTTTAATAAAAGCATATATTTTGAAAGAAACATGTAACATAACATAATATTGACAATCAAGTAGTACAAAACAGTAGATTCTACTTTTTATGTTAAATAAAAGTCAAATCGTTTTAAATTATAATCAACACATACATATATACATATTTAGAAAGAAACATGTAACATAACATAAAATTGATAATCAAGCAGTAAAAAACAGTAGAAATTAATTAAGAAATATCTGTACCTAGCCACAAATTGTTAACCATATAATTTTTTACATTTTTAAATGCTATTAAAAATGTGTATTATTGCACAATCAATCAAAATGCCATTATTTTGAAAATAAAACAAGGCGACATCAACTACGCTAAAATGACAAAAAACTTTTTTCTCACTTTCAGTTCTGCAAACTTTTTTATTACATCTTTTAAATTTACTTGATCAGCAATTTCATGCTCAATTGCCAAAATGGCCAAACCATTAAGATGATTTTGTGTAGTAGTCGAACGTAAAAAGTTCTTAATTTTAACTTAGAGAAACTCCTTTCGCCACTTGCTACAGTTATTGGTATCGTTAGCAATATTCTTAAAGCAATAGTAAGATTTGGGGCAAAATTTAACTTTGTAATTAAGCTCAGTACATTGCTTAGGCTTTCTTTTTTGCCCAAAAGCGCAGATACTGCTGAAATTTCCTCTGCTAATTCTACCCCATTTATGTCAACAGAATCACCATCAGTTAAAATACATTCTAAATTCTTACAGTGTTTTAGTAGCATTTCTTTGGACATGGTATTTAAATCGTATATATTATATAAGAATTGAAAATAGTTACTATGATTACTAAGTTGTTCAAATCTAGCATCTAGTGCTAGAGGTAATAAGCAAGTCTATGCATGTTCAAACACAAGTTGAAGCAGCGCTTTGCTCGCGTGCTATTCTGTTCAGAGAAGTATATGCATTCCATGTTCAAACAAGTTCAAGCAGCGTCCTTTACAAATTCTGCATTATTTTATTAATAAAATAAATTATTAGTTTATAAAATGTTTCCTTTTCGGAATTATAAAAATTTACTAGATTTTTGTAAGTTTATAGTCAACTTTTATTGTTTAATGTGTTTAACATAGATTGCCGTAATAAATGTTTTAAAAAATGAATCACCGTCCAATCTTTCATATCTCTGAAATCTTTAAATATTGTGATATGTATCACAATCTCACGAAATTAAACTAATGCTGGGATTTTCCGTTCTCCCCTGAAACGGAAAAACGGTTATTTAATTAAACATACCGCTCTTTTATGATTGTTTTCTTTAGAATCAAGAATTGTAAATATTTTTAGCTTTTAGACATAAAAAATATAAATACGCTACGCACTGTAAATTTTTAGCAAACGAAAAAATCGATATGTGAAATTTTCTATTAATTGGGTATTTAACACATCAATATTTTTCTCACACTTACAGCCAAAATGCCGCCCCCAAATTTTGGCGCCCCAGACAAATGTCCGGGTTGCCCGCCCCTAGAGCGGGCGCTGCTCTTATTCTCTCTAACTCCTAATAACTCTATTTAACTAACTCCAATGCCCTTATTTATCATTATTACCCAAACTCTTTTACAACATTTCAACTTAATATACCACTAGAAAATTCCTCACTTATCTTACTAACAACAATACCTCTCAATATCCAAATATATTACCTGCTTCATCATTTACTAACCATTAGACTCTGAATCTCATAATATCATTTAAACTTTCTTCAGTTATTTAAAATTCTACCGTACATGGTTTACACAAAATACATAAAATACACAACAGCAAAATTACACAAATACATTGACATTAATATACACAAAATATACAATCCAAATTACCAATTACTCGTTTACCATAAATCAGTCATAAACAGTCCATTTTAAAAAACACTGTCCACATAATTAAATGTTCATAACACAATAAAATAATTAACCTCCATCGTCAAATAATAGTCGAATCTTAAAACTATATACATTGTTTATTATTAGATATCTTATACTAACATCATAAATACATATACAATTCAAATGTTCATCATTATCCCCAAACTCATTTAACCTGTCATGATTGGTCATTTTCCTGTCACCTCCTGTATAATCAGTCATAATTAGGTATTTTGTAAAGTCATCATTCTCAGTATCTCCTACTCCTTCAGTTTTATTACAAGGTAAGTTCTTATTATATTTATCAATCATCTCTACACCTAACCTTTCCATAAACTCTTCATAATCTCTACATATCTTAAAAATCTCTACTTCTCTTTTTCTCTCACAATACCTCTCACTTTTAAAACATCTCTCTCTATCACACCAAGCTACATTCTCTCTCTCTATCTTTGCATAGGGCACTACTTTTTCATAAAAACACCTCCTGGCCTCACCAGGTACACTAGCACAAAAAACTAAGGGATCATTTGGAGACCACACATCTCCCACATAAACTCTAGAGGAACCTTCATCCTCAAATAATAATTTCAGAGTCTTTACTCCAACTATACCACTGGGAAAATTTGCCCTGTGCTCACTAATACTCACTTAAACTCTCCTTACCCCCACTTTCACTTTCATCTACAACTGTCACCTCACCATGAACCTCTACTCTCATTAAAATCTCATTATTACTACCAACATCCACACTATTATCTCCTATTACCATATTTTTATTTATTTTATCATAATTTCCACTACTACTTACCTTGTCTTTGTTTATATCTAATTTGTCTATTTCTCTACTCTTATTTTCTAACTCTATCTCATTAATTCTCTTGTCAACATTAAAATTCCGTTTCTTAATTTCATTCTTTAATTCTTCTAATTTCTCATCTAATTGATTCAATTTTACATTTTGTAAGTTGTTTTGTTTCTTTAGTTCGTTCTCAAGAATATCAAACTTTATGTCAATTTGTTCTTTTAATACACTATTTTGTGTTTTAATTAGTATAAACAAATCTTCTAACGATATTTTACTCTCGATTGCCCTAGGTGTTGAATTTGCGCTTATTCCGTCTAATAAAATTGACTCTGTAGCTGTATTATTTATTTCTATGCTGTTATTACTTTCTGCCATTTTACTCATATTTATAATGAATTTTATTTATTTTATTTTTTTTTTAGTAATTGTTCTATATTTTACTTAAACAATAATATAACCTATTATCTACGTACCAGGTATGTCTTACGTATTTCTTCCTTTCTCCCGACAATCCTCCGTCACTGACTCCGGCTTATTGTATAAACTTTTATTTATATCATGTCACCAGTTCGGGCGGCATTTGTTAACCAACTTTATAATTGTCACTGTTCTGGGCGCAATTTGCTAACAAACTTACATATTTATTTTGGTGTTGTGATTGTATGTTTTGGTGTTTACCTTTCATTACCACAATTATTGTGTATTTCATACTGGTTCGGCGGCCATCTTGTAGTGCCAACTTCGTGATTCAAAATTTTTGTGTTCGGGTCCCAGGGTTTGATTAAGCGATTGTCAGAGACAGGATAATTGTGCGGAATAGTTAAATCAGACAGCGTAATACATATATAGTTGCCGTTTAATAACATAGAAAATTAAGATCAATATCAACATTAATAAAACAAATGGAATCCTTATACTAAATTGGCAAAATGGCGGACACATATTCCGCTGTATTACAGTTCTGTTATTTTCGATTATTCAGGCATTAATCTTGTTATGGAATTTTTAATGAATTTATATTTAACTGCAACTGCCCATGTTACCTTGTAATTGATCGGTTCTTATATTTAACAGAACACAAACCAACGTCTCACAAGAAAAATATTATTTATAAGTACCGTACGGTCTATACACACTCACACTCATTCATTTCGGCAAAATTGAATTTACACATACATTGACTTTTTGTAATTTTGAGCTCAACGTTAATAATAATAAAGAATGGAATAGAGAAATAGCTGGACTTTCCTGTATCTACGTATAAAGTCTCCGTTGTCCTTATATTGCCGTCATGGTCAAGCAGGTGTTCGGCCAATCGTCCCAAAGGTCTCTTTGGCTGCACTGATTCTAATTTACATTGTTACTAGTTACTTTGATATTTCTGATAAAGAGTTATTACTATATGTTACCACATTGTTAGTTTGATTAAGCAACACTTTCGCTGGCACAAACTGCCGGCGATTTTCACAGCGTGTTGACGCCTTGATGGTCTGATGCTGACTGGGGGGATGCAAAGCACATATTTTGTGTATGTGTTAGCGCATCCACGTCATTGTCTTTTGTTCAAAATTGGCTGACGCCCTGTTGTCATGTCATTGTTTGTTAGGTCATCACTGATTTTAATGACGTCCCGTCTTCTGGACCAATGAGAGTGGCTATTTACAATCTGTTTCCACTTGGATGGCCATTTTGTATGGTCGTCTCTGCACGTCTGCTCCTGACCTTGGAATCGTTTTGATCTATTAGAATCTGCGTCGTTGTCTCTTCACAAAGGGAAATTGTTCTCTCCATGTATGTGTGTGTGGGTGATACAATAAAGTACGATAATTTGTTACCACTCATACCATAATTCTGACATCGAGATTTTCGTACTGTCACTGTCACAAAACCCCCTCAAAGAAAGATTTTATGTCGAAACATAAAAACTTTCATTGACTCATTCACACTTTTCTAAAAGGATCAGTTCAGATATGTCGCCACAACCCCCTTAACATTGATATAAAAGAAATACAATCACTTACCCTTGGTCTGATGATGATGATCGCACCCTCTGACCTTACTGGACTTCTCAGGAGAGATCCCAACACCATAAGGCCATGAGGCACTTAACGCTCCTGTTCTGACGCTTCGGCCAGCTCAGGACCGCGGTCACAACACCACAAAACTCTGAAACATCGAATACAAAATTTTAATATATTGACCTTATCTATTCCCATATCCACAACTGATATTTCTCCCCTTAGATGCATTGGTTTGTGTTTTGAGACGTTGGTTTGTTCAATTAAAATTTTTTCAACACAACAACAAGAATTCAACATAGACTGATTTTTCCACCAACACAAATTCAATCTCTTCCTTGTAAGAGAAAATATATATATATATATTCCTACAAATAACAGAATACATAAACAATTCTTTAATATTCCCCAAAACACCATCACCTATTTATTTCTATAAGATTCAACCTAGAACTACTATGGCAGACAAGCTCATTATTCAAATTTCATTACTCAATTTTATAATCATTTTATCTCTTTTGCAATTTACATCATACTATATTTGTTCAAACATTGCTAACCTTATACTTTTAACATCCAAAACCCACTATCTTTTAACACTTGTTACCGTTGTTACCCCTGTAGCGACCTCCTGACCACACACACTATGGCCATCAACATAATAAAAACATCATAGAACATTGAAAATTACACATTAACACTGTTACATTTACATTAAACAATTTACATTTAAACAACTGGCATCAAAACTTTATAAGACATTACGACTCTCAACTCTCTATTCACTTTTACTATTTAACATTTGTTTATATCAGATTCTATACAACAATTTTAAATTTATCATTTACCTTTCCAGTTACATTACCTTCCTACTATGAATTTTCCTTTTCTCTAACCTTTTATCCTTACTAGTTTGGGTGACTCTCTATTATTCACTATTTTCTATTTCTTATTTTGGCATTTGTCAATCTAACCTTACTCACCTCTTTTTAACTACTAACAACCGCTTCTAACCATTAACATATTATGACACCAATATCTCTATAATAACCCCCTTCACAAATCCCATTTAAAACCTCTGGCACCGCTCATTTTTGTGCTAGTATGTGTGTACCCGAACTCTAACCAACTCATTCCCTTATCGGTTCCTGACCCTTTCAGGTAACCCTTTCCGGCACTAAACGGTCCCTTCCTGTCCCAACACCTTTCGTTGCGGACTTCCTACACCACTACCCTTACTACAAAATATCACCATCAACAAATATAATTACCATGCACATTACTCACCTCTACACATAATCACTAACCACTGTGTCCCTAAAATATCTAACACCTCTTTATATATTATCAGTACCTCAACTCTTATCAGGGCCCGCTCTAGCGGTTACGTCGCCCCGGACAAAAAGACAAATTGCCGCCCCTTAAGAATATATAGATATATTTTAAATAAAGGTACATACTTTTTATTTTCAATAAAAATCAAATCATTTTATTTAAATTTTAATAAAAGCATATATTTTGAAAGAAACATGTAACATAACATAATATTGACAATCAAGTAGTACAAAACAGTAGATTCTACTTTTTATGTTAAATAAAAGTCAAATCGTTTTAAATTATAATCAACACATACATATATACATATTTAGAAAGAAACATGTAACATAACATAAAATTGATAATCAAGCAGTAAAAAACAGTAGAAATTAATTAAGAAATATCTGTACCTAGCCACAAATTGTTAACCATATAATTTTTTACATTTTTAAATGCTATTAAAAATGTGTATTATTGCACAATCAATCAAAATGCCATTATTTTGAAAATAAAACAAGGCGACATCAACTACGCTAAAATGACAAAAAACTTTTTTCTCACTTTCAGTTCTGCAAACTTTTTTATTACATCTTTTAAATTTACTTGATCAGCAATTTCATGCTCAATTGCCAAAATGGCCAAACCATTAAGATGATTTTGTGTAGTAGTCGAACGTAAAAAGTTCTTAATTTTAACTTAGAGAAACTCCTTTCGCCACTTGCTACAGTTATTGGTATCGTTAGCAATATTCTTAAAGCAATAGTAAGGTTTGGGGCAAAATTTAACTTTGTAATTAAGCTCAGTACATTGCTTAGGCTTTCTTTTTTGCCCAAAAGCGCAGATACTGCTGAAATTTCCTCTGCTAATTCTACCCCATTTATGTCAACAGAATCACCATCAGTTAAAATACATTCTAAATTCTTACAGTGTTTTAGTAGCATTTCTTTGGACATGGTATTTAAATCGTATATATTATATAAGAATTGAAAATAGTTACTATGATTACTAAGTTGTTCAAATCTAGCATCTAGTGCTAGAGGTAATAAGCAAGTCTATGCATGTTCAAACACAAGTTGAAGCAGCGCTTTGCTCGCGTGCTATTCTGTTCAGAGAAGTATATGCATTGCATGTTCAAACAAGTTCAAGCAGCGTCCTTTACAAATTCTGCATTATTTTATTAATAAAATAAATTATTAGTTTATAAAATGTTTCCTTTTCGGAATTATAAAAATTTACTAGATTTTTGTAAGTTTATAGTCAACTTTTATTGTTTAATGTGTTTAACATAGATTGCCGTAATAAATGTTTTAAAAAATGAATCACCGTCCAATCTTTCATATCTCTGAAATCTTTAAATATTGTGATATGTATCACAATCTCACGAAATTAAACTAATGCTGGGATTTTCCGTTCTCCCCTGAAACGGAAAAACGGTTATTTAATTAAACATACCGCTCTTTTATGATTGTTTTCTTTAGAATCAAGAATTGTAAATATTTTTAGCTTTTAGACATAAAAAATATAAATACGCTACGCACTGTAAATTTTTAGCAAACGAAAAAATCGATATGTGAAATTTTCTATTAATTGGGTATTTAACACATCAATATTTTTCTCACACTTACAGCCAAAATGCCGCCCCCAAATTTTGGCGCCCCAGACAAATGTCCGGGTTGCCCGCCCCTAGAGCGGGCGCTGCTCTTATTCTCTCTAACTCCTAATAACTCTATTTAACTAACTCCAATGCCCTTATTTATCATTATTACCCAAACTCTTTTACAACATTTCAACTTAATATACCACTAGAAAATTCCTCACTTATCTTACTAACAACAATACCTCTCAATATCCAAATATATTACCTGCTTCATCATTTACTAACCATTAGACTCTGAATCTCATAATATCATTTAAACTTTCTTCAGTTATTTAAAATTCTACCGTACATGGTTTACACAAAATACATAAAATACACAACAGCAAAATTACACAAATACATTGACATTAATATACACAAAATATACAATCCAAATTACCAATTACTCGTTTACCATAAATCAGTCATAAACAGTCCATTTTAAAAAACACTGTCCACATAATTAAATGTTCATAACACAATAAAATAATTAACCTCCATCGTCAAATAATAGTCGAATCTTAAAACTATATACATTGTTTATTATTAGATATCTTATACTAACATCATAAATACATATACAATTCAAATGTTCATCATTATCCCCAAACTCATTTAACCTGTCATGATTGGTCATTTTCCTGTCACCTCCTGTATAATCAGTCATAATTAGGTATTTTGTAAAGTCATCATTCTCAGTATCTCCTACTCCTTCAGTTTTATTACAAGGTAAGTTCTTATTATATTTATCAATCATCTCTACACCTAACCTTTCCATAAACTCTTCATAATCTCTACATATCTTAAAAATCTCTACTTCTCTTTTTCTCTCACAATACCTCTCACTTTTAAAACATCTCTCTCTATCACACCAAGCTACATTCTCTCTCTCTATCTTTGCATAGGGCACTACTTTTTCATAAAAACACCTCCTGGCCTCACCAGGTACACTAGCACAAAAAACTAAGGGATCATTTGGAGACCACACATCTCCCACATAAACTCTAGAGGAACCTTCATCCTCAAATAATAATTTCAGAGTCTTTACTCCAACTATACCACTGGGAAAATTTGCCCTGTGCTCACTAATACTCACTTAAACTCTCCTTACCCCCACTTTCACTTTCATCTACAACTGTCACCTCACCATGAACCTCTACTCTCATTAAAATCTCATTATTACTACCAACATCCACACTATTATCTCCTATTACCATATTTTTATTTATTTTATCATAATTTCCACTACTGCTTACCTTGTCTTTGTTTATATCTAATTTGTCTATTTCTCTACTCTTATTTTCTAACTCTATCTCATTAATTCTCTTGTCAACATTAAAATTCCGTTTCTTAATTTCATTCTTTAATTCTTCTAATTTCTCATCTAATTGATTCAATTTTACATTTTGTAAGTTGTTTTGTTTCTTTAGTTCGTTCTCAAGAATATCAAACTTTATGTCAATTTGTTCTTTTAATACACTATTTTGTGTTTTAATTAGTATAAACAAATCTTCTAACGATATTTTACTCTCGATTGCCCTAGGTGTTGAATTTGCGCTTATTCCGTCTAATAAAATTGACTCTGTAGCTGTATTATTTATTTCTATGCTGTTATTACTTTCTGCCATTTTACTCATATTTATAATGAATTTTATTTATTTTATTTTTTTTTTAGTAATTGTTCTATATTTTACTTAAACAATAATATAACCTATTATCTACGTACCAGGTATGTCTTACGTATTTCTTCCTTTCTCCCGACAATCCTCCGTCACTGACTCCGGCTTATTGTATAAACTTTTATTTATATCATGTCACCAGTTCGGGCGGCATTTGTTAACCAACTTTATAATTGTCACTGTTCTGGGCGCAATTTGCTAACAAACTTACATATTTATTTTGGTGTTGTGATTGTATGTTTTGGTGTTTACCTTTCATTACCACAATTATTGTGTATTTCATACTGGTTCGGCGGCCATCTTGTAGTGCCAACTTCGTGATTCAAAATTTTTGTGTTCGGGTCCCAGGGTTTGATTAAGCGATTGTCAGAGACAGGATAATTGTGCGGAATAGTTAAATCAGACAGCGTAATACATATATAGTTGCCGTTTAATAACATAGAAAATTAAGATCAATATCAACATTAATAAAACAAATGGAATCCTTATACTAAATTGGCAAAATGGCGGACACATATTCCGCTGTATTACAGTTCTGTTATTTTCGATTATTCAGGCATTAATCTTGTTATGGAATTTTTAATGAATTTATATTTAACTGCAACTGCCCATGTTACCTTGTAATTGATCGGTTCTTATATTTAACAGAACACAAACCAACGTCTCACAAGAAAAATATTATTTATAAGTACCGTACGGTCTATACACACTCACACTCATTCATTTCGGCAAAATTGAATTTACACATACATTGACTTTTTGTAATTTTGAGCTCAACGTTAATAATAATAAAGAATGGAATAGAGAAATAGCTGGACTTTCCTGTATCTACGTATAAAGTCTCCGTTGTCCTTATATTGCCGTCATGGTCAAGCAGGTGTTCGGCCAATCGTCCCAAAGGTCTCTTTGGCTGCACTGATTCTAATTTACATTGTTACTAGTTACTTTGATATTTCTGATAAAGAGTTATTACTATATGTTACCACATTGTTAGTTTGATTAAGCAACACTTTCACTGGCACAAACTGCCGGCGATTTTCACAGCGTGTTGACGCCTTGATGGTCTGATGCTGACTGGGGGGATGCAAAGCACATATTTTGTGTATGTGTTAGCACATCCACGTCATTGTCTTTTGTTCAAAATTGGCTGACGCCCTGTTGTCATGTCATTGTTTGTTAGGTCATCACTGATTTTAATGACGTCCCGTCTTCTGGACCAATGAGAGTGGCTATTTACAATCTGTTTCCACTTGGATGGCCATTTTGTATGCTCGTCTCCACACGTCTGCTCCTGACCTTGGAATCGTTTTGATCTATTAGAATATGCGTCGTTGTCTCTTCACAAAGGGAAATTGTTCTCTCCATGTATGTGTGTGTGGGTGATACAATAAAATACGATAATTTGTTACCACTCATACCATAATTCTGACATCGAGATTTTCGTACTGTCACATCCCGTCTCTTAGATGAGTTGCCTTCACTGAGCTAACGAGTCTCATCCACCCGTCCGCAGTAGACCATACTCACTAGATCTATGGGCGCCGCCGTTGACATTTTTATGTTCTTCCGCCGCCAACTTCTTACACACTACATCTTGGTAAGCCGGGTCCCTGATTACCTCAGGGCCACCTCGCCCAGACCCCCATCTCTCGTTGGCTCGCCGACCCAAGCTGCCGAAGGGATTGGTTACCACAACCTTAGCATGGGTTGCTCGACTTAACAGGGCCCACCGCTTGTAGGTGAGAGTTGGAGTTGGAGAGGAGAGGCTAGTGACCAGCTCTTGTATGCAGGCCATATATTACGCGTCACTCCCCCATTTGAGCTATATTTATTACAGCCTTCATTTTATTTAAAGCATCTATTCCTCATATACAGTGTCGGACTAGTTTATTTACTACTAACATAGGTAATTCATATTGTACATTCCCACACGTTATATTCGCAAATATTTGCTGCTTAACTCGTTCCCTGGTATGATTAGCAGTGGTTATGTAAAATTCATTAACAGGTAGAGTGGGTGTCAATTTAAAATATTGTTTGTTGTTGTGTAGCTGTCTTACTAACAACAGATATTTCGCTTCCTGTGTCGATCAATGCCTCGACCTTACAGTTATTGATGTACACAGTAACAGTCGGGCAGTAATTATATTCAGTCTATACCACAGTACTGTGGGCCTGCTCGTAGACACCCAAAGTGCAGAAATTTTATACCACTGATGATGGCAGCCAGTGGATCTGCCGAAACGTTTGGTTTTGTTTTAAACCAGGGACCACGGCCAAACAGCCCGGATATTTTTCATAATTCAAAGTCTATACTTAATATAATAATTCTTAGTCTATACCACAGCACTGTGGGCCTGCACGTAGACACCCAAAGTGCAAAAATTGTATACCACTGATGATGGCAGCCAGTGGAGCTGCCGAAACGTTTGGTTTTGTTTTAAACCAGGGACCACGGCCAAACAGCCTGGATATCTTTCATAATTCAAATGACACCGGCCGTGAAAGCCTAAGGAATAATTTAGTAATTATATTCGTTCACACGTCTTGCAGTTGTATCCGGTTGTGTTATGTCGGCGTACAAATCAGGTGGAAATAGGTTGTTCATTTTTACTTCACGTGATGGTCAAATATTCTTTGAAGTAGACGGCATATCCGGTGTCGGTCTCTGACCAATTGTTTGTACATTTCGGGTATATGGCTTGTTAAATCTTTTATTCGAATTCGGCCAAGATTACCCCCCCTTCTTCGTATTACTTCCCTGTTTTATTCTCTCCCTTGCACTCTTCTCTTTTAAACTCTCTCCCCCCTACGTTCTCAGCATACCTTCTCTCATCTTGGACATTAGTTTTGTTTCTGTAATCGGTATGAAACATGTGTTCGGACTGCGTGAGTAAAATTAATAAATCTTCAACAGTTTTAATTCCTTGTGTGTAAATAGCTAATCTAATATCTCTGTGGAAGTGATGTGCTAATTTAAGTACCAATTCGTGTTGTGTAAATGTGGGTGTAAGATGTTTACTTCTTTCTACAAGTCGGATGACATACTCCTCTAAGGTAAATCTACCATTATGTTGATATTTACCATATTCTAATTGGTCTCGTACTTGTCTTTGTGTGTGAATATTCCAATAGCAGCCTTCAAATGATACTTTCAATTGTTCATATGTAGTTAAATTGTCTCTGACAGTAGTATACCATCGTGCAGCACAATCTTGAAAATGCTTACTAACAAAATCAATTCTTTCTTTATCAGTTAATGCACTACCAATTAACTCCATTTCCCGTTCACAATGTAATAAAAATTCAACTGGGTTTTCTGTTTTCAAACCTTTGAATATTCGTCTGATCCGTTCCTCTATCTGTGTTGGATACATCATCATCTGTGTCGGTCGTCTCTGCAGTTCCTCACGAAGATCTATTTCACTCTTCACTTGATCCTTCATATTGGACATCTCTCCAGAATAATCTTTCGCAGTCTTGGATGTTTCTTCTATCTTATTCTCTATTACAATTGTGCATGATTCTATTTCATTTGTTTTACTAGTGGTCACTTGAAGCAGATCATGAACATCCTGTATTTTACTGTCCTCTTCATGCTTTATCACATTCATTTGCTCATTTACCCCATCATTTATTTGTTTATGAATGTCCTGTAAATCTTTTTTCCATTCTACATGTAACTCTTTATGCCTATTCTCTAACCTAACAGACTGTTCACACAGGGCTTTCTTAACTTTACTTTCTAGTGCATCTATGCGCGTATTCGTGTTGATAATTTTATCTGCTAACTGCATGGTACTATCTAAGATCTCTTGTTTTAATTCTTCTCTTAATTCACTTATTTTTTCCGTTTGTGTATTTAGTTTATCATTGATACTGTCTAGTTTATCATTTAAACTTTCTGTTAGTTTTAAATTCATACATACATACATGCATAGATACATCCTCGGTGCTACAGCCCAGTTCGGGCCCTGGCCTCCAAAAGAAATCTTCCCCACTGGTCTCTACTCCCGGCCAATGTCCACCAGTTTGCTGCACCCAGCCTCACCTCCTCCTTACCAACCTGGTCCAGCCATCTTGTACGCGGTCTTCCCTTCCTTCTCCTTCCCATCGGCAAATAATTCATCACTCTTTTTGGGATTCTATCCTCCGCCATTCTCTGCACATGACCAGCCCAATGCAATCTGTTAATTTGTATGAGTTGCACGATCGGAAGATCTTTAAACCTTTCGTACAACTCTCGATTATGCAGTCGCCTCCAAATGTCGTTTTCCCTCACCCTGTAGATTCTCCTCAGTACCCTCCTCTCAAAAACGGATAGTTTCTGCTCATCTAGTTTTTTTACCACCCAGCATTCCGAGCCATACATCAGGACTGGTCTAATCAAGGTCTTGTATAAGATGGCTTTTGTATCTTTACTTAATAATTTTGATTTAAAATGTTTCACCAGTCCGTAGTAACACCTATTAGCAGATAATATTCGTCTTTCAATATCTCTAGATGAGTCATTTCCAGAGTCCACATATGACCCGAGATATGGAAAACCCTGAACCTTTTCAAATTCATAATCGGTAATGCGCAGGGACAGGGCACGAGTGTTGGCACCTACATAGTTTTAAATTCTCTTCTTTTAATTCTCCTTTAAATTTTTCTGCTTGTTTTATACTTAATTCGTCTATCATGGCCAGCATCGTCTTTTGAAATTCCTCCGTATCAAAACCTTTTGATTCTGCCACGTTGAATTATTTTTATTATTTATATTTTAAAATAATTATTATTGGTAAACTGCAACTCTATTGGTTTTTTAGTTAATATTATTTATTTTTATTTGTTATTATTATAAATTATCTCATACCAACAATTTCTCTCCTCTTTTAGTTTTGTTGAGCGCCAGTTCTGAAATACACAATATTACAATTACAATACAATAATATTAATAACAATATACTTATTAATTCTGAACATATATAATAATTAACATATATCGAGCCAATTTATTATGACACATTGAATATCGGGCCCACTTTGGGCACGCCAATTTATTATGCAACATTACAAGTATTATTACACACAATTACACAAATACATTACCATGTACTCAACGCAACTATAAAGTGTATTACATGGGCCAGGTCGCAGGATTTTGTTTTCTCGTTGCGTCAAGTATATGTAGTTGCACAATAATTAAATAATTTTCAAAGAGGAGTGAGATGTCAAATGAATAATTAACAATACTATTGTGTAATGAAGAAATTTGTGTTAGTGGTTGAAATCACAATCAGAATGATCACAGTTGCACACCACTATGTAAATGATAGAGGACAGATAGATAATATTAAGAATTATTTTGCATAGTACTATTTGGATGTTTTAAAATAAGGGTGTTGACTGACCCACGTGTGTGGAGAGGAAGTGGGTAGTTTAAAAGGATGCACACACACACACACACACACACACACACACACACACACACACACACACACACACACTGAAACACAAGGAATTTGCTAGAAAAAATATGTAACTCTACAGATGGTGTGACAGGGTTTAGGGGGTGGGGAAGGGTCATTCATATTATAGCTTGGTGTGTGTGAGCATGGTGGGGGAGAGGGGTGAAGGGGTTGTTTCCACTTATTTTGTGTCTATTCCAATCTGACGATGGGCTGTGAAGCTTGAAAGCGCTAATTGGGATAATTTTTACATAGTGGTGTGCAACTGTGATCATTCTGATTAAGATTTACACTCAGGGCCGGATTAAGATATCTTGGTGCCCTAGGCTAATTATATTTTAGCGTCCCCTCACCTCCCATAGGCTACTTTTACGTTTATTTCCAAGGGGGTGGATGAAGCTTTAAACACCCTACAATATATTTCTTAGTTAGGAATATTTCAAATATCTTACTGTTTTTGGAAATAGTCCCAAGAATTGAAAACTGAGGCTGTTTTTCAGAGATTGTTTTAGAGTTACACCTTCAATCATTTGTAGTTTGCATGGCTTTTATAAGGAAAAATTAATTAAGTAGTTACAGAAGTATAACAGTTTTATTAAGGGTACATTTAACATCATTTACACAAAGAAGACAATCAGTTAAATATCTTGTGGATTTGTTAAAACTCATGTAAAGTTCAAGCTAGATTCTTTTTTCTTGCTTTAGATTAAGCAAACATTTCAATCACCTCACTGAATTCAAGTCCTTGCAGAAAGTCACTTTCAGTGAACCAGAGGGCTACACTGCTCAGTTTATCCTGGCGCAACTACGTTTACATATGACCGTGACTACAACATAACGACATCGACATAACCATAACCAAAATGTTTGTTTTGAATGCGCAAATATGAGCGATACCGAACTTGTCTGCAATGAAAAGGGATGGAGGAGAAGGTGAAGTGATGGGGTGGAGGTGTATGGAATAGATAACGTGGTCGGCAATTCCACGAAAGTCGGGCGGCGGCATAGTTCTATGAGCACCAGCCACCGATGACCCATAACTGGAGAAAACAGTTTGAAAACCACTTCTATTATTTATATACAGTTTCACCATAATTTCTCACAAACAGGAACCTGTGTTCAAAATGAACTCAATTTTTGTATCTTGTAATTTATTACCAATTATACTTTTAGCTGTAAAATTTTATTATTTTTTAGCTAAAATTTTGTGCCCCTCCCCAAAGTGCCGCGCCCTAGGCTACAAACTAGTCAGCCTCACATTTTTTAATAGCTATATCTACTCCATATTTATTAAAACATTTTATAATTTTTCTAGTATGTGAACCTATGTATGTCAATGACCCTGCATAATTCTTTTGTTCTGGTTCTATTTTAGCTTTTTGTATGTTAACCCTTTTCATAACTTTATCCACTATGTTGGTGTTATAATTATTATTCCTTACAATTCCCTTTATCGTTTTTAACTCCCTATCTTTTGATTCGGTCTCTTTTAAACACTTCTGAGCTCTGTAACAAAATGAATTGATTGCCGCCATTTTATATCTATATGGGTGGTAAGACTCTCTTGGTATAATTATATCAGAATACGACTCTTTCCTAGATATCCCAAACTGTAGTTTCTCATTATCTTTAATTTCTATGTTTAAATCTAAGTAATTTATTTTCTTACCTCCTATCTCTTCTTTAAATTGTAAGTTTTTATCCTTATTATTTACCTCATTTATAAACTCATGCACTTTTTCCTATGCTTCCTTCCCAAATTACTAATACATCATCAACGTATCTAGACCATAATTTTATATTGTCTTTATACTTAGTGGAAGTTATTAATTGCTTTTCAAAATCATTCATGTATATTTCAGCAAGAATAGGGGATAATGAAGACCCCAGAGGTAAACCTTTTTTCTGTATATAAAACTTGTTATTAAACCTAAAATAGTTCTGATTTACACATTCTTTAATTACTTTCATCAACTGCTTTTTATACCTGTATTCTCCCATATTATTATCGTTTATTAACTTAATAACTTTATTTACTGTGATATTGGTAAACATGTCCTTAACATCCAGTGATATCAATTTTGTATTTACATTAATCCTAATATTTTCTAATTTTTCTATCAATTTTACATTATTCTCTATGTTGTATTTTGTCCCAAATTCATATTTCTCTTTCAGTACTCTGCTAACTTCCTTTGATAATTTATAAATAGGTACATTAATAAAAGAAACAATCGGTCTAATTGGTTTTCCTTCTTTATGTATCTTAACCTGCCTTTTAAAAGTTGGTGCTGTTGGATTACTTTCCAATAAACACATTTTCTTATTTTCTTCTATAAATGTTATCTGTTTCATCATTTGTTTTATCCTTGACTGGTACTTACTTGTATAATCATACTTTATTTCCTCGTATGGTCCTTCCCTTATAAATTCTTCCGTTTTCTTTATGTATTCGCCCTTTCTCAGTAGTACCATTGTATTTCCTTTGTCCGCCTTCGTAACTATAATATCATTCTTCTTTATTTTATTCTTTAGTTTAGTTACAGTTGATTTGATTTTTTGTTCATTTTTTGAATTATACAAACTTTTCTTAAATATTTTATCTACTACATTCCCTACTTCCCACCTTATTCTTTTTTTATCATTTTCATTTCCTAATTTTCGTATTATGCTGTCGCATTCAATAATCGGTTTTTCTTGATTTAATTCTGGTGGCGGTGCATATTTTAAGCCTTTTGCTAACAATCCTTTTTCTTCTGTATTGAAATTTACCTCTGTAAGGTTTATTACTCTTTTTTCATAGTTATTCTTAGAGAGGTGTTCCTTTTTTACTTTGTTCTTTCTTATTAATTTATTTAACTTATCTATCATTTTTTTATTTTTCTTTTCCAATTTCTTTTCTACGTACCCCAAGCCAAAATTATACAATATTCCTTCTAACTCTACATACGAGTATATTCTTAACAATTCTATGTGTCTGTCATATAATTCCCTATTATATCTATTGATTAAGCCGTAGAGTGATCTTATTTCCAGTTTTCTCCACAACTTCTCGCTTTGTTCTTTTAATTTTTTGGCTACACTGTTCTTATTTTTAATTTTAACTTGAGCGTACTTTGGGATGACATTATTATCCAGACATTGTTTATTAAACCATATTTTACTTAAATCCCTCTTCAATTTAACTTTTAACTTAAGATATTTAAAAACTTTACTTACCTTATTGTTGTCGTTTATTACCTCATTGTTGTTGTCCATTACCTGTAGTTGATTGCACATCTTAACAGACGTTTAATGAAGAAATTTGTGTTAGTGGTTGAAATCACAGTCAGAATGATCACTGTTGCACACCACTATATAAAAATTATTCCGATTAGCGCTTTCAAGCTTCACAGCCCATCGTCAGATCGAAATAGACAGGAAATATGTAAAAACAAACCCTTCACCCCTCTCCACCACCATGCTCACACACAACAAGCTATAAATTAATGACCCTTTCTCACCCCCTAAACCCTGCCCCACCATCTGTACAGTTACATATTTTTCTAGCAAATTCCTTGTGTTTCAGTGTTGTGTGTGTGTGCATCCTTTTAAACTACCCTCTTCCTCTCCACACACGTGGGTCAGTCACACACCCTTATTTTAAAACAACCAATTAGTACTGTGCAATATAATTCTTAATCTTATCTATCTGTCCTCTCTCATTTACTTCTTAATCATGTTATAAAATATTTCTTCATTATCAAATTTAATTTTAATATTAGTTAAATTGTCTAACCCTTTTTCTCTTTCTTTCAATATTTCTAACTCCTCTCTAAGCTTCCTTTCAACTGTGTTATTTACTACTTTTGCAATTTCGTATTCTTCCAAAGGATTAACAAACTTATGGTTGTCTTCTATGAAATGTCTTGCATATAACGAATTGGTTGTTCTATTACCTTCCCCACATTTGTGGTCAGACAACCTGCATACGAATTTCCGTCCTGTCTCACCTAGGTACATTTTGTTGCAGTCTTTACATTTTAATTTATAAATTCCGCTTTTCTGTAATACTGGAATTTTTTCTATATTCTTATTCCTTATCTTATCAAATACCGTTTCACATTTTACTTCCATATTCCTTAAGGAATGGAAGTATGGTGATGGCAAAAAAAATCGTGTTCGAGATTATTGCAGATTCTGATTCTACTACACTCAAAACATGAAAAAAAGTCGTTTTCCGAAAAGTGTCTGTGTGTGTGTCTGTCTGTCTGTCTGTCTGTGTGTGTTTGTGTCTGTAGATTTTTTTTCTATGGCAAACGATAACAGCCGCAAATTCAAACAGAATCAAATAATTTTTTGCATACAGCCCTGATTTGTAGAGTACTCGCGACCTATTGTTTTTGGTGAAGATCGGTTGAGGGAAAGGGGTAGTTTACCAGCAACGGTTTTTTTTTATCAAGGGTAATTTTGTTTGTTTGGCAAACGATAACAGCCGCAAATTCAAACAGAATCAAATAATGTTTCGCATACAGCCCTGAATTGTAGAGTTCTCATGATCTGTTGATTTTGGTAAAGATCGGTTAAGGGAAAGGGGTAGTTTACCAGTGCCGTTTTATGTTTTAACAATGGTATTTACTATGGCAAACGATAACAGCCGCAAATTCAAACATAATCAAAAGATTATTTGCATACAGTCCTGATTTGTGGAGTACTCAAGACCTATTGTTTTTGGTGAAGATCGGTTAAGGGGAAGGGGTAGTTTACCAGCAACGGTTTTTTTTATCAAGGGAAATTTTTTTTTGGCAAACGTTAACAGCCGCAAATTCAAACAGAATCAAATAATGTTTCGCATACAGCCCTGATTTGTAGAGTTCTCAAGACCTGTTGTTTTTGGTGAAGATCGGTTAAGGCAAAGGGGTAGTTTACCTGTAACGTTTTATGTTTTAACAAGGGTATTTCCTATGGCAAACGATAACAGCCGCAAATTCAAACAGAATCAAAAGATTAATTGCATTCAGCCCTAAATTGTAGAGTTCTCAAGACCTGTTGTTTTTGGTGAAGATCGGTTGAGGGAAAGGGGTAGTTTACCAGCAACGTTTTTTTAACAAGGGTATTTTCTATGGCAAACGATAACAGCCGCAAATTCAAACAGAATCAAATAATTTTTGCATACGTCCCTGAATTGTAGAGGTCTCAAGGACTTTCGATTTTGGTGAAGATCGGTTAAGGGGAAGGGTAGTTTACCTGCAACTTTTACGTTTTAACAAGAGTAAAGTACTTGAAAATTTATTTAAACTTTTAGAAACAATGGTAATTGTTAAAAATAAAATAATTTTGTTGCCAGGCAATAAAATTATAATTTTTTCATTTTAATGTAATATAATATTTTTCATTTAATACAGCAATAAAAAGGCAGGTAAGACACAGCCTGGCTGTTTGGCTGAAAATGATTTTAAATATAAATCTTAGAATATGGAAGTCATGTATGGTTCTCCATACCGATTTTTTTAATAGCTATATCTACTCCATATTTATTAAAACATTTTATAATTTTTCTAGTATATGAACCTATGTATGTCAATGACCCTGCATAATTCTTTTGTTCTGGTTCTATTTTAGCTTTTTGTATGTTAACCCTTTTCATAACTTTATCCACTATGTTGGTGTTATAATTATTATTCCTTACAATTCCCTTTATCGTTTTTAACTCCCTATCTTTTGATTCGGTCTCTTTTAAACACTTCTGAGCTCTGTAACAAAATGAATAGATTGCCGCCATTTTATATCTATATGGGTGGTAAGACTCTCTTGGTATAATTATATCAGAATACGACTCTTTCCTAGATATCCCAAACTGTAGTTTCTCATTATCTTTAATTTCTATGTTTAAATCTAAGTAATTTATTTTCTTACCTCCTATCTCTTCTTTAAATTGTAAGTTTTTATCCTTATTATTTACCTCATTTATAAACTCATGCACTTTTTCCTATGCTTCCTTCCCAAATTACTAATACATCATCAACGTATCTAGACCATAATTTTATATTGTCTTTATACTTAGTGGAAGTTATTAATTGCTTTTCAAAATCATTCATGTATATTTCAGCAAGAATAGGGGATAATGAAGACCCCATAGGTAAACCTTTTTACTGTATATAAAACTTGTTATTAAACCTAAAATAGTTCTGATTTACACATTCTTTAATTACTTTCATCAACTGCTTTTTATACCTGTATTCTCCCATATTATTATCGTTTATTAACTTAATAACTTTATTTACTGTGATATTGGTAAACATGTCCTTAACATCCAGTGATATCAATTTTTTATTTACATTAATCCTAATATTTTCTAATTTTTCTATCAATTTTACATTATTCTCTATGTTGTATTTTGTCCCAAATTCATATTTCTCTTTCAGTACTCTGCTAACTTCCTTTGATAATTTATAAATAGGTACATTAATAAAAGAAACAATCGGTCTAATTGGTTTTCCTTCTTTATGTATCTTAACCTGTCTTTTAAAAGTTGGTGCTGTTGGATTACTTTCCAATAAACACATTTTCTTATTTTCTTCTATAAATGTTATCTGTTTCATCATTTGTTTTATCCTTGAATGGTACTTACTTGTATAATCATACTTTATTTCCTCGTATGGTCCTTCCCTTATAAATTCTTCCGTTTTCTTTATGTATTCGTCCTTTCTCAGTAGTACCATTGTATTTCCTTTGTCCGCCTTCGTAACTATAATATCATTCTTCTTTATTTTATTCTTTAGTTTAGTTACAGTTGATTTGATTTTTTGTTCATTTTTTGAATTATACAAACTTTTCTTAAATATTTTATCTACTACATTCCCTACTTCCCACCTTATTCTTTCTTTTTTTATCATTTTCATTTCCTAATTTTCGTATTATGCTGTCGCATTCAATAATCGTTTTTTCTTGATTTAATTCTGGTGGCGGTGCATATTTTAAGCCTTTTGCTAACAATCCTTTTTCTTCTGTATTGAAATTTACCTCTGTAAGGTTTATTACTCTTTTTTCATAGTTATTCTTAGAGAGGTGTTCCTTTTTTACTTTGTTCTTTCTTATTAATTTATTTAACTTATCTATCATTTTTTTATTTTTATTTTCCAATTTCTTTTCTACGTACCCCAAGCCAAAATTATACAATATTCCTTCTAACTCTACATACGAGTATATTCTTAACAATTCTATGTGTCTGTCATATAATTCCCTATTATATCTATTGATTAAGCCGTAGAGTGACCTTATTTCCAGTTTTCTCCACAACTTCTCGCTTTGTTCTTTTACTTTTTTGGCTACACTGTTCTTACTTTTAATTTTAACTTGAGCGTACTTAGGGATGACATTATTATCCAGACATTGTTTATTAAACCATATTTTACTTAAACCCTCTTCAATTTAACTTTAAACTTAAGATATTTAAAAACTTTACTTACCTTATTGTTGTCGTTTATTACCTCATTGTTGTTGTCCATTACCTGTAGTCGATTGCACATCTTAACAGACGTTTAATGAAGAAATTTGTGTTAGTGGTTGAAATCACAGTCAGAATGATCACTGTTGCACACCACTATAGAAAAATTATTCCAATTAGCGCTTTCAAGCTTCACAGCCCATCGTCAGATAGAAATAGACAGGAAATATGTAAAAACAAACCCTTCACCCCTCTCCGCCACCATGCTCACACACAACAAGCTATAAATTAATGACCCTTCCTCACCCCCTAAACCCTGCCCCGCCATCTGTACAGTTACATATTTTTCTAGCAAATTCCTTGTGTTTCAGTGTTGTGTGTGTGTGTGTGTGTGTGTGTGCATCCTTTTAAACTACCCTCTTCCTCTCCACACATGTGGGTCAGTCACACACCCTTATTTTAAAACAACCAATTAGTACTATGCAATATAATTCTTAATCTTATCTATCTGTCCTCTCTCATTTACTTCTTAATAATTTTATAAAATATTTCTTCATTATCAAATTTAATTTTAATATTAATTAAACTGTTTAACCCTTTTTCTCTTTCTTTCAATATTTCTAACTCCTCTCTAAGCTTCCTTTCAACTGTGTTATTTACTACTTTTGCAATTTCGTATTCTTCCAAAGGATTAACAAACTTATGGTTGTCTACTATGAAATGTCTTGCATATAACGAATTGGTTGTTCTATTACCTTCTCCATGTTTGTGGTCAGACAACCTGCATACGAATTTCCGTCCTGTCTCACCTAGGTACACTTTGTTGCAGTCTTTACATTTTAATTTATAAATTCCGCTTTTCTGTAATACTGGAATTTTTTCTATATTCTTATTCCTTATCTTATCAGATACCGTTTCACATTTTTTAATAGCTATATCTACTCCATATTTATTAAAACATTTTATAATTTTTCTAGTATGTGAACCTATGTATGTCAATGACCCTGCATAATTCTTTTGTTCTGGTTCTATTTTAGCTTTTTGTATGTTAACCCTTTTCATAACTTTATCCACTATGTTGGTGTTATAATTATTATTCCTTACAATTCCCTTTATCGTTTTTAACTCCCTATCTTTTGATTCGGTCTCTTTTAAACACTTCTGAACTCTGTAACAAAATGTATTGATTGCCACCATTTTATATCTATATGGGTGGTAAGACTCTCTTGGTATAATTATATCAGAATACGACTCTTTCCTAAATATCCCAAACTGTAGTTTCTCATTATCTTTAATTTCTATGTTTAAATCTAAGTAATTTATTTTCTTACCTCCTATCTCTTCTTTAAATTGTAAGTTTTTATCCTTATTATTTACCTCATTTATAAACTCATGCACTTCTTCTATGCTTCCTTCCCAAATTACTAATACATGATCAACGTATCTAAACCATAATTTTATATTGTCTTTATACTTAGTGGAAGTTATTAATTGCTTTTCAAAATCATTCATGTATATTTCAGCAAGAATAGGGGATAATGAAGACCCCATAGGTAAACCTTTTTTCTGTATATAAAACTTGTTATTAAACCTAAAATAGTTCTGATTTACACATTCTTTAATTACTTTCATCAACTGCTTTTTATACCTGTATTCTCCCATATTATTGTCATTTATTAACTTAATAACTTTATTTACTGTGATATTGGTAAACATGTCCTTAACATCCAGTGATATCAATTTTGTATTTACATTAATCCTAATATTTTCTAATTTTTCTATCAATTTTACATTATTCTCTATGTTGTATTTTGTCCCAAATTCATGTTTCTCTTTCAGTACTCTGCTAACTTCCTTTGATAATTTATAAATAGGTGCATTAATAAAAGAAACAATCGGTCTAATTGGTTTTCCTTCTTTATGTATCTTAACCTGCCTTTTAAAAGTTGGTGCTGTTGTATTACTTTCCAAAAAACACTTTTTCTTATTTTCTTCTATAAATGTTATCTGCTTCATCATTTGTTTTATCCTTGACTGGTACTTACTTGTATAATCATAATTTATTTCCTCGTATGGTCCTTCCCTTATAAATTCTTCCGTTTTCTTTATGTATTCGTCCTTTCCCAGTAGTACCATTGTATTTCCTTTGTCCGCCTTCGTAACTATAATATCATTCTTCTTTATTTTATTCTTTAGTTTAGTTACAGTTGATTTGATTTTTTGTTCATTTTTTGAATTATACAAACTTTTCTTAAATATTTTATCTACTACATTCCCTACTTCCCACCTTATTCTTTTTTTATCATTTTCATTTCCTAGTTTTTGTATAATGCTTTCACATTCAATAATCGTTTTTTCTTCATTTAATTCTGGTGGCGGTGCATATTTTAAGCCTTTTGCTAACATTTCTTTTTCTTCTGTATTGAAATTTACCTCTGTAAGGTTTATTACTCTTTTTTCATAGTCATTCTTAGAGAGGTGTTCCTTTTTTACTTCGTTCTTTCTTATTAATTTATTTAACTTATCTATCATTTTTTTATTTTTATTTTCCAATTTCTTTTCTACGTACCCCAAGCCAAAATTATACAATATTTCTTCTAACTCTACATAGGAGTATATTCTTAACAATTCTATGTGTCTGTCATATAATTCCCTATTATATCTATTGATTAAGCCGTAGAGTGACCTTATTTCCAGTTTTGTCCACAACTTCTCTCTTTGTTCTTTTACTTTTTTGGCTACACTGTTCTTACTTTTAATTTTAACTTGAGCGTACTTTGGGATGACATTATTATCCAGACATTGTTTATTAAACCATATTTTACTTAAAACCCTCTTCAATTTAACTTTAAACTTAAGATATTTAAAAACTTTACTTACCTTATTGTTGTCGTTTATTACCTCATTGTTGTTGTCCATTACCTGTAGTCGATTGCACATCTTAACAGACGTTTAATGAAGAAATTTGTGTTAGTGGTTGAAATCACAGTCAGAATGATCACTGTTGCACACCGCTATATAAAAATTATTCCGATTAGCGCTTTCAAGCTTCACAGCCCATCGTCAGATCGAAATAGACAGGAAATATGTAAAAACAAACCCTTCACCCCTCTCCCCCACCATGCTCACACACAACAAGCTATAAATTAATGACCCTTCCTCATCCCCTAAACCCTGCCCCACCATCTGTACAGTTACATATTTTTCTAGCAAATTCCTTGTGTTTCAGTGTTGTGTGTGTGTGTGTGTGTGTGCATCCTTTTAAACTACCCTCTTCCTCTCCACACACGTGGGTCAGTCACACACCCTTATTTTAAAACAACCAATTAGTACTATGCAATATAATTCTTAATCTTAGCTATCTGTCCTCTCTCATTTACTTCTTAATCATTTTATGAAATATTTCTTCATTACCAATTTAATTTTAATATTAATTAAATTGTCTAACCCTTTTTCTCTTTCTTTCAATATTTCTAACTCCTCTCTAAGCTTCCTTTCAACTGTGTTATTTACTACTTTTGCAATTTCGTATTCTTCCAAAGGATTAACAAACTTATGGTTGTCTTCTATGAAATGTCTTGCATATAACGAATTGGTTGTTCTATTACCTTCTCCACGTTTTTGGTCAGACAACCTGCATTCGAATTTCCGTCCTGTCTCACCTAGGTACACTTTGTTGCAGTCTTTACATTTTAATTTATAAATTCCGCTTTTCTGTAATACTGGAATTTTTTCTATATTCTTATTCCTTATCTTATCAGATACCGTTTCACATTTTTTAATAGCTATATCTACTCCATATTTATTAAAACATTTTATAATTTTTCTAGTATGTGAACCTATGTATGTCAATGACCCTGCATAATTCTTTTGTTCTGGTTCTATTTTAGCTTTTTGTATGTTAACCCTTTTCATAACTTTATCCACTATGTTGGTGTTATAATTATTATTCCTTACAATTCCCTTTATCGTTTTTAACTCCCTATCTTTTGATTCGGTCTCTTTTAAACACTTCTGAACTCTGTAACAAAATGAATTGATTGCCACCATTTTATATCTATATGGGTGGTAAGACTCTCTTGGTATAATTATATCAGAATACGACTCTTTCCTAAATATCCCAAACTGTAGTTTCTCATTATCTTGAATTTCTATGTTTAAATCTAAGTAATTTATTTTCTTACCTCCTATCTCTTCTTTAAATTGTAAGTTTTTATCCTTATTATTTACCTCATTTATAAACTCATGCACTTCTTCTATGCTTCCTTCCCAAATTACTAATACATCATCAACATATCTAGACCATAATTTTATATTGTCTTTATACTTAGTGGAAGTTATTAATTGCTTTTCAAAATCATTCATGTATATTTCAGCAAGAATAGGGGATAATGAAGACCCCATAGGTAAACCTTTTTTCTGTATATAAAACTTGTTATTAAACCTAAAATATTTCTGATTTACACATTCGTTAATTACTTTCATCAACTGCTTTTTATACCTGTATTCTCCCATATTATTGTCATTTATTAACTTAATAACTTTATTTACTGTGATATTGGTAAACATGTCCTTAACATCCAGTGATATCAATTTTGTATTTACATTAATCCTAATATTTTCTAATTTTTCTATCAATTTTACATTATTCTCTATGTTGTATTTTGTCCCAAATTCATATTTCTCTTTCAGTACTCTGCTAACTTCCTTTGATAATTTATAAATAGGTGCATTAATAAAAGAAACAATCGGTCTAATTGGTTTTCCTTCTTTATGTATCTTAACCTGACTTTTAAAAGTTGGTGCTGTTGGATTACTTTCCAATAAATACTTTTTCTTATTTTCTTCTATAAATGTTATCTGTTTCATCATTTGTTTTATCCTTGACTGGTACTTACTTCTATATTCATACTTTATTTCCTCGTATGGACCTTCCCTTATAAATTCTTCCGTTTTCTTTATGTATTCGTCCTTTCCCAGTAGTACCATTGTATTTCCTTTGTCCGCCTTCGTAACTATAATATCATTCTTCTTTATTTTATTCTTTAGTTTAGTTACAGTTGATTTGATTTTTTGTTCATTTTTTGAATTATACAAACTTTTCTTAAATATTTTATCTACTACATTCCCTACTTCCCACCTTATTCTTTTTTTATCATTTTCATTTCCTAGTTTTTGTATAATGCTTTCACATTCAATAATCGTTTTTTCTTCATTTAATTCTGGTGGCGGTGCATATTTTAAGCCTTTTGCTAACATTTCTTTTTCTTCTGTATTGAAATTTACCTCTGTAAGGTTTATTACTCTTTTTTCATAGTCATTCTTAGAGAGGTGTTCCTTTTTTACTTCGTTCTTTCTTATTAATTTATTTAACTTATCTATCATTTTTTTATTTTTCTTTTCCAATTTCTTTTCTACGTACCCCAAGCCAAAATTATACAATATTTCTTCTAACTCTACATAGGAGTATATTCTTAACAATTCTATGTGTCTGTCATATAATTCCCTATTATATCTATTGATTAAGCCGTAGAGTGACCTTATTTCCAGTTTTGTCCACAACTTCTCTCTTTGTTCTTTTACTTTTTTGGCTACACTGTTCTTACTTTTAATTTTAACTTGAGCGTACTTTGGGATGACATTATTATCCAGACATTGTTTATTAAACCATATTTTACTTAAAACCCTCTTCAATTTAACTTTAAACTTAAGATATTTAAAAACTTTACTTACCTTATTGTTGTCGTTTATTACCTCATTGTTGTTGTCCATTACCTGTAGTCGATTGCACATCTTAACAGACGTTTAATGAAGAAATTTGTGTTAGTGGTTGAAATCACAGTCAGAATGATCACTGTTGCACACCGCTATATAAAAATTATTCCGATTAGCGCTTTCAAGCTTCACAGCCCATCGTCAGATCGAAATAGACAGGAAATATGTAAAAACAAACCCTTCACCCCTCTCCCCCACCATGCTCACACACAACAAGCTATAAATTAATGACCCTTCCTCATCCCCTAAACCCTGCCCCACCATCTGTACAGTTACATATTTTTCTAGCAAATTCCTTGTGTTTCAGTGTTGTGTGTGTGTGTGTGTGTGTGCATCCTTTTAAACTACCCTCTTCCTCTCCACACACGTGGGTCAGTCACACACCCTTATTTTAAAACAACCAATTAGTACTATGCAATATAATTCTTAATCTTAGCTATCTGTCCTCTCTCATTTACTTCTTAATCATTTTATGAAATATTTCTTCATTACCAATTTAATTTTAATATTAATTAAATTGTCTAACCCTTTTTCTCTTTCTTTCAATATTTCTAACTCCTCTCTAAGCTTCCTTTCAACTGTGTTATTTACTACTTTTGCAATTTCGTATTCTTCCAAAGGATTAACAAACTTATGGTTGTCTTCTATGAAATGTCTTGCATATAACGAATTGGTTGTTCTATTACCTTCTCCACGTTTTTGGTCAGACAACCTGCATTCGAATTTCCGTCCTGTCTCACCTAGGTACACTTTGTTGCAGTCTTTACATTTTAATTTATAAATTCCGCTTTTCTGTAATACTGGAATTTTTTCTATATTCTTATTCCTTATCTTATCAGATACCGTTTCACATTTTTTAATAGCTATATCTACTCCATATTTATTAAAACATTTTATAATTTTTCTAGTATGTGAACCTATGTATGTCAATGACCCTGCATAATTCTTTTGTTCTGGTTCTATTTTAGCTTTTTGTATGTTAACCCTTTTCATAACTTTATCCACTATGTTGGTGTTATAATTATTATTCCTTACAATTCCCTTTATCGTTTTTAACTCCCTATCTTTTGATTCGGTCTCTTTTAAACACTTCTGAACTCTGTAACAAAATGAATTGATTGCCACCATTTTATATCTATATGGGTGGTAAGACTCTCTTGGTATAATTATATCAGAATACGACTCTTTCCTAAATATCCCAAACTGTAGTTTCTCATTATCTTGAATTTCTATGTTTAAATCTAAGTAATTTATTTTCTTACCTCCTATCTCTTCTTTAAATTGTAAGTTTTTATCCTTATTATTTACCTCATTTATAAACTCATGCACTTCTTCTATGCTTCCTTCCCAAATTACTAATACATCATCAACATATCTAGACCATAATTTTATATTGTCTTTATACTTAGTGGAAGTTATTAATTGCTTTTCAAAATCATTCATGTATATTTCAGCAAGAATAGGGGATAATGAAGACCCCATAGGTAAACCTTTTTTCTGTATATAAAACTTGTTATTAAACCTAAAATATTTCTGATTTACACATTCGTTAATTACTTTCATCAACTGCTTTTTATACCTGTATTCTCCCATATTATTGTCATTTATTAACTTAATAACTTTATTTACTGTGATATTGGTAAACATGTCCTTAACATCCAGTGATATCAATTTTGTATTTACATTAATCCTAATATTTTCTAATTTTTCTATCAATTTTACATTATTCTCTATGTTGTATTTTGTCCCAAATTCATATTTCTCTTTCAGTACTCTGCTAACTTCCTTTGATAATTTATAAATAGGTGCATTAATAAAAGAAACAATCGGTCTAATTGGTTTTCCTTCTTTATGTATCTTAACCTGACTTTTAAAAGTTGGTGCTGTTGGATTACTTTCCAATAAATACTTTTTCTTATTTTCTTCTATAAATGTTATCTGTTTCATCATTTGTTTTATCCTTGACTGGTACTTACTTCTATATTCATACTTTATTTCCTCGTATGGACCTTCCCTTATAAATTCTTCCGTTTTCTTTATGTATTCGTCCTTTCCCAGTAGTACCATTGTATTTCCTTTGTCCGCCTTCGTAACTATAATATCATTCTTCTTTATTTTATTCTTTAGTTTAGTTACAGTTGATTTGATTTTTTGTTCATTTTTTGAATTATACAAACTTTTCTTAAATATTTTATCTACTACATTCCCTACTTCCCACCTTATTCTTTTTTTATCATTTTCATTTCCTAGTTTTTGTATAATGCTTTCACATTCAATAATCGTTTTTTCTTCATTTAATTCTGGTGGCGGTGCATATTTTAAGCCTTTTGCTAACATTTCTTTTTCTTCTGTATTGAAATTTACCTCTGTAAGGTTTATTACTCTTTTTTCATAGTCATTCTTAGAGAGGTGTTCCTTTTTTACTTCGTTCTTTCTTATTAATTTATTTAACTTATCTATCATTTTTTTATTTTTCTTTTCCAATTTCTTTTCTACGTACCCCAAGCCAAAATTATACAATATTTCTTCTAACTCTACATAGGAGTATATTCTTAACAATTCTATGTGTCTGTCATATAATTCCCTATTATATCTATTGATTAAGCCGTAGAGTGACCTTATTTCCAGTTTTGTCCACAACTTCTCTCTTTGTTCTTTTACTTTTTTGGCTACACTGTTCTTACTTTTAATTTTAACTTGAGCGTACTTTGGGATGACATTATTATCCAGACATTGTTTATTAAACCATATTTTACTTAAAACCCTCTTCAATTTAACTTTAAACTTAAGATATTTAAAAACTTTACTTACCTTATTGTTGTCGTTTATTACCTCATTGTTGTTGTCCATTACCTGTAGTCGATTGCACATCTTAACAGACGTTTAATGAAGAAATTTGTGTTAGTGGTTGAAATCACAGTCAGAATGATCACTGTTGCACACCGCTATATAAAAATTATTCCGATTAGCGCTTTCAAGCTTCACAGCCCATCGTCAGATCGAAATAGACAGGAAATATGTAAAAACAAACCTTTCACCCCTCTCCCCCACCATGCTCACACACAACAAGCTATAAATTAATGACCCTTCCTCATCCCCTAAACCCTGCCCCACCATCTGTACAGTTACATATTTTTCTAGCAAATTCCTTGTGTTTCAGTGTTGTGTGTGTGTGTGTGTGTGTGCATCCTTTTAAACTACCCTCTTCCTCTCCACACACGTGGGTCAGTCACACACCCTTATTTTAAAACAACCAATTAGTACTATGCAATATAATTCTTAATCTTATCTATCTGTCCTCTCTCATTTACTTCTTAATCATTTTATGAAATATTTCTTCATTACCAATTTAATTTTAATATTAATTAAATTGTCTAACCCTTTTTCTCTTTCTTTCAATATTTCTAACTCCTCTCTAAGCTTCCTTTCAACTGTGTTATTTACTACTTTTGCAATTTCGTATTCTTCCAAAGGATTAACAAACTTATGGTTGTCTTCTATGAAATGTCTTGCATATAACGAATTGGTTGTTCTATTACCTTCTCCACGTTTGTGGTCAGACAACCTGCATTCGAATTTCCGTCCTGTCTCACCTAGGTACACTTTGTTGCAGTCTTTACATTTTAATTTATAAATTCCGCTTTTCTGTAATACTGGAATTTTTTCTATATTCTTATTCCTTATCTTATCAAATACCGTTTCACATTTTTTAATAGCTATATCTACTCCATATTTATTAAAACATTTTATAATTTTTCTAGTATGTGAACCTATGTATGTCAATGACCCTGCATAATTCTTTTGTTCTGGTTCTATTTTAGCTTTTTGTATGTTAACCCTTTTCATAACTTTATCCACTATGTTGGTGTTATAATTATTATTCCTTACAATTCCCTTTATCGTTTTTAACTCCCTATCTTTTGATTCGGTCTCTTTTAAACACTTCTGAACTCTGTAACAAAATGAATTGATTGCCACCATTTTATATCTATATGGGTGGTAAGACTCTCTTGGTATAATTATATCAGAATACGACTCTTTCCTAAATATCCCAAACTGTAGTTTCTCATTATCTTGAATTTCTATGTTTAAATCTAAGTAATTTATTTTCTTACCTCCTATCTCTTCTTTAAATTGTAAGTTTTTATCCTTATTATTTACCTCATTTATAAACTCATGCACTTCTTCTATGCTTCCTTCCCAAATTACTAATACATCATCAACATATCTAGACCATAATTTTATATTGTCTTTATACTTAGTGGAAGTTATTAATTGCTTTTCAAAATCATTCATGTATATTTCAGCAAGAATAGGGGATAATGAAGACCCCAGAGGTAAACCTTTTTTCTGTATATAAAACTTGTTATTAAACCTAAAATATTTCTGATTTACACATTCGTTAATTACTTTCATCAACTGCTTTTTATACCTGTATTCTCCCATATTATTGTCATTTATTAACTTAATAACTTTATTTACTGTGATATTGGTAAACATGTCCTTAACATCCAGTGATATCAATTTTGTATTTACATTAATCCTAATATTTTCTAATTTTTCTATCAATTTTACATTATTCTCTATGTTGTATTTTGTCCCAAATTCATATTTCTCTTTCAGTACTCTGCTAACTTCCTTTGATAATTTATAAATAGGTGCATTAATAAAAGAAACAATCGGTCTAATTGGTTTTCCTTCTTTATGTATCTTAACCTGACTTTTAAAAGTTGGTGCTGTTGGATTACTTTCCAATAAAAATTTTTTGTTATTTTCTTCTATAAATGTTATCTGTTTCATCATTTGTTTTATCCTTGACTGGTACTTACTTCTATATTCATACTTTATTTCCTCGTATGGACCTTCCCTTATAAATTCTTCCATTTTCTTTATGTATTTGTCCTTTCTCAGTAGTACCATTGTATTTCCTTTGTCCACCTTCGTAACTATAATATCATTCTTCTTTATTTTATTCTTTAGTTTAGTTACAGTTGATTTGATTTTTTGTTCATTTTTTGAATTATACAAACTTTTCTTAAATATTTTATCTACTACATTCCCTACTTCCCACCTTATTCTTTTTTTATCATTTTCATTTCCTAGTTTTTGTATAATGCTTTCACATTCAATAATCGTTTTTTCTTGATTTAATTCTGGTGGCGGTGCATATTTTAAGCCTTTTGCTAACATTTCTTTTTCTTCTGTATTGAAATTTACCTCTGTAAGGTTTATTACTCTTTTTTCATAGTCATTCTTAGAGAGGTGTTCTTTTTTACTTCGTTCTTTCTTATTAATTTATTTAACTTATCTATCATTTTTTTATTTTTATTTTCCAATTTCTTTTCTACGTACCCCAAGCCAAAATTATACAATATTTCTTCTAACTCTACATATGAGTATATTCTTAACAATTCTATGTGTCTGTCATATAATTCCCTATTATATCTATTGATTAAGCCGTAGAGTGACCTTATTTCCAGTTTTGTCCACAACTTCTCTCTTTGTTCTTTTACTTTTTTGGCTACACTGTTCTTACTTTTAATTTTAACTTGAGCGTACTTTGGGATGACATTATTATCCAGACATTGTTTATTAAACCATATTTTACTTAAAACCCTCTTCAATTTAACTTTAAACTTAAGATATTTAAAAACTTTACTTACCTTATTGTTGTCGTTTATTACCTCATTGTTGTTGTCCATTACCTGTAGTCGATTGCACATCTTAACAGACGTTTAATGAAGAAAATTGTGTTAGTGGTTGAAATCACAGTCAGAATGATCACTGTTGCACACCGCTATATAAAAATTATTCCGATTAGCGCTTTCAAGCTTCACAGCCCATCGTCAGATCGAAATAGACAGGAAATATGTAAAAACAAACCCTTCACCCCTCTCCCCCACCATGCTCACACACAACAAGCTATAAATTAATGACCCTTCCTCATCCCCTAAACCCTGCCCCACCATCTGTACAGTTACATATTTTTCTAGCAAATTCCTTGTGTTTCAGTGTTGTGTGTGTGTGTGTGTGTGTGTGTGTGTGTGTGTGTGTGTGTGTGTGTGTGTGTGTGTGCATCCTTTTAAACTACCCTCTTCCTCTCCACACACGTGGGTCAGTCACACACCCTTATTTTAAAACAACCAATTAGTACTATGCAATATGATTCTTAATCTTATCTATCTGTCCTCTCTCATTTACTTCTTAATCATTTTATGAAATATTTCTTCATTACCAATTTAATTTTAATATTAATTAAATTGTCTAACCCTTTTTCTCTTTCTTTCAATATTTCTAACTCCTCTCTAAGCTTCCTTTCAACTGTGTTATTTACTACTTTTGCAATTTCGTATTCTTCCAAAGGATTAACAAACTTATGGTTGTCTTCTATGAAATGTCTTGCATATAACGAATTGGTTGTTCTATTACCTTCTCCACGTTTGTGGTCAGACAACCTGCATTCGAATTTCCGTCCTGTCTCACCTAGGTACACTTTGTTGCAGTCTTTACATTTTAATTTATAAATTCCGCTTTTCTGTAATACTGGAATTTTTTCTATATTCTTATTCCTTATCTTATCAAATACCGTTTCACATTTTTTAATAGCTATATCTACTCCATATTTATTAAAACATTTTATAATTTTTCTAGTATGTGAACCTATGTATGTCAATGACCCTGCATAATTCTTTTGTTCTGGTTCTATTTTAGCTTTTTGTATGTTAACCCTTTTCATAACTTTATCCACTATGTTGGTGTTATAATTATTATTCCTTACAATTCCCTTTATCGTTTTTAACTCCCTATCTTTTGATTCGGTCTCTTTTAAACACTTCTGAACTCTGTAACAAAATGAATTGATTGCCACCATTTTATATCTATATGGGTGGTAAGACTCTCTTGGTATAATTATATCAGAATACGACTCTTTCCTAAATATCCCAAACTGTAGTTTCTCATTATCTTGAATTTCTATGTTTAAATCTAAGTAATTTATTTTCTTACCTCCTATCTCTTCTTTAAATTGTAAGTTTTTATCCTTATTATTTACCTCATTTATAAACTCATGCACTTCTTCTATGCTTCCTTCCCAAATTACTAATACATCATCAACATATCTAGACCATAATTTTATATTGTCTTTATACTTAGTGGAAGTTATTAATTGCTTTTCAAAATCATTCATGTATATTTCAGCAAGAATAGGGGATAATGAAGACCCCATAGGTAAACCTTTTTTCTGTATATAAAACTTGTTATTAAACCTAAAATATTTCTGATTTACACATTCTTTAATTGCTTTCATCAACTGCTTTTTATACCTGTATTCTCCCATATTATTGTCGTTTATAACTTTAATAACTTAAGTTAATAACTTTATTTACTGTGATATTGGTAAACATGTCCTTAACATCCAGTGATATCAATTTTGTATTTACATTAATCCTAATATTTTCTAATTTTTCTATCAATTTTACATTATTCTCTATGTTGTATTTTGTCCCAAATTCATATTTCTCTTTCAGTACTCTGCTAACTTCCTTTGATAATTTATAAATAGGTGCATTAATAAAAGAAACAATCGGTCTAATTGGTTTTCCTTCTTTATGTATCTTAACCTGACTTTTAAAAGTTGGTGCTGTTGGATTACTTTCCAATAAAAATTTTTTGTTATTTTCTTCTATAAATGTTATCTGTTTCATCATTTGTTTTATCCTTGACTGGTACTTACTTCTATATTCATACTTTATTTCCTCGTATGGACCTTCCCTTATAAATTCTTCCATTTTCTTTATGTATTTGTCCTTTCTCAGTAGTACCATTGTATTTCCTTTGTCCACCTTCGTAACTATAATATCATTCTTCTTTATTTTATTCTTTAGTTTAGTTACAGTTGATTTGATTTTTTGTTCATTTTTTGAATTATACAAACTTTTCTTAAATATTTTATCTACTACATTCCCTACTTCCCACCTTATTCTTTTTTTATCATTTTCATTTCCTAGTTTTTGTATAATGCTTTCACATTCAATAATCGTTTTTTCTTGATTTAATTCTGGTGGCGGTGCATATTTTAAGCCTTTTGCTAACATTTCTTTTTCTTCTGTATTGAAATTTACCTCTGTAAGGTTTATTACTCTTTTTTCATAGTCATTCTTAGAGAGGTGTTCCTTTTTTACTTCGTTCTTTCTTATTAATTTATTTAACTTATCTATCATTTTTTATTTTTTTTTTCCAATTTCTTTTCTACGTACCCCAAGCCAAAATTATACAATATTTCTTCTAACTCTACATACGAGTATATTCTTAACAATTCTATGTGTCTGTCATATAATTCCCTATTATATCTATTGATTAAGCCGTAGAGTGACCTTATTTCCAGTTTTGTCCACAACTTCTCTCTTTGTTCTTTTACTTTTTTGGCTACACTGTTCTTACTTTTAATTTTAACTTGAGCGTACTTTGGGATGACATTATTATCCAGACATTGTTTATTAAACCATATTTTACTTAAAACCCTCTTCAATTTAACTTTAAACTTAAGATATTTAAAAACTTTACTTACCTTATTGTTGTCGTTTATTACCTCATTGTTGTTGTCCATTACCTGTAGTCGATTGCACATCTTAACAGACGTTTAATGAAGAAATTTGTGTTAGTGGTTGAAATCACAGTCAGAATGATCACTGTTGCACACCGCTATATAAAAATTATTCCGATTAGCGCTTTCAAGCTTCACAGCCCATCGTCAGATCGAAATAGACAGGAAATATGTAAAAACAAACCTTTCACCCCTCTCCCCCACCATGCTCACACACAACAAGCTATAAATTAATGACCCTTCCTCATCCCCTAAACCCTGCCCCACCATCTGTACAGTTACATATTTTTCTAGCAAATTCCTTGTGTTTCAGTGTTGTGTGTGTGTGTGTGTGCATCCTTTTAAACTACCCTTCCTCTCCACACACGTGGGTCAGTCACACACCCTTATTTTAAAACAACCAATTAGTACTATGCAATATGATTCTTAATCTTATCTATCTGTCCTCTCTCATTTACTTCTTAATCATTTTATGAAATATTTCTTCATTACCAATTTAATTTTAATATTAATTAAATTGTTTAACCCTTTTTCTCTTTCTTTCAATATTTCTAACTCCTCTCTAAGCTTCCTATCAACTGTGTTATTTACTACTTTTGCAATTTCGTATTCTTCCAAAGGATTAACAAACTTATGGTTGTCTTCTATGAAATGTCTTGCATATAACGAATTGGTTGTTCTATTACCTTCTCCACGTTTGTGGTCAGACAACCTGCATTCGAATTTCCGTCCTGTCTCACCTAGGTACACTTTGTTGCAGTCTTTACATTTTAATTTATAAATTCCGCTTTTCTGTAATACTGGAATTTTTTCTATATTCTTATTCCTTATCTTATCAAATACCGTTTCACATTTTTTAATAGCTATATCTACTCCATATTTATTAAAACATTTTATAATTTTCCTAGTATGTGAACCTATGTATGTTAATGACCCTGCATAATTCTTTTGTTCTGGTTCTATTTTAGCTTTTTGTATGTTAACCCTTTTCATAACTTTATCCACTATGTTGGTGTTATAATTATTATTCCTTACAATTCCCTTTATCGTTTTTAACTCCCTATCTTTTGATTCGGTCTCTTTTAAACACTTCTGAACTCTGTAACAAAATGAATTGATTGCCACCATTTTATATCTATATGGGTGGTAAAACTTTCTTGGTATAATTATATCAGAATACGACTCTTTCCTAAATATCCCAAACTGTAGTTTCTCATTATCTTGAATTTCTATGTTTAAATCTAAGTAATTTATTTTCTTACCTCCTATCTTTTCTTTAAATTGTAAGTTTTTATCCTTATTATTTACCTCATTTATAAACTCATGCACTTCTTCTATGCTTCCTTCCCAAATTACTAATACATCATCAACATATCTAGACCATAATTTTATATTGTCTTTATACTTAGTGGAAGTTATTAATTGCTTTTCAAAATCATTCATGTATATTTCAGCAAGAATAGGGGATAATGAAGACCCCATAGGTAAACCTTTTTTCTGTATATAAAACTTGTTATTAAACCTAAAATATTTCTGATTTACACATTCTTTAATTACTTTCATCAACTGCTTTTTATACCTGTATTCTCCCATATTATTGTCTTTTATTAACTTAATAACTTTATTTACTGTGATATTGGTAAACATGTCCTTAACATCCAGTGATATCAATTTTGTATTTACATTAATCCTAATATTTTCTAATTTTTCTATCAATTTTACATTATTCTCTATGTTGTATTTTGTCCCAAATTCATATTTCTCTTTCAGTACTCTGCTAACTTCCTTTGATAATTTATAAATAGGTGCATTAATAAAAGAAACAGTCGGTCTAATTGGTTTTCCTTCTTTATGTATCTTAACCTGACTTTTAAAAGTTGGTGATGTTGGATTACTTTCCAATAAATACTTTTTCTTATTTTCTTCTATAAATGTTATCTGTTTCATCATTTGTTTTATCCTTGACTGGTACTTACTTCTATATTCATACTTTATTTCCTCGTATGGACCTTCCCTTATAAATTCTTCCATTTTCTTTATGTATTTGTCCTTTCTCAGTAGTACCATTGTATTTCCTTTGTCCACCTTCGTAACTATAATATCATTCTTCTTTATTTTATTCTTTAGTTTAGTTACAGTTGATTTGATTTTTTGTTCATTTTTTGAATTATACAAACTTTTCTTAAATATTTTATCTACTACATTCCCTACTTCCCACCTTATTCTTTTTTTATCATTTTCATTTCCTAGTTTTTGTATAATGCTTTCACATTCAATAATCGTTTTTTCTTGATTTAATTCTGGTGGCGGTGCATATTTTAAGCCTTTTGCTAACATTTCTTTTTCTTCTGTATTGAAATTTACCTCTGTAAGGTTTATTACTCTTTTTTCATAGTCATTCTTAGAGAGGTGTTCCTTTTTTACTTCGTTCTTTCTTATTAATTTATTTAACTTATCTATCATTTTTTTTTTTTTTTCCAATTTCTTTTCTACGTACCCCAAGCCAAAATTATACAATATTTCTTCTAACTCTACATACGAGTATATTCTTAACAATTCTATGTGTCTGTCATATAATTCCCTATTATATCTATTGATTAAGCCGTAGAGTGACCTTATTTCCAGTTTTGTCCACAACTTCTCTCTTTGTTCTTTTACTTTTTTGGCTACACTGTTCTTACTTTTAATTTTAACTTGAGCGTACTTTGGGATGACATTATTATCCAGACATTGTTTATTAAACCATATTTTACTTAAAACCCTCTTCAATTTAACTTTAAACTTAAGATATTTAAAAACTTTACTTACCTTATTGTTGTCGTTTATTACCTCATTGTTGTTGTCCATTACCTGTAGTCGATTGCACATCTTAACAGACGTTTAATGAAGAAATTTGTGTTAGTGGTTGAAATCACAGTCAGAATGATCACTGTTGCACACCGCTATATAAAAATTATTCCGATTAGCGCTTTCAAGCTTCACAGCCCATCGTCAGATCGAAATAGACAGGAAATATGTAAAAACAAACCTTTCACCCCTCTCCCCCACCATGCTCACACACAACAAGCTATAAATTAATGACCCTTCCTCATCCCCTAAACCCTGCCCCACCATCTGTACAGTTACATATTTTTCTAGCAAATTCCTTGTGTTTCAGTGTTGTGTGTGTGTGTGTGTGTGTGTGTGCATCCTTTTAAACTACCCTTCCTCTCCACACACGTGGGTCAGTCACACACCCTTATTTTAAAACAACCAATTAGTACTATGCAATATGATTCTTAATCTTATCTATCTGTCCTCTCTCATTTACTTCTTAATCATTTTATGAAATATTTCTTCATTACCAATTTAATTTTAATATTAATTAAATTGTCTAACCCTTTTTCTCTTTCTTTCAATATTTCTAACTCCTCTCTAAGCTTCCTTTCAACTGTGTTATTTACTACTTTTGCAATTTCGTATTCTTCCAAAGGATTAACAAACTTATGGTTGTCTTCTATGAAATGTCTTGCATATAACGAATTGGTTGTTCTATTACCTTCTCCACGTTTGTGGTCAGACAACCTGCATTCGAATTTCCGTCCTGTCTCACCTAGGTACACTTTGTTGCAGTCTTTACATTTTAATTTATAAATTCCGCTTTTCTGTAATACTGGAATTTTTTCTATATTCTTATTCCTTATCTTATCAAATACCGTTTCACATTTTTTAATAGCTATATCTACTCCATATTTATTAAAACATTTTATAATTTTTCTAGTATGTGAACCTATGTATGTCAATGACCCTGCATAATTCTTTTGTTCTGGTTCTATTTTAGCTTTTTGTATGTTAACCCTTTTCATAACTTTATCCACTATGTTGGTGTTATAATTATTATTCCTTACAATTCCCTTTATCGTTTTTAACTCCCTATCTTTTGATTCGGTCTCTTTTAAACACTTCTGAACTCTGTAACAAAATGAATTGATTGCCACCATTTTATATCTATATGGGTGGTAAGACTCTCTTGGTATAATTATATCAGAATACGACTCTTTCCTAAATATCCCAAACTGTAGTTTCTCATTATCTTGAATTTCTATGTTTAAATCTAAGTAATTTATTTTCTTACCTCCTATCTCTTCTTTAAATTGTAAGTTTTTATCCTTATTATTTACCTCATTTATAAACTCATGCACTTCTTCTATGCTTCCTTCCCAAATTACTAATACATCATCAACATATCTAGACCATAATTTTATATTGTCTTTATACTTAGTGGAAGTTATTAATTGCTTTTCAAAATCATTCATGTATATTTCAGCAAGAATAGGGGATAATGAAGACCCCATAGGTAAACCTTTTTTCTGTATATAAAACTTGTTATTAAACCTAAAATATTTCTGATTTACACATTCTTTAATTACTTTCATCAACTGCTTTTTATACCTGTATTCTCCCATATTATTGTCATTTATTAACTTAATAACTTTATTTACTGTGATATTGGTAAACATGTCCTTAACATCCAGTGATATCAATTTTGTATTTACATTAATCCTAATATTTTCTAATTTTTCTATCAATTTTACATTATTCTCTATGTTGTATTTTGTCCCAAATTCATATTTCTCTTTCAGTACTCTGCTAACTTCCTTTGATAATTTATAAATAGGTGCATTAATAAAAGAAACAATCGGTCTAATTGGTTTTCCTTCTTTATGTATCTTAACCTGACTTTTAAAAGTTGGTGCTGTTGGATTACTTTCCAATAAATACTTTTTCTTATTTTCTTCTATAAATGTTATCTGTTTCATCATTTGTTTTATCCTTGACTGGTACTTACTTCTATATTCATACTTTATTTCCTCGTATGGACCTTCCCTTATAAATTCTTCCATTTTCTTTATGTATTTGTCCTTTCTCAGTAGTACCATTGTATTTCCTTTGTCCACCTTCGTAACTATAATATCATTCTTCTTTATTTTATTCTTTAGTTTAGTTACAGTTGATTTGATTTTTTGTTCATTTTTTGAATTATACAAACTTTTCTTAAATATTTTATCTACTACATTCCCTACTTCCCACCTTATTCTTTTTTTATCATTTTCATTTCCTAGTTTTTGTATAATGCTTTCACATTCAATAATCGTTTTTTCTTGATTTAATTCTGGTGGCGGTGCATATTTTAAGCCTTTTGCTAACATTTCTTTTTCTTCTGTATTGAAATTTACCTCTGTAAGGTTTATTACTCTTTTTTCATAGTCATTCTTAGAGAGGTGTTCCTTTTTTACTTCGTTCTTTCTTATTAATTTATTTAACTTATCTATCATTTTTTTATTTTTATTTTCCAATTTCTTTTCTACGTACCCCAAGCCAAAATTATACAATATTCCTTCTAACTCTACATACGAGTATATTCTTAACAATTCTATGTGTCTGTCATATAATTCCCTATTATATCTATTGATTAAGCCGTAGAGTGACCTTATTTCCAGTTTTGTCCACAACTTCTCTCTTTGTTCTTTTACTTTTTTGGCTACACTGTTCTTACTTTTAATTTTAACTTGAGCGTACTTTGGGATGACATTATTATCCAGACATTGTTTATTAAACCATATTTTACTTAAAACCCTCTTCAATTTAACTTTAAACTTAAGATATTTAAAAACTTTACTTACCTTATTGTTGTCGTTTATTACCTCATTGTTGTTGTCCATTACCTGTAGTCGATTGCACATCTTAACAGACGTTTAATGAAGAAATTTGTGTTAGTGGTTGAAATCACAGTCAGAATGATCACTGTTGCACACCGCTATATAAAAATTATTCCGATTAGCGCTTTCAAGCTTCACAGCCCATCGTCAGATCGAAATAGACAGGAAATATGTAAAAACAAACCCTTCACCCCTCTCCCCCACCCTGCTCACAAGCAACAAGCTATAAATTAATGACCCTTCCTCATCCCCTAAACCCTGCCCCACCATCTGTACAGTTACATATTTTTCTAGCAAATTCCTTGTGTTTCAGTGTTGTGTGTGTGTGTGTGTGTGTGTGTGTGTGTGTGCATCCTTTTAAACTACCCTCTTCCTCTCCACACACGTGGGTCAGTCACACACCCTTATTTTAAAACAACCAATTAGTACTATGCAATATGATTTTTAATCTTATCTATCTGTCCTCTCTCATTTACTTCTTAATCATTTTATGAAATATTTCTTCATTACCAATTTAATTTTAATATTAATTAAATTGTCTAACCCTTTTTCTCTTTCTTTCAATATTTCTAACTCCTCTCTAAGCTTCCTTTCAACTGTGTTATTTACTACTTTTGCAATTTCGTATTCTTCCAAAGGATTAACAAACTTATGGTTGTCTTCTATGAAATGTCTTGCATATAACGAATTGGTTGTTCTATTACCTTCTCCACGTTTGTGGTCAGACAACCTGCATTCGAATTTCCGTCCTGTCTCACCTAGGTACACTTTGTTGCAGTCTTTACATTTTAATTTATAAATTCCGCTTTTCTGTAATACTGGAATTTTTTCTATATTCTTATTCCTTATCTTATCAAATACCGTTTCACATTTTTTAATAGCTATATCTACTCCATATTTATTAAAACATTTTATAATTTTTCTAGTATGTGAACCTATGTATGTCAATGACCCTGCATAATTCTTTTGTTCTGGTTCTATTTTAGCTTTTTGTATGTTAACCCTTTTCATAACTTTATCCACTATGTTGGTGTTATAATTATTATTCCTTACAATTCCCTTTATCGTTTTTAACTCCCTATCTTTTGATTCGGTCTCTTTTAAACACTTCTGAACTCTGTAACAAAATGAATTGATTGCCACCATTTTATATCTATATGGGTGGTAAGACTCTCTTGGTATAATTATATCAGAATACGACTCTTTCCTAAATATCCCAAACTGTAGTTTCTCATTATCTTGAATTTCTATGTTTAAATCTAAGTAATTTATTTTCTTACCTCCTATCTCTTCTTTAAATTGTAAGTTTTTATCCTTATTATTTACCTCATTTATAAACTCATGCACTTCTTCTATGCTTCCTTCCCAAATTACTAATACATCATCAACATATCTAGACCATAATTTTATATTGTCTTTATACTTAGTGGAAGTTATTAATTGCTTTTCAAAATCATTCATGTATATTTCAGCAAGAATAGGGGATAATGAAGACCCCATAGGTAAACCTTTTTTCTGTATATAAAACTTGTTATTAAACCTAAAATATTTCTGATTTACACATTCTTTAATTACTTTCATCAACTGCTTTTTATACCTGTATTCTCCCATATTATTGTCATTTATTAACTTAATAACTTTATTTACTGTGATATTGGTAAACATGTCCTTAACATCCAGTGATATCAATTTTGTATTTACATTAATCCTAATATTTTCTAATTTTTCTATCAATTTTACATTATTCTCTATGTTGTATTTTGTCCCAAATTCATATTTCTCTTTCAGTACTCTGCTAACTTCCTTTGATAATTTATAAATAGGTGCATTAATAAAAGAAACAATCGGTCTAATTGGTTTTCCTTCTTTATGTATCTTAACCTGACTTTTAAAAGTTGGTGCTGTTGGATTACTTTCCAATAAAAATTTTTTGTTATTTTCTTCTATAAATGTTATCTGTTTCATCATTTGTTTTATCCTTGACTGGTACTTACTTCTATATTCATACTTTATTTCCTCGTATGGACCTTCCCTTATAAATTCTTCCATTTTCTTTATGTATTTGTCCTTTCTCAGTAGTACCATTGTATTTCCTTTGTCCACCTTCGTAACTATAATATCATTCTTCTTTATTTTATTCTTTAGTTTAGTTACAGTTGATTTGATTTTTTGTTCATTTTTTGAATTATACAAACTTTTCTTAAATATTTTATCTACTACATTCCCTACTTCCCACCTTATTCTTTTTTTATCATTTTCATTTCCTAGTTTTTGTATAATGCTTTCACATTCAATAATCGTTTTTTCTTGATTTAATTCTGGTGGCGGTGCATATTTTAAGCCTTTTGCTAACATTTCTTTTTCTTCTGTATTGAAATTTACCTCTGTAAGGTTTATTACTCTTTTTTCATAGTCATTCTTAGAGAGGTGTTCCTTTTTTACTTCGTTCTTTCTTATTAATTTATTTAACTTATCTATCATTTTTTTTTTTTTTTTTCCAATTTCTTTTCTACGTACCCCAAGCCAAAATTATACAATATTTCTTCTAACTCTACATACGAATATATTCTTAACAATTCTATGTGTCTGTCATATAATTCCCTATTATATCTATTGATTAAGCCGTAGAGTGACCTTATTTCCAGTTTTGTCCACAACTTCTCTCTTTGTTCTTTTACTTTTTTGGCTACACTGTTCTTACTTTTAATTTTAACTTGAGCGTACTTTGGGATGACATTATTATCCAGACATTGTTTATTAAACCATATTTTACTTAAAACCCTCTTCAATTTAACTTTAAACTTAAGATATTTAAAAACTTTACTTACCTTATTGTTGTCGTTTATTACCTCATTGTTGTTGTCCATTACCTGTAGTCGATTGCACATCTTAACAGACGTTTAATGAAGAAATTTGTGTTAGTGGTTGAAATCACAGTCAGAATGATCACTGTTGCACACCGCTATATAAAAATTATTCCGATTAGCGCTTTCAAGCTTCACAGCCCATCGTCAGATCGAAATAGACAGGAAATATGTAAAAACAAACCTTTCACCCCTCTCCACCACCATGCTCACACACAACAAGCTATAAATTAATGACCCTTCCTCATCCCCTAAACCCTGCCCCACCATCTGTACAGTTACATATTTTTCTAGCAAATTCCTTGTGTTTCAGTGTTGTGTGTGTGTGTGTGTGTGTGTGCATCCTTTTAAACTACCCTTCCTCTCCACACACGTGGGTCAGTCACACACCCTTATTTTAAAACAACCAATTAGTACTATGCAATATGATTCTTAATCTTATCTATCTGTCCTCTCTCATTTACTTCTTAATCATTTTATGAAATATTTCTTCATTACCAATTTAATTTTAATATTAATTAAATTGTTTAACCCTTTTTCTCTTTCTTTCAATATTTCTAACTCCTCTCTAAGCTTCCTTTCAACTGTGTTATTTACTACTTTTGCAATTTCGTATTCTTCCAAAGGATTAACAAACTTATGGTTGTCTTCTATGAAATGTCTTGCATATAACGAATTGGTTGTTCTATTACCTTCTCCACGTTTGTGGTCAGACAACCTGCATTCGAATTTCCGTCCTGTCTCACCTAGGTACACTTTGTTGCAGTCTTTACATTTTAATTTATAAATTCCGCTTTTCTGTAATACTGGAATTTTTTCTATATTCTTATTCCTTATCTTATCAAATACCGTTTCACATTTTTTAATAGCTATATCTACTCCATATTTATTAAAACATTTTATAATTTTTCTAGTATGTGAACCTATGTATGTTAATGACCCTGCATAATTCTTTTGTTCTGGTTCTATTTTAGCTTTTTGTATGTTAACCCTTTTCATAACTTTATCCACTATGTTGGTGTTATAATTATTATTCCTTACAATTCCCTTTATCGTTTTTAACTCCCTATCTTTTGATTCGGTCTCTTTTAAACACTTCTGAACTCTGTAACAAAATGAATTGATTGCCACCATTTTATATCTATATGGGTGGTAAGACTTTCTTGGTATAATTATATCAGAATACGACTCTTTCCTAAATATCCCAAACTGTAGTTTCTCATTATCTTGAATTTCTATGTTTAAATCTAAGTAATTTATTTTCTTACCTCCTATCTCTTCTTTAAATTGTAAGTTTTTATCCTTATTATTTACCTCATTTATAAACTCATGCACTTCTTCTATGCTTCCTTCCCAAATTACTAATACATCATCAACATATCTAGACCATAATTTTATATTGTCTTTATACTTAGTGGAAGTTATTAATTGCTTTTCAAAATCATTCATGTATATTTCAGCAAGAATAGGGGATAATGAAGACCCCATAGGTAAACCTTTTTTCTGTATATAAAACTTGTTATTAAACCTAAAATATTTCTGATTTACACATTCTTTAATTACTTTCATCAACTGCTTTTTATACCTGTATTCTCCCATATTATTGTCTTTTATTAACTTAATAACTTTATTTACTGTGATATTGGTAAACATGTCCTTAACATCCAGTGATATCAATTTTGTATTTACATTAATCCTAATATTTTCTAATTTTTCTATCAATTTTACATTATTCTCTATGTTGTATTTTGTCCCAAATTCATATTTCTCTTTCAGTACTCTGCTAACTTCCTTTGATAATTTATAAATAGGTGCATTAATAAAAGAAACAGTCGGTCTAATTGGTTTTCCTTCTTTATGTATCTTAACCTGACTTTTAAAAGTTGGTGATGTTGGATTACTTTCCAATAAATACTTTTTCTTATTTTCTTCTATAAATGTTATCTGTTTCATCATTTGTTTTATCCTTGACTGGTACTTACTTCTATATTCATACTTTATTTCCTCGTATGGACCTTCCCTTATAAATTCTTCCATTTTCTTTATGTATTTGTCCTTTCTCAGTAGTACCATTGTATTTCCTTTGTCCACCTTCGTAACTATAATATCATTCTTCTTTATTTTATTCTTTAGTTTAGTTACAGTTGATTTGATTTTTTGTTCATTTTTTGAATTATACAAACTTTTCTTAAATATTTTATCTACTACATTCCCTACTTCCCACCTTATTCTTTTTTTATCATTTTCATTTCCTAGTTTTTGTATAATGCTTTCACATTCAATAATCGTTTTTTCTTGATTTAATTCTGGTGGCGGTGCATATTTTAAGCCTTTTGCTAACATTTCTTTTTCTTCTGTATTGAAATTTACCTCTGTAAGGTTTATTACTCTTTTTTCATAGTCATTCTTAGAGAGGTGTTCCTTTTTTACTTCGTTCTTTCTTATTAATTTATTTAACTTATCTATCATTTTTTTATTTTTCTTTTCCAATTTCTTTTCTACGTACCCCAAGCCAAAATTATACAATATTTCTTCTAACTCTACATAGGAGTATATTCTTAACAATTCTATGTGTCTGTCATATAATTCCCTATTATATCTATTGATTAAGCCGTAGAGTGACCTTATTTCCAGTTTTGTCCACAACTTCTCTCTTTGTTCTTTTACTTTTTTGGCTACACTGTTCTTACTTTTAATTTTAACTTGAGCGTACTTTGGGATGACATTATTATCCAGACATTGTTTATTAAACCATATTTTACTTAAAACCCTCTTCAATTTAACTTTAAACTTAAGATATTTAAAAACTTTACTTACCTTATTGTTGTCGTTTATTACCTCATTGTTGTTGTCCATTACCTGTAGTCGATTGCACATCTTAACAGACGTTTTTAATGAAGAAATTTGTGTTAGTGGTTGAAATCACAGTCAGAATGATCACTGTTGCACACCGCTATATAAAAATTATTCCGATTAGCGCTTTCAAGCTTCACAGCCCATCGTCAGATCGAAATAGACAGGAAATATGTAAAAACAAACCTTTCACCCCTCTCCCCCACCATGCTCACACACAACAAGCTATAAATTAATGACCCTTCCTCATCCCCTAAACCCTGCCCCACCATCTGTACAGTTACATATTTTTCTAGCAAATTCCTTGTGTTTCAGTGTTGTGTGTGTGTGTGTGTGTGTGCATCCTTTTAAACTACCCTTCCTCTCCACACACGTGGGTCAGTCACACACCCTTATTTTAAAACAACCAATTAGTACTATGCAATATGATTCTTAATCTTATCTATCTGTCCTCTCTCATTTACTTCTTAATCATTTTATGAAATATTTCTTCATTACCAATTTAATTTTAATATTAATTAAATTGTCTAACCCTTTTTCTCTTTCTTTCAATATTTCTAACTCCTCTCTAAGCTTCCTTTCAACTGTGTTATTTACTACTTTTGCAATTTCGTATTCTTCCAAAGGATTAACAAACTTATGGTTGTCTTCTATGAAATGTCTTGCATATAACGAATTGGTTGTTCTATTACCTTCTCCACGTTTGTGGTCAGACAACCTGCATTCGAATTTCCGTCCTGTCTCACCTAGGTACACTTTGTTGCAGTCTTTACATTTTAATTTATAAATTCCGCTTTTCTGTAATACTGGAATTTTTTCTATATTCTTATTCCTTATCTTATCAAATACCGTTTCACATTTTTTAATAGCTATATCTACTCCATATTTATTAAAACATTTTATAATTTTTCTAGTATGTGAACCTATGTATGTCAATGACCCTGCATAATTCTTTTGTTCTGGTTCTATTTTAGCTTTTTGTATGTTAACCCTTTTCATAACTTTATCCACTATGTTGGTGTTATAATTATTATTCCTTACAATTCCCTTTATCGTTTTTAACTCCCTATCTTTTGATTCGGTCTCTTTTAAACACTTCTGAACTCTGTAACAAAATGAATTGATTGCCACCATTTTATATCTATATGGGTGGTAAGACTCTCTTGGTATAATTATATCAGAATACGACTCTTTCCTAAATATCCCAAACTGTAGTTTCTCATTATCTTGAATTTCTATGTTTAAATCTAAGTAATTTATTTTCTTACCTCCTATCTCTTCTTTAAATTGTAAGTTTTTATCCTTATTATTTACCTCATTTATAAACTCATGCACTTCTTCTATGCTTCCTTCCCAAATTACTAATACATCATCAACATATCTAGACCATAATTTTATATTGTCTTTATACTTAGTGGAAGTTATTAATTGCTTTTCAAAATCATTCATGTATATTTCAGCAAGAATAGGGGATAATGAAGACCCCATAGGTAAACCTTTTTTCTGTATATAAAACTTGTTATTAAACCTAAAATATTTCTGATTTACACATTCTTTAATTACTTTCATCAACTGCTTTTTATACCTGTATTCTCCCATATTATTGTCTTTTATTAACTTAATAACTTTATTTACTGTGATATTGGTAAACATGTCCTTAACATCCAGTGATATCAATTTTGTATTTACATTAATCCTAATATTTTCTAATTTTTCTATCAATTTTACATTATTCTCTATGTTGTATTTTGTCCCAAATTCATATTTCTCTTTCAGTACTCTGCTAACTTCCTTTGATAATTTATAAATAGGTGCATTAATAAAAGAAACAGTCGGTCTAATTGGTTTTCCTTCTTTATGTATCTTAACCTGACTTTTAAAAGTTGGTGATGTTGGATTACTTTCCAATAAATACTTTTTCTTATTTTCTTCTATAAATGTTATCTGTTTCATCATTTGTTTTATCCTTGACTGGTACTTACTTCTATATTCATACTTTATTTCCTCGTATGGACCTTCCCTTATAAATTCTTCCATTTTCTTTATGTATTTGTCCTTTCTCAGTAGTACCATTGTATTTCCTTTGTCCACCTTCGTAACTATAATATCATTCTTCTTTATTTTATTCTTTAGTTTAGTTACAGTTGATTTGATTTTTTGTTCATTTTTTGAATTATACAAACTTTTCTTAAATATTTTATCTACTACATTCCCTACTTCCCACCTTATTCTTTTTTTATCATTTTCATTTCCTAGTTTTTGTATAATGCTTTCACATTCAATAATCGTTTTTTCTTGATTTAATTCTGGTGGCGGTGCATATTTTAAGCCTTTTGCTAACATTTCTTTTTCTTCTGTATTGAAATTTACCTCTGTAAGGTTTATTACTCTTTTTTCATAGTCATTCTTAGAGAGGTGTTCCTTTTTTACTTCGTTCTTTCTTATTAATTTATTTAACTTATCTATCATTTTTTTATTTTTATTTTCCAATTTCTTTTCTACGTACCCCAAGCCAAAATTATACAATATTTCTTCTAACTCTACATACGAGTATATTCTTAACAATTCTATGTGTCTGTCATATAATTCCCTATTATATCTATTGATTAAGCCGTAGAGTGACCTTATTTCCAGTTTTGTCCACAACTTCTCTCTTTGTTCTTTTACTTTTTTGGCTACACTGTTCTTACTTTTAATTTTAACTTGAGCGTACTTTGGGATGACATTATTATCCAGACATTGTTTATTAAACCATATTTTACTTAAAACCCTCTTCAATTTAACTTTAAACTTAAGATATTTAAAAACTTTACTTACCTTATTGTTGTCGTTTATTACCTCATTGTTGTTGTCCATTACCTGTAGTCGATTGCACATCTTAACAGACGTTTAATGAAGAAATTTGTGTTAGTGGTTGAAATCACAGTCAGAATGATCACTGTTGCACACCGCTATATAAAAATTATTCCGATTAGCGCTTTCAAGCTTCACAGCCCATCGTCAGATCGAAATAGACAGGAAATATGTAAAAACAAACCTTTCACCCCTCTCCCCCACCATGCTCACACACAACAAGCTATAAATTAATGACCCTTCCTCATCCCCTAAACCCTGCCCCACCATCTGTACAGTTACATATTTTTCTAGCAAATTCCTTGTGTTTCAGTGTTGTGTGTGTGTGTGTGTGTGTGTGTGCATCCTTTTAAACTACCCTTCCTCTCCACACACGTGGGTCAGTCACACACCCTTATTTTAAAACAACCAATTAGTACTATGCAATATGATTCTTAATCTTATCTATCTGTCCTCTCTCATTTACTTCTTAATCATTTTATGAAATATTTCTTCATTACCAATTTAATTTTAATATTAATTAAATTGTCTAACCCTTTTTCTCTTTCTTTCAATATTTCTAACTCCTCTCTAAGCTTCCTTTCAACTGTGTTATTTACTACTTTTGCAATTTCGTATTCTTCCAAAGGATTAACAAACTTATGGTTGTCTTCTATGAAATGTCTTGCATATAACGAATTGGTTGTTCTATTACCTTCTCCACGTTTGTGGTCAGACAACCTGCATTCGAATTTCCGTCCTGTCTCACCTAGGTACACTTTGTTGCAGTCTTTACATTTTAATTTATAAATTCCGCTTTTCTGTAATACTGGAATTTTTTCTATATTCTTATTCCTTATCTTATCAAATACCGTTTCACATTTTTTAATAGCTATATCTACTCCATATTTATTAAAACATTTTATAATTTTCCTAGTATGTGAACCTATGTATGTCAATGACCCTGCATAATTCTTTTGTTCTGGTTCTATTTTAGCTTTTTGTATGTTAACCCTTTTCATAACTTTATCCACTATGTTGGTGTTATAATTATTATTCCTTACAATTCCCTTTATCGTTTTTAACTCCCTATCTTTTGATTCGGTCTCTTTTAAACACTTCTGAACTCTGTAACAAAATGAATTGATTGCCACCATTTTATATCTATATGGGTGGTAAGACTCTCTTGGTATAATTATATCAGAATACGACTCTTTCCTAAATATCCCAAACTGTAGTTTCTCATTATCTTGAATTTCTATGTTTAAATCTAAGTAATTTATTTTCTTACCTCCTATCTCTTCTTTAAATTGTAAGTTTTTATCCTTATTATTTACCTCATTTATAAACTCATGCACTTCTTCTATGCTTCCTTCCCAAATTACTAATACATCATCAACATATCTAGACCATAATTTTATATTGTCTTTATACTTAGTGGAAGTTATTAATTGCTTTTCAAAATCATTCATGTATATTTCAGCAAGAATAGGGGATAATGAAGACCCCATAGGTAAACCTTTTTTCTGTATATAAAACTTGTTATTAAACCTAAAATATTTCTGATTTACACATTCTTTAATTACTTTCATCAACTGCTTTTTATACCTGTATTCTCCCATATTATTGTCATTTATTAACTTAATAACTTTATTTACTGTGATATTGGTAAACATGTCCTTAACATCCAGTGATATCAATTTTGTATTTACATTAATCCTAATATTTTCTAATTTTTCTATCAATTTTACATTATTCTCTATGTTGTATTTTGTCCCAAATTCATATTTCTCTTTCAGTACTCTGCTAACTTCCTTTGATAATTTATAAATAGGTGCATTAATAAAAGAAACAATCGGTCTAATTGGTTTTCCTTCTTTATGTATCTTAACCTGACTTTTAAAAGTTGGTGCTGTTGGATTACTTTCCAATAAATACTTTTTCTTATTTTCTTCTATAAATGTTATCTGTTTCATCATTTGTTTTATCCTTGACTGGTACTTACTTCTATATTCATACTTTATTTCCTCGTATGGACCTTCCCTTATAAATTCTTCCATTTTCTTTATGTATTTGTCCTTTCTCAGTAGTACCATTGTATTTCCTTTGTCCACCTTCGTAACTATAATATCATTCTTCTTTATTTTATTCTTTAGTTTAGTTACAGTTGATTTGATTTTTTGTTCATTTTTTGAATTATACAAACTTTTCTTAAATATTTTATCTACTACATTCCCTACTTCCCACCTTATTCTTTTTTTATCATTTTCATTTCCTAGTTTTTGTATAATGCTTTCACATTCAATAATCGTTTTTTCTTGATTTAATTCTGGTGGCGGTGCATATTTTAAGCCTTTTGCTAACATTTCTTTTTCTTCTGTATTGAAATTTACCTCTGTAAGGTTTATTACTCTTTTTTCATAGTCATTCTTAGAGAGGTGTTCCTTTTTTACTTCGTTCTTTCTTATTAATTTATTTAACTTATCTATCATTTTTTTATTTTTCTTTTCCAATTTCTTTTCTACGTACCCCAAGCCAAAATTATACAATATTTCTTCTAACTCTACATACGAGTATATTCTTAACAATTCTATGTGTCTGTCATATAATTCCCTATTATATCTATTGATTAAGCCGTAGAGTGACCTTATTTCCAGTTTTGTCCACAACTTCTCTCTTTGTTCTTTTACTTTTTTGGCTACACTGTTCTTACTTTTAATTTTAACTTGAGCGTACTTTGGGATGACATTATTATCCAGACATTGTTTATTAAACCATATTTTACTTAAAACCCTCTTCAATTTAACTTTAAACTTAAGATATTTAAAAACTTTACTTACCTTATTGTTGTCGTTTATTACCTCATTGTTGTTGTCCATTACCTGTAGTCGATTGCACATCTTAACAGACGTTTAATGAAGAAATTTGTGTTAGTGGTTGAAATCACAGTCAGAATGATCACTGTTGCACACCGCTATATAAAAATTATTCCGATTAGCGCTTTCAAGCTTCACAGCCCATCGTCAGATCGAAATAGACAGGAAATATGTAAAAACAAACCCTTCACCCCTCTCCCCCACCATGCTCACAAGCAACAAGCTATAAATTAATGACCCTTCCTCATCCCCTAAACCCTGCCCCACCATCTGTACAGTTACATATTTTTCTAGCAAATTCCTTGTGTTTCAGTGTTGTGTGTGTGTGTGTGTGTGTGTGTGTGCATCCTTTTAAACTACCCTCTTCCTCTCCACACACGTGGGTCAGTCACACACCCTTATTTTAAAACAACCAATTAGTACTATGCAATATGATTCTTAATCTTATCTATCTGTCCTCTCTCATTTACTTCTTAATCATTTTATGAAATATTTCTTCATTACCAATTTAATTTTAATATTAATTAAATTGTCTAACCCTTTTTCTCTTTCTTTCAATATTTCTAACTCCTCTCTAAGCTTCCTTTCAACTGTGTTATTTACTACTTTTGCAATTTCGTATTCTTCCAAAGGATTAACAAACTTATGGTTGTCTTCTATGAAATGTCTTGCATATAACGAATTGGTTGTTCTATTACCTTCTCCACGTTTGTGGTCAGACAACCTGCATTCGAATTTCCGTCCTGTCTCACCTAGGTACACTTTGTTGCAGTCTTTACATTTTAATTTATAAATTCCGCTTTTCTGTAATACTGGAATTTTTTCTATATTCTTATTCCTTATCTTATCAAATACCGTTTCACATTTTTTAATAGCTATATCTACTCCATATTTATTAAAACATTTTATAATTTTTCTAGTATGTGAACCTATGTATGTCAATGACCCTGCATAATTCTTTTGTTCTGGTTCTATTTTAGCTTTTTGTATGTTAACCCTTTTCATAACTTTATCCACTATGTTGGTGTTATAATTATTATTCCTTACAATTCCCTTTATCGTTTTTAACTCCCTATCTTTTGATTCGGTCTCTTTTAAACACTTCTGAACTCTGTAACAAAATGAATTGATTGCCACCATTTTATATCTATATGGGTGGTAAGACTCTCTTGGTATAATTATATCAGAATACGACTCTTTCCTAAATATCCCAAACTGTAGTTTCTCATTATCTTGAATTTCTATGTTTAAATCTAAGTAATTTATTTTCTTACCTCCTATCTCTTCTTTAAATTGTAAGTTTTTATCCTTATTATTTACCTCATTTATAAACTCATGCACTTCTTCTATGCTTCCTTCCCAAATTACTAATACATCATCAACATATCTAGACCATAATTTTATATTGTCTTTATACTTAGTGGAAGTTATTAATTGCTTTTCAAAATCATTCATGTATATTTCAGCAAGAATAGGGGATAATGAAGACCCCATAGGTAAACCTTTTTTCTGTATATAAAACTTGTTATTAAACCTAAAATATTTCTGATTTACACATTCTTTAATTACTTTCATCAACTGCTTTTTATACCTGTATTCTCCCATATTATTGTCGTTTATTAACTTAATAACTTTATTTACTGTGATATTGGTAAACATGTCCTTAACATCCAGTGATATCAATTTTGTATTTACATTAATCCTAATATTTTCTAATTTTTCTATCAATTTTACATTATTCTCTATGTTGTATTTTGTCCCAAATTCATATTTCTCTTTCAGTACTCTGCTAACTTCCTTTGATAATTTATAAATAGGTGCATTAATAAAAGAAACAATCGGTCTAATTGGTTTTCCTTCTTTATGTATCTTAACCTGACTTTTAAAAGTTGGTGCTGTTGGATTACTTTCCAATAAATACTTTTTCTTATTTTCTTCTATAAATGTTATCTGTTTCATCATTTGTTTTATCCTTGACTGGTACTTACTTCTATATTCATACTTTATTTCCTCGTATGGACCTTCCCTTATAAATTCTTCCATTTTCTTTATGTATTTGTCCTTTCTCAGTAGTACCATTGTATTTCCTTTGTCCACCTTCGTAACTATAATATCATTCTTCTTTATTTTATTCTTTAGTTTAGTTACAGTTGATTTGATTTTTTGTTCATTTTTTGAATTATACAAACTTTTCTTAAATATTTTATCTACTACATTCCCTACTTCCCACCTTATTCTTTTTTTATCATTTTCATTTCCTAGTTTTTGTATAATGCTTTCACATTCAATAATCGTTTTTTCTTGATTTAATTCTGGTGGCGGTGCATATTTTAAGCCTTTTGCTAACATTTCTTTTTCTTCTGTATTGAAATTTACCTCTGTAAGGTTTATTACTCTTTTTTCATAGTCATTCTTAGAGAGGTGTTCCTTTTTTACTTCGTTCTTTCTTATTAATTTATTTAACTTATCTATCATTTTTTTATTTTTATTTTCCAATTTCTTTTCTACGTACCCCAAGCCAAAATTATACAATATTTCTTCTAACTCTACATACGAGTATATTCTTAACAATTCTATGTGTCTGTCATATAATTCCCTATTATATCTATTGATTAAGCCGTAGAGTGAACTTATTTCCAGTTTTGTCCACAACTTCTCTCTTTGTTCTTTTACTTTTTTGGCTACACTGTTCTTACTTTTAATTTTAACTTGAGCGTACTTTGGGATGACATTATTATCCAGACATTGTTTATTAAACCATATTTTACTTAAAACCCTCTTCAATTTAACTTTAAACTTAAGATATTTAAAAACTTTACTTACCTTATTGTTGTCGTTTATTACCTCATTGTTGTTGTCCATTACCTGTAGTCGATTGCGCATCTTAACAGACGTTTAATGAAGAAATTTGTGTTAGTGGTTGAAATCACAGTCAGAATGATCACTGTTGCACACCGCTATATAAAAATTATTCCGATTAGCGCTTTCAAGCTTCACAGCCCATCGTCAGATCGAAATAGACAGGAAATATGTAAAAACAAACCCTTCACCCCTCTCCCCCACCATGCTCACACACAACAAGCTATAAATTAATGACCCTTCCTCATCCCCTAAACCCTGCCCCACCATCTGTACAGTTACATATTTTTCTAGCAAATTCCTTGTGTTTCAGTGTTGTGTGTGTGTGTGTGTGTGTGTGCATCCTTTTAAACTACCCTCTTCCTCTCCACACACGTGGGTCAGTCACACACCCTTATTTTAAAACAACCAATTAGTACTATGCAATATGATTCTTAATCTTATCTATCTGTCCTCTCTCATTTACTTCTTAATCATTTTATGAAATATTTCTTCATTACCAATTTAATTTTAATATTAATTAAATTGTCTAACCCTTTTTCTCTTTCTTTCAATATTTCTAACTCCTCTCTAAGCTTCCTTTCAACTGTGTTATTTACTACTTTTGCAATTTCGTATTCTTCCAAAGGATTAACAAACTTATGGTTGTCTTCTATGAAATGTCTTGCATATAACGAATTGGTTGTTCTATTACCTTCTCCACGTTTGTGGTCAGACAACCTGCATTCGAATTTCCGTCCTGTCTCACCTAGGTACACTTTGTTGCAGTCTTTACATTTTAATTTATAAATTCCGCTTTTCTGTAATACTGGAATTTTTTCTATATTCTTATTCCTTATCTTATCAAATACCATTTCACATTTTTTAATAGCTATATCTACTCCATATTTATTAAAACATTTTATAATTTTTCTAGTATGTGAACCTATGTATGTCAATGACCCTGCATAATTCTTTTGTTCTGGTTCTATTTTAGCTTTTTGTATGTTAACCCTTTTCATAACTTTATCCACTATGTTGGTGTTATAATTATTATTCCTTACAATTCCCTTTATCGTTTTTAACTCCCTATCTTTTGATTCGGTCTCTTTTAAACACTTCTGAACTCTGTAACAAAATGAATTGATTGCCACCATTTTATATCTATATGGGTGGTAAGACTCTCTTGGTATAATTATATCAGAATACGACTCTTTCCTAAATATCCCAAACTGTAGTTTCTCATTATCTTGAATTTCTATGTTTAAATCTAAGTAATTTATTTTCTTACCTCCTATCTCTTCTTTAAATTGTAAGTTTTTATCCTTATTATTTACCTCATTTATAAACTCATGCACTTCTTCTATGCTTCCTTCCCAAATTACTAATACATCATCAACATATCTAGACCATAATTTTATATTGTCTTTATACTTAGTGGAAGTTATTAATTGCTTTTCAAAATCATTCATGTATATTTCAGCAAGAATAGGGGATAATGAAGACCCCATAGGTAAACCTTTTTTCTGTATATAAAACTTGTTATTAAACCTAAAATATTTCTGATTTACACATTCTTTAATTACTTTCATCAACTGCTTTTTATACCTGTATTCTCCCATATTATTGTCGTTTATTAACTTAATAACTTTATTTACTGTGATATTGGTAAACATGTCCTTAACATCCAGTGATATCAATTTTGTATTTACATTAATCCTAATATTTTCTAATTTTTCTATCAATTTTACATTATTCTCTATGTTGTATTTTGTCCCAAATTCATATTTCTCTTTCAGTACTCTGCTAACTTCCTTTGATAATTTATAAATAGGTGCATTAATAAAAGAAACAATCGGTCTAATTGGTTTTCCTTCTTTATGTATCTTAACCTGACTTTTAAAAGTTGGTGCTGTTGGATTACTTTCCAATAAATACTTTTTCTTATTTTCTTCTATAAATGTTATCTGTTTCATCATTTGTTTTATCCTTGACTGGTACTTACTTCTATATTCATACTTTATTTCCTCGTATGGACCTTCCCTTATAAATTCTTCCATTTTCTTTATGTATTTGTCCTTTCTCAGTAGTACCATTGTATTTCCTTTGTCCACCTTCGTAACTATAATATCATTCTTCTTTATTTTATTCTTTAGTTTAGTTACAGTTGATTTGATTTTTTGTTCATTTTTTGAATTATACAAACTTTTCTTAAATATTTTATCTACTACATTCCCTACTTCCCACCTTATTCTTTTTTTATCATTTTCATTTCCTAGTTTTTGTATAATGCTTTCACATTCAATAATCGTTTTTTCTTGATTTAATTCTGGTGGCGGTGCATATTTTAAGCCTTTTGCTAACATTTCTTTTTCTTCTGTATTGAAATTTACCTCTGTAAGGTTTATTACTCTTTTTTCATAGTCATTCTTAGAGAGGTGTTCCTTTTTTACTTCGTTCTTTCTTATTAATTTATTTAACTTATCTATCATTTTTTTATTTTTCTTTTCCAATTTTTTTTCTACGTACCCCAAGCCAAAATTATACAATATTTCTTCTAACTCTACATACGAGTATATTCTTAACAATTCTATGTGTCTGTCATATAATTCCCTATTATATCTATTGATTAAGCCGTAGAGTGACCTTATTTCCAGTTTTGTCCACAACTTCTCTCTTTGTTCTTTTACTTTTTTGGCTACACTGTTCTTACTTTTAATTTTAACTTGAGCGTACTTTGGGATGACATTATTATCCAGACATTGTTTATTAAACCATATTTTACTTAAAACCCTCTTCAATTTAACTTTAAACTTAAGATATTTAAAAACTTTACTTACCTTATTGTTGTCGTTTATTACCTCATTGTTGTTGTCCATTACCTGTAGTCGATTGCACATCTTAACAGACGTTTAATGAAGAAATTTGTGTTAGTGGTTGAAATCACAGTCAGAATGATCACTGTTGCACACCGCTATATAAAAATTATTCCGATTAGCGCTTTCAAGCTTCACAGCCCATCGTCAGATCGAAATAGACAGGAAATATGTAAAAACAAACCCTTCACCCCTCTCCCCCACCATGCTCACACACAACAAGCTATAAATTAATGACCCTTCCTCATCCCCTAAACCCTGCCCCACCATCTGTACAGTTACATATTTTTCTAGCAAATTCCTTGTGTTTCAGTGTTGTGTGTGTGTGTGTGTGTGCATCCTTTTAAACTACCCTCTTCCTCTCCACACACGTGGGTCAGTCACACACCCTTATTTTAAAACAACCAATTAGTACTATGCAATATGATTCTTAATCTTATCTATCTGTCCTCTCTCATTTACTTCTTAATCATTTTATGAAATATTTCTTCATTACCAATTTAATTTTAATATTAATTAAATTGTCTAACCCTTTTTCTCTTTCTTTCAATATTTCTAACTCCTCTCTAAGCTTCCTTTCAACTGTGTTATTTACTACTTTTGCAATTTCGTATTCTTCCAAAGGATTAACAAACTTATGGTTGTCTTCTATGAAATGTCTTGCATATAACGAATTGGTTGTTCTATTACCTTCTCCACGTTTGTGGTCAGACAACCTGCATTCGAATTTCCGTCCTGTCTCACCTAGGTACACTTTGTTGCAGTCTTTACATTTTAATTTATAAATTCCGCTTTTCTGTAATACTGGAATTTTTTCTATATTCTTATTCCTTATCTTATCAAATACCGTTTCACATTTTTTAATAGCTATATCTACTCCATATTTATTAAAACATTTTATAATTTTTCTAGTATGTGAACCTATGTATGTCAATGACCCTGCATAATTCTTTTGTTCTGGTTCTATTTTAGCTTTTTGTATGTTAACCCTTTTCATAACTTTATCCACTATGTTGGTGTTATAATTATTATTCCTTACAATTCCCTTTATCGTTTTTAACTCCCTATCTTTTGATTCGGTCTCTTTTAAACACTTCTGAACTCTGTAACAAAATGAATTGATTGCCACCATTTTATATCTATATGGGTGGTAAGACTCTCTTGGTATAATTATATCAGAATACGACTCTTTCCTAAATATCCCAAACTGTAGTTTCTCATTATCTTGAATTTCTATGTTTAAATCTAAGTAATTTATTTTCTTACCTCCTATCTCTTCTTTAAATTGTAAGTTTTTATCCTTATTATTTACCTCATTTATAAACTCATGCACTTCTTCTATGCTTCCTTCCCAAATTACTAATACATCATCAACATATCTAGACCATAATTTTATATTGTCTTTATACTTAGTGGAAGTTATTAATTGCTTTTCAAAATCATTCATGTATATTTCAGCAAGAATAGGGGATAATGAAGACCCCATAGGTAAACCTTTTTTCTGTATATAAAACTTGTTATTAAACCTAAAATATTTCTGATTTACACATTCTTTAATTACTTTCATCAACTGCTTTTTATACCTGTATTCTCCCATATTATTGTCGTTTATTAACTTAATAACTTTATTTACTGTGATATTGGTAAACATGTCCTTAACATCCAGTGATATCAATTTTGTATTTACATTAATCCTAATATTTTCTAATTTTTCTATCAATTTTACATTATTCTCTATGTTGTATTTTGTCCCAAATTCATATTTCTCTTTCAGTACTCTGCTAACTTCCTTTGATAATTTATAAATAGGTGCATTAATAAAAGAAACAATCGGTCTAATTGGTTTTCCTTCTTTATGTATCTTAACCTGACTTTTAAAAGTTGGTGCTGTTGGATTACTTTCCAATAAATACTTTTTCTTATTTTCTTCTATAAATGTTATCTGTTTCATCATTTGTTTTATCCTTGACTGGTACTTACTTCTATATTCATACTTTATTTCCTCGTATGGACCTTCCCTTATAAATTCTTCCATTTTCTTTATGTATTTGTCCTTTCTCAGTAGTACCATTGTATTTCCTTTGTCCACCTTCGTAACTATAATATCATTCTTCTTTATTTTATTCTTTAGTTTAGTTACAGTTGATTTGATTTTTTGTTCATTTTTTGAATTATACAAACTTTTCTTAAATATTTTATCTACTACATTCCCTACTTCCCACCTTATTCTTTTTTTATCATTTTCATTTCCTAGTTTTTGTATAATGCTTTCACATTCAATAATCGTTTTTTCTTGATTTAATTCTGGTGGCGGTGCATATTTTAAGCCTTTTGCTAACATTTCTTTTTCTTCTGTATTGAAATTTACCTCTGTAAGGTTTATTACTCTTTTTTCATAGTCATTCTTAGAGAGGTGTTCCTTTTTTACTTCGTTCTTTCTTATTAATTTATTTAACTTATCTATCATTTTTTTATTTTTCTTTTCCAATTTCTTTTCTACGTACCCCAAGCCAAAATTATACAATATTTCTTCTAACTCTACATACGAGTATATTCTTAACAATTCTATGTGTCTGTCATATAATTCCCTATTATATCTATTGATTAAGCCGTAGAGTGACCTTATTTCCAGTTTTGTCCACAACTTCTCTCTTTGTTCTTTTACTTTTTTGGCTACACTGTTCTTACTTTTAATTTTAACTTGAGCGTACTTTGGGATGACATTATTATCCAGACATTGTTTATTAAACCATATTTTACTTAAAACCCTCTTCAATTTAACTTTAAACTTAAGATATTTAAAAACTTTACTTACCTTATTGTTGTCGTTTATTACCTCATTGTTGTTGTCCATTACCTGTAGTCGATTGCACATCTTAACAGACGTTTAATGAAGAAATTTGTGTTAGTGGTTGAAATCACAGTCAGAATGATCACTGTTGCACACCGCTATATAAAAATTATTCCGATTAGCGCTTTCAAGCTTCACAGCCCATCGTCAGATCGAAATAGACAGGAAATATGTAAAAACAAACCCTTCACCCCTCTCCCCAACCATGCTCACACACAACAAGCTATAAATTAATGACCCTTCCTCATTCCCTAAACCCTGCCCCACCCTCTGTACAGTTACATATTTTTCTAGCAAATTCCTTGTGTTTCAGTGTTGTGTGTGTGTGTGTGTGTGTGTGTGTGTGTATGTGTGCATCCTTTTAAACTACCCTCTTCCCCTCCACACACGTGGGTCAGTCACACACCCTTATTTTAAAACAACCAATTAGTACTATGCAATATGATTCTTAATCTTATCTATCTGTCCTCTCTCATTTACTTCTTAATCATTTTATGAAATATTTCTTCATTACCAATTTAATTTTAATATTAATTAAATTGTCTAACCCTTTTTCTCTTTCTTTCAATATTTCTAACTCCTCTCTAAGCTTCCTTTCAACTGTGTTATTTACTACTTTTGCAATTTCGTATTCTTCCAAAGGATTAACAAACTTATGGTTGTCTTCTATGAAATGTCTTGCATATAACGAATTGGTTGTTCTATTACCTTCTCCACGTTTGTGGTCAGACAACCTGCATTCGAATTTCCGTCCCTTCTCACCTAGGTACACTTTGTTGCAGTCTTTACATTTTAATTTATAAATTCCGCTTTTCTGTAATACTGGAATTTTTTCTATATTCTTATTCCTTATCTTATCAAATACCGTTTCACATTTTTTAATAGCTACATCTACTCCATATTTATTAAAACATTTTATAATTTTTCTAGTATGTGAACCTATGTATGTCAATGACCCTGCATAATTCTTTTGTTCTGGTTCTATTTTAGCTTTTTGTATGTTAACCCTTTTCATAACTTTATCCACTATGTTGGTGTTATAATTATTATTCCTTACAATTCCCTTTATCGTTTTTAACTCCCTATCTTTTGATTCGGTCTCTTTTAAACACTTCTGAACTCTGTAACAAAATGAATTGATTGCCACCATTTTATATCTATATGGGTGGTAAGACTCTCTTGGTATAATTATATCAGAATACGACTCTTTCCTAAATATCCCAAACTGTAGTTTCTCATTATCTTGAATTTCTATGTTTAAATCTAAGTAATTTATTTTCTTACTTCCTATCTCTTCTTTAAATTGTAAGTTTTTATCCTTATTATTTACCTCATTTATAAACTCATGCACTTCTTCTATGCTTCCTTCCCAAATTACTAATACATCATCAACATATCTAGACCATAATTTTATATTGTCTTTATACTTAGTGGAAGTTATTAATTGCTTTTCAAAATCATTCATGTATATTTCAGCAAGAATAGGGGATAATGAAGACCCCATAGGTAAACCTTTTTTCTGTATATAAAACTTGTTATTAAACCTAAAATATTTCTGATTTACACATTCTTTAATTACTTTCATCAACTGCTTTTTATACCTGTATTCTCCCATATTATTGTCGTTTATTAACTTAATAACTTTATTTACTGTGATATTGGTAAACATGTCCTTAACATCCAGTGATATCAATTTTGTATTTACATTAATCCTAATATTTTCTAATTTTTCTATCAATTTTACATTATTCTCTATGTTGTATTTTGTCCCAAATTCATATTTCTCTTTCAGTACTCTGCTAACTTCCTTTGATAATTTATAAATAGGTGCATTAATAAAAGAAACAATCGGTCTAATTGGTTTTCCTTCTTTATGTATCTTAACCTGACTTTTAAAAGTTGGTGCTGTTGGATTACTTTCCAATAAATACTTTTTCTTATTTTCTTCTATAAATGTTATCTGTTTCATCATTTGTTTTATCCTTGACTGGTACTTACTTCTATATTCATACTTTATTTCCTCGTATGGACCTTCCCTTATAAATTCTTCCATTTTCTTTATGTATTTGTCCTTTCTCAGTAGTACCATTGTATTTCCTTTGTCCACCTTCGTAACTATAATATCATTCTTCTTTATTTTATTCTTTAGTTTAGTTACAGTTGATTTGATTTTTTGTTCATTTTTTGAATTATACAAACTTTTCTTAAATATTTTATCTACTACATTCCCTACTTCCCACCTTATTCTTTTTTTATCATTTTCATTTCCTAGTTTTTGTATAATGCTTTCACATTCAATAATCGTTTTTTCTTGATTTAATTCTGGTGGCGGTGCATATTTTAAGCCTTTTGCTAACATTTCTTTTTCTTCTGTATTGAAATTTACCTCTGTAAGGTTTATTACTCTTTTTTCATAGTCATTCTTAGAGAGGTGTTCCTTTTTTACTTCGTTCTTTCTTATTAATTTATTTAACTTATCTATCATTTTTTTATTTTTCTTTTCCAATTTCTTTTCTACGTACCCCAAGCCAAAATTATACAATATTTCTTCTAACTCTACATACGAGTATATTCTTAACAATTCTATGTGTCTGTCGTATAATTCCCTATTATATCTATTGATTAAGCCGTAGAGTGACCTTATTTCCAGTTTTGTCCACAACTTCTCTCTTTGTTCTTTTACTTTTTTGGCTACACTGTTCTTACTTTTAATTTTAACTTGAGCGTACTTTGGGATGACATTATTATCCAGACATTGTTTATTAAACCATATTTTACTTAAAACCCTCTTCAATTTAACTTTAAACTTAAGATATTTAAAAACTTTACTTACCTTATTGTTGTCGTTTATTACCTCATTGTTGTTGTCCATTACCTGTAGTCGATTGCACATCTTAACAGACGTTTAATGAAGAAATTTGTGTTAGTGGTTGAAATCACAGTCAGAATGATCACTGTTGCACACCGCTATATAAAAATTATTCCGATTAGCGCTTTCAAGCTTCACAGCCCATCGTCAGATCGAAATAGACAGGAAATATGTAAAAACAAACCCTTCACCCCTCTCCCCAACCATGCTCACACACAACAAGCTATAAATTAATGACCCTTCCTCATTCCCTAAACCCTGCCCCACCCTCTGTACAGTTACATATTTTTCTAGCAAATTCCTTGTGTTTCAGTGTTGTGTGTGTGTGTGTGTGTGTGTGTGTGTGTGTGTGTGTGTATGTATGTGTGCATCCTTTTAAACTACCCTCTTCCCCTCCACACACGTGGGTCAGTCACACACCCTTATTTTAAAACAACCAATTAGTACTATGCAATATGATTCTTAATCTTATCTATCTGTCCTCTCTCATTTACTTCTTAATCATTTTATGAAATATTTCTTCATTACCAATTTAATTTTAATATTAATTAAATTGTCTAACCCTTTTTCTCTTTCTTTCAATATTTCTAACTCCTCTCTAAGCTTCCTTTCAACTGTGTTATTTACTACTTTTGCAATTTCGTATTCTTCCAAAGGATTAACAAACTTATGGTTGTCTTCTATGAAATGTCTTGCATATAACGAATTGGTTGTTCTATTACCTTCTCCACGTTTGTGGTCAGACAACCTGCATTCGAATTTCCGTCCCTTCTCACCTAGGTACACTTTGTTGCAGTCTTTACATTTTAATTTATAAATTCCGCTTTTCTGTAATACTGGAATTTTTTCTATATTCTTATTCCTTATCTTATCAAATACCGTTTCACATTTTTTAATAGCTACATCTACTCCATATTTATTAAAACATTTTATAATTTTTCTAGTATGTGAACCTATGTATGTCAATGACCCTGCATAATTCTTTTGTTCTGGTTCTATTTTAGCTTTTTGTATGTTAACCCTTTTCATAACTTTATCCACTATGTTGGTGTTATAATTATTATTCCTTACAATTCCCTTTATCGTTTTTAACTCCCTATCTTTTGATTCGGTCTCTTTTAAACACTTCTGAACTCTGTAACAAAATGAATTGATTGCCACCATTTTATATCTATATGGGTGGTAAGACTCTCTTGGTATAATTATATCAGAATACGACTCTTTCCTAAATATCCCAAACTGTAGTTTCTCATTATCTTGAATTTCTATGTTTAAATCTAAGTAATTTATTTTCTTACCTCCTATCTCTTCTTTAAATTGTAAGTTTTTATCCTTATTATTTACCTCATTTATAAACTCATGCACTTCTTCTATGCTTCCTTCCCAAATTACTAATACATCATCAACATATCTAGACCATAATTTTATATTGTCTTTATACTTAGTGGAAGTTATTAATTGCTTTTCAAAATCATTCATGTATATTTCAGCAAGAATAGGGGATAATGAAGACCCCATAGGTAAACCTTTTTTCTGTATATAAAACTTGTTATTAAACCTAAAATATTTCTGATTTACACATTCTTTAATTACTTTCATCAACTGCTTTTTATACCTGTATTCTCCCATATTATTGTCGTTTATTAACTTAATAACTTTATTTACTGTGATATTGGTAAACATGTCCTTAACATCCAGTGATATCAATTTTGTATTTACATTATTGTTGTATTTTATCCCAATTTCATATTTCTCTTTCAGTACTCTGCTAACTTCCTTTGATAATTTATAAATAGGTGCATTAATAAAAGAAACAATCGGTCTAATTGGTTTTCCTTCTTTATGTATCTTAACCTGACTTTTAAAAGTTGGTGCTGTTGGATTACTTTCCAATAAATACTTTTTCTTATTTTCTTCTATAAATGTTATCTGTTTCATCATTTGTTTTATCCTTGACTGGTACTTACTTCTATATTCTTACTTTATTTCCTCGTATGGACCTTCCCTTATAAATTCTTCCATTTTCTTTATGTATTTGTCCTTTCTCAGTAGTACCATTGTATTTCCTTTGTCCACCTTCGTAACTATAATATCATTCTTCTTTATTTTATTCTTTAGTTTAGTTACAGTTGATTTGATTTTTTGTTCATTTTTTGAATTATACAAACTTTTCTTAAATATTTTATCTACTACATTCCCTACTTCCCACCTTATTCTTTTTTTATCATTTTCATTTCCTAGTTTTTGTATAATGCTTTCACATTCAATAATCGTTTTTTCTTGATTTAATTCTGGTGGCGGTGCATATTTTAAGCCTTTTGCTAACATTTGTTTTTCTTCTGTATTGAAATTTACCTCTGTAAGGTTTATTACTCTTTTTTCATAGTCATTCTTAGAGAGGTGTTCCTTTTTTACTTCGTTCTTTCTTATTAATTTATTTAACTTATCTATCATTTTTTTATTTTTCTTTTCCAATTTCTTTTCTACGTACCCCAAGCCAAAATTATACAATATTTCTTCTAACTCTACATACGAGTATATTCTTAACAATTCTATGTGTCTGTCATATAATTCCCTATTATATCTATTGATTAAGCCGTAGAGTGACCTTATTTCCAGTTTTGTCCACAACTTCTCTCTTTGTTCTTTTACTTTTTTGGCTACACTGTTCTTACTTTTAATTTTAACTTGAGCGTACTTTGGGATGACATTATTATCCAGACATTGTTTATTAAACCATATTTTACTTAAAACCCTCTTCAATTTAACTTTAAACTTAAGATATTTAAAAACTTTACTTACCTTATTGTTGTCGTTTATTACCTCATTGTTGTTGTCCATTACCTGTAGTCGATTGCACATCTTAACAGACGTTTAATGAAGAAATTTGTGTTAGTGGTTGAAATCACAGTCAGAATGATCACTGTTGCACACCGCTATATAAAAATTATTCCGATTAGCGCTTTCAAGCTTCACAGCCCATCGTCAGATCGAAATAGACAGGAAATATGTAAAAACAAACCCTTCACCCCTCTCCCCCGCCATGCTCACACACAACAAGCTATAAATTAATGACCCTTCCTCATCCCCTAAACCCTGCCCCACCATCTGTACAGTTACATATTTTTCTAGCAAATTCCTTGTGTTTCAGTGTTGTGTGTGTGTGTGTGTGTGTGTGTGTGTGTGTGTGTGTGTGTGTGTGTGTGTGTGTGTGTGTGTGTGTGTGTGTGTGCATCCTTTTAAACTACCCTCTTCCTCTCCACACACGTGGGTCAGTCACACACCCTTATTTTAAAACAACCAATTAGTACTATGCAATATGATTCTTAATCTTATCTATCTGTCCTCTCTCATTTACTTCTTAATCATTTTATGAAATATTTCTTCATTACCAATTTAATTTTAATATTAATTAAATTGTCTAACCCTTTTTCTCTTTCTTTCAATATTTCTAACTCCTCTCTAAGCTTCCTTTCAACTGTGTTATTTACTACTTTTGCAATTTCGTATTCTTCCAAAGGATTAACAAACTTATGGTTGTCTTCTATGAAATGTCTTGCATATAACGAATTGGTTGTTCTATTACCTTCTCCACGTTTGTGGTCAGACAACCTGCATTCGAATTTCCGTCCTGTCTCACCTAGGTACACTTTGTTGCAGTCTTTACATTTTAATTTATAAATTCCGCTTTTCTGTAATACTGGAATTTTTTCTATATTCTTATTCCTTATCTTATCAAATACCGTTTCACATTTTTTAATAGCTATATCTACTCCATATTTATTAAAACATTTTATAATTTTTCTAGTATGTGAACCTATGTATGTCAATGACCCTGCATAATTCTTTTGTTCTGGTTCTATTTTAGCTTTTTGTATGTTAACCCTTTTCATAACTTTATCCACTATGTTGGTGTTATAATTATTATCCCTTACAATTCCCTTTATCGTTTTTAACTCCCTATCTTTTGATTCAGTCTCTTTTAAACACTTCTGAGCTCTATAACAAAATGAATTGATTGCCACCATTTTATATCTATATGGGTGGTAAGACTCTCTTGGTATAATTATATCAGAATACGACTCTTTCCTAAATATCCCAAACTGTAGTTTCTCATTATCTTGAATTTCTATGTTTAAATCTAAGTAATTTATTTTCTTACCTCCTATCTCTTCTTTAAATTGTAAGTTTTTATCCTTATTATTTACCTCATTTATAAACTCATGCACTTCTTCTATGCTTCCTTCCCAAATTACTAATACATCATCAACATATCTAGACCATAATTTTATATTGTCTTTATACTTAGTGGAAGTTATTAATTGCTTTTCAAAATCATTCATGTATATTTCAGCAAGAATAGGGGATAATGAAGACCCCATAGGTAAACCTTTTTTCTGTATATAAAACTTGTTATTAAACCTAAAATATTTCTGATTTACACATTCTTTAATTACTTTCATCAACTGCTTTTTATACCTGTATTCTCCCATATTATTGTCGTTTATTAACTTAATAACTTTATTTACTGTGATATTGGTAAACATGTCCTTAACATCCAGTGATATCAATTTTGTATTTACATTAATCCTAATATTTTCTAATTTTTCTATCAATTTTACATTATTCTCTATGTTGTATTTTGTCCCAAATTCATATTTCTCTTTCAGTACTCTGCTAACTTCCTTTGATAATTTATAAATAGGTGCATTAATAAAAGAAACAATCGGTCTAATTGGTTTTCCTTCTTTATGTATCTTAACCTGACTTTTAAAAGTTGGTGCTGTTGGATTACTTTCCAATAAATACTTTTTCTTATTTTCTTCTATAAATGTTATCTGTTTCATCATTTGTTTTATCCTTGACTGGTACTTACTTCTATATTCATACTTTATTTCCTCGTATGGACCTTCCCTTATAAATTCTTCCATTTTCTTTATGTATTTGTACTTTCTCAGTAGTACCATTGTATTTCCTTTGTCCACCTTCGTAACTATAATATCATTCTTCTTTATTTTATTCTTTAGTTTAGTTACAGTTGATTTGATTTTTTGTTCATTTTTTGAATTATACAAACTTTTCTTAAATATTTTATCTACTACATTCCCTACTTCCCACCTTATTCTTTTTTTATCATTTTCATTTCCTAGTTTTTGTATAATGCTTTCACATTCAATAATCGTTTTTTCTTGATTTAATTCTGGTGGCGGTGCATATTTTAAGCCTTTTGCTAACATTTCTTTTTCTTCTGTATTGAAATTTACCTCTGTAAGGTTTATTACTCTTTTTTCATAGTCATTCTTAGAGAGGTGTTCCTTTTTTACTTCGTTCTTTCTTATTAATTTATTTAACTTATCTATCATTTTTTATTTTTTTTTTCCAATTTCTTTTCTACGTACCCCAAGCCAAAATTATACAATATTTCTTCTAACTCTACATACGAGTATATTCTTAACAATTCTATGTGTCTGTCATATAATTCCCTATTATATCTATTGATTAAGCCGTAGAGTGACCTTATTTCCAGTTTTGTCCACAACTTCTCTCTTTGTTCTTTTACTTTTTTGGCTACACTGTTCTTACTTTTAATTTTAACTTGAGCGTACTTTGGGATGACATTATTATCCAGACATTGTTTATTAAACCATATTTTACTTAAAACCCTCTTCAATTTAACTTTAAACTTAAGATATTTAAAAACTTTACTTACCTTATTGTTGTCGTTTATTACCTCATTGTTGTTGTCCATTACCTGTAGTCGATTGCGCATCTTAACAGACGTTTAATGAAGAAATTTGTGTTAGTGGTTGAAATCACAGTCAGAATGATCACTGTTGCACACCGCTATATAAAAATTATTCCGATTAGCGCTTTCAAGCTTCACAGCCCATCGTCAGATCGAAATAGACAGGAAATATGTAAAAACAAACCCTTCACCCCTCTCCCCCACCATGCTCACACACAACAAGCTATAAATTAATGACCCTTCCTCATCCCCTAAACCCTGCCCCACCCTCTGTACAGTTACATATTTTTCTAGCAAATTCCTTGTGTTTCAGTGTTGTGTGTGTGTGTGTGTGTGTGTGTGTGTGTGTGTGTGTGTGTGTGTGTGTGTGTGTGTGTGTGTGTGTGTGTGTGTGTGTGTGTGTGCATCCTTTTAAACTACCCTCTTCCTCTCCACACACGTGGGTCAGTCACACACCCTTATTTTAAAACAACCAATTAGTACTATGCAATATGATTCTTAATCTTATCTATCTGTCCTCTCTCATTTACTTCTTAATCATTTTATGAAATATTTCTTCATTACCAATTTAATTTTAATATTAATTAAATTGTCTAACCCTTTTTCTCTTTCTTTCAATATTTCTAACTCCTCTCTAAGCTTCCTTTCAACTGTGTTATTTACTACTTTTGCAATTTCGTATTCTTCCAAAGGATTAACAAACTTATGGTTGTCTTCTATGAAATGTCTTGCATATAACGAATTGGTTGTTCTATTACCTTCTCCACGTTTGTGGTCAGACAACCTGCATTCGAATTTCCGTCCCTTCTCACCTAGGTACACTTTGTTGCAGTCTTTACATTTTAATTTATAAATTCCGCTTTTCTGTAATACTGGAATTTTTTCTATATTCTTATTCCTTATCTTATCAAATACCGTTTCACATTTTTTAATAGCTATATCTACTCCATATTTATTAAAACATTTTATAATTTTTCTAGTATGTGAACCTATGTATGTCAATGACCCTGCATAATTCTTTTGTTCTGGTTCTATTTTAGCTTTTTGTATGTTAACCCTTTTCATAACTTTATCCACTATGTTGGTGTTATAATTATTATCCCTTACAATTCCCTTTATCGTTTTTAACTCCCTATCTTTTGATTCAGTCTCTTTTAAACACTTCTGAGCTCTGTAACAAAATGAATTGATTGCCACCATTTTATATCTATATGGGTGGTAAGACTCTCTTGGTATAATTATATCAGAATACGACTCTTTCCTAAATATCCCAAACTGTAGTTTCTCATTATCTTGAATTTCTATGTTTAAATCTAAGTAATTTATTTTCTTACCTCCTATCTCTTCTTTAAATTGTAAGTTTTTATCCTTATTATTTACCTCATTTATAAACTCATGCACTTCTTCTATGCTTCCTTCCCAAATTACTAATACATCATCAACGTATCTAGACCATAATTTTATATTGTCTTTATACTTAGTGGAAGTTATTAATATTGCTTTTCAAAATCATTCATGTATATTTCAGCAAGAATAGGGGATAATTAAGACCCCATAGGTAAACCTTTTTTCTGTATATAAAACTTGTTATTAAACCTAAAATAGTTCTGCTTTACACATTCTTTAATTACATTCATCAACAGCTTTTTATACCTGTATTCTCCCATATTATTGTCGTTTATTAACTTAATAACTTTATTTACTGTGATATTGGTAATCATGTCCTTAACATCCTGTGATATCAATTTTGTATTTACATTAATCCTAATATTTTCTAATTTTTCTATCAATTTTACATTATTCTCTATGTTGTATTTTGTCCCAAATTCATATTTCTCTTTCAGTACTCTGCTAACTTCCTTTGATAATTTATAAATAGGTGCATTAATAAAAGAAACAATCGGTCTAATTGGTTTTCCTTCTTTATCTATCTTAACCTGACTTTTAAAAGTTGGTGCTGTTGGATTACTTACCAATAAATACTTTTTATTATTTTCTTCTATAAATGTTATCTGTTTCATCATTTGTTTTATCCTTGACTGGTACTTACTTGTATAAAATGTCTACAGTACTTGCACGCACTGCGTATTTAACTGTCGTTTTATAATTCATTGTGTTAATGTTGAAATAAGGTATTTGTTAAATTAGTGTCTCCTAATCTTATTCTAACAATAAAATACCTCTATAGATTTCAGCTTATCAATTTTTAAATTCAAACTGAAGCAAGCGCATTTATATTGTCTGAACACTATGATCTGAATACATTCGCTACCAAAACTTTTTTTTTACTCGTTTATAACTTACTTCGATCTTAACTTATCCACTTTTAAATTCAAACTGAAACAACTCTGAATTCACGCACTATTAAGACGTTTCTTAAGATGCATACACCACCTTCGATATCATAACCTATATCATCTTTATTTATAAGAACCGTGGACTCTGGCCTCGCCGTCTTTCTCAGGATCCGACCTAAGTCTCCCCGGGTTCCGTGGACGGACTCCGGGGAAGGCCCGTTGGACGACTCCCGTGCTATTACCTACGCGGGAGGCTTCTACCTACGCCGGGACACCGCCTGCTTTTTCCGGCATCCAGGCCGGTCGAACTCCCGCGCTAGGACTTGGTCAGAGACCTCCCTGGGGTAAGGAAGGTTCTCCGAAGCCCGTAAAGCCATCGACATGCCGGGCGAGGCACTGGGACTCTGGCCCGGCCGTTTTTCGCGAGATCTGACCTAAGACTCTCCGGGTTCTGTGGACGGACCCCGGGGAAGGCCCGTCGGACAACTCCCGCGCTATTTCCTATGCGGGAGACTTCCACCGATGGAAAACCAGAATCTTCTGGATGGTAACCAGAATATATTCTATTGGGTTGCCATGGTAACCAGATCTAATAGTTTTTTTAAGACCCAAAGGACCCCCCAGAGGATCATATCGAAAAAAACACCTGTTCTATGTTGGTTCTCCCGTTGCGTAAAATATTTGTGCCAAGTTTGGTTGAAATCGGTCCAGTGGTTTAGGAGGAGATGTGGAAGACCCCAAAGAACCCCCAAAGGACCCCATCGAAAAAAACATCTATCCTATGTTGGTTCTCCCATTGTGTAAAATATTTGTGCCAAGTTTGGTTGAAATCGGTCCAGTGGTTTAGGAGGAGGTGTGGAAGACCCCAAAGAACCCCCCAAAGGACCCCATCTAAAGAAACACCTATCCTATGTTGGTTCTCCCGTTGCGTAAAATATTTGTGCCAAGTTTGGTTGAAATCGGTCCATTGGTTTAGGAGGAGATGTGGAACATACATACATAGATACATACAGTGACTTTTATATATCTTAAGATGTATAAAATTAGTATGTAATAACAGGTATGTGTACTTGTTATTTTTTTGGAACGGTATTTTCATACCTATTATTTTGAAATAACAGTTTAGCCCACCTCTAAATAAAACCCGTATAGACTGGCAACTGCAGTTGCATCTGTGTATGAGCCATAGGTTTTGCGGAGCCTGTAATCTGGCGGCATGGTGTGGCGATAACCGAGCCTGACCGAGCCGCGAATCATGGTGGGGAGCTTAGCTGATTATGGTACGAATTTTAACGAAGATGTCCGAACATTTTACCGCGCTTATTATACTTGTCGTGCTTATTATAGCCTAAACTACTGTGCGAAAGGTAGCCTAAAACACTGTAGGCACTTTTGTGTGTGTGTGTGTGTGTGTGTGTGTGTGTGTGTGTGTGTGTGTGTGTGTGGAGGGGGTACACAATTTAATTTGATAAATGTACTCAGTAATCTAGTTAAAAAATATAGCGAATGAAATATATGAAATGAGGTAGGTAAAGTAAATAAAATTTTATAAGCACTGTTTATTTTACTCAGCTGTCATTTCAACTGGTATTAATTTTTAAATCTGTCTGAGTACTTTACATGTAAAAATGTAAATTTTACTTTTTCCATGTGTCTTTGATAAATGTAGCATAGCACATCAGGTATAAAAAGTACCCTCTCACATCAACAATAAATTAATTATCTTATTTATCTAAGTGTCAGCAAGTGAAATTGGTGCAAATGCCGCTGTTCACAACTGGCAGAACAGTGTACTGTGTGTGTGTGTGTGTGTGTGTGTGCGCACGCGCGCGTGCGTATGCTATTTTCTGTTTCTTTAGTTGTACTTGTTTCGTTTAAAATGTCTTCTAATATGACTCCTTCATTCGGAATATCTATAAAGAGTGTATCTTCATTCTCCCTTTTCTCAGGAATCCTATTGCTAAGTATTCCACAAACAAGGTGAATATGTTTGCACATATTGTTTCGTATGGCACTGTCCATACACGAACACACAAACTCATGAAAGCAAGAGTTACAGTGTATGCACTGTAAATGACATGATGTGCAGTGTTTAATCCGTTTAACAAATGTAATATGGCACAGATTGTTTTATCCAGTCGTTTAATCCGTTTTCCTTTTAGATAACAATATTTTAGTATTTTATTAAAATTTTCTATTGACATGTTAGTGTTTATGCCTAAATGAATCCGATAACAGTAGACCCATGGTCTGTATTGTTTCTTATTAATATGTTGTTTTATAAAATATTTATAAAATGAATGTGTTTCTTCATCATTAAACAGTCTTTTTAAAACTTCATGGAGCATTTATAAAAAATTAGTGTTCCTAGTCGGTGGTGATATATTTATAATCAGTGGACAACAAAATCCAGGAATTCATTCAATTAAGGTACTACATTAAAATTGAATATTTTATTATTAAATAGAATAAACACATGCAATAAACACAGGACATGAATTCCCAGACATAACCAATGTAACACTAATAAAACATATACCACACAAAGGCACCATAATGAACATTTGGGAAAATTTACAAATATACAAACATAAAACAGAAAACAAACTAATACCTGAACAAATACAAATCAATACAAAACATGACACAATATTCAAAGCACTCAACATTGAAAATACACAAAAAATTAACACATACACCACAATCACACACAATAAAACCAATTTGAAATACCAGAAGCCAACAGGAAGCCACAATAATAATAGTCAACCAACAACACATATGTACTTCACCAGACAAAAAAACCGGAAGGCTGAGGATGGGTACAAGATAGTACCCGAAACATGTTACAAAAAAGGAAAAAAATAACATCTTGAGGTAAATTTAATTATAAATATTAAATGTATTAAATAGAATAATATAATAAATGTTAAAATATGATTACGTTAAGGTAATATTTATTATTAAGAAAAATTGTTGCAAGAAAAATCGCTGCATGTGCCAACCAACTAAATTTCTTATAAAACCGCCAATATCTCGAAAACGAAAAAGCCGATTTTATTGAAACAAAAGCAAAATAAAATTTGGAATTTTCTATAATTTTCACTCGCTGACACCATATAGTTATCTCTCATAAAACGAATGTTTGTCGCGTGCCGAAAATTTCACTACATGAAAATTAGAAAAGAAATTTCGTAACATGGAACCGTCTGAAGACTCTGTTTTTTAAATTGTTAAAACTATCGTTTAAAATTTATACCTAAACCCATCCTCAATCTTCAAGGAACACGGTGGTGAAAGAATTTTAAAAATCAGAGCAGCTGTTACTGAAATTATGACGGGCAATGAAACATTCGCATTCTCTCGCGCTCTCGCCCCACCATGCGGCTCGGTTATCTCCCCACCATGAAGCCAGATTTCAGGCTCCGCAAAACCTATGGCTCATACACAGACGCAAGTGTCATTTGAAGTGTTTAAAAAAAAGAACATCTACTAACACTAACATAAAAGTAAATATAATTATTTCACGACTCGGAACACAAAACGTTTTATGGGTAAAAACGTAAACGTTTTACCTTATAACTTAACAGGTTTTCACTTTTAAAAAGCTTCTTCAGAGGTCTTGACGTAGTGAAATAATTAGTTATATATAGTTAAGTTATTTAAACAGTTATTTAAATATAGTTACTTATATTTAGTTAAGTACCGGACACGTCATGGACAAAAATAATCCAAGAACACTACAGTGTTTATAATAAAACAAACATGAAAATGCGCCGCCGCAGTAATCTATAGGGTAAATTCTTTTCACTGACTTCAATTTGACTGGCTTCCTGCAATTTTTTATTGCATTGTTACTATAAATTCACAGTAGCAACTAGTACAACTAAAGAAACAGAAAATAGCATACGCGCGCGCGCGCGCGCACACACACACACACAGTACACTGTTCTGCCAGTTGTGAACAGCGGCATTTGCACCAATTTCACTTGCTGACACTTAGATAAATAAGATAATTAATTTATTGTTGATGTGAGAGGGTACTTTTTATACCTGATGTGCTATGCTACATTTATCAAAGACACATGGAAAAAGTAAAATTTACATTTTTACATGTAAAGTACTCAGACAGATTTAAAAATTAATACCAGTTGTAATGACAGCTGAGTAAAATAAACAGTGCTTATAAAATTTTATTTACTTTACCTACCTCATTTCATATATTTCATTCGCTATATTTTTTAACTAGATTACTGAGTACATTTATCAAATTAAATTGTGTACCCCCTCCACACACACACACACACACACACACACACACACACACACACACACACACACACACACACACACACACACACACACACACACACACACACACACACACACAAGTGCCTACAGTGTTTTAGGCTACCTTTCGCACAGTAGTTTAGGCTATAATAAGCACGACAAGTATAATAAGCGCAGTAAAATGTTCGGACATCTTCGTTAAAATTCGTACCATAATCAGCTAAGTTCCCCACCATGATTCGCGGCTCGGTCAGGCTCGGTTATCGCCACACCATGCCGCCAGATTACAGGCTCCGCAAAACCTATGGCTCATACACAGACGCAAGTGCAGTTGCCAGTCTATACGGGTTTTATTTAGAGGTGGGCTAAACTGTTATTTCAAAATAATAGGTATGAAAATACCGTTCCAAAAAAATAACAAGTACACATACCTGTTATTACATACTAATTTTATACATCTTAATATATATAAAAGTCACTGTATGTATCTATGTATGTATGTTCCACATCTCCTCCTAAACCAATGGACCGATTTCAACCAAACTTGGCACAAATATTTTACGCAACGGGAGAACCAACATAGGATAGGTGTTTCTTTAGATGGGGTCCTTTGGGGGGTTCTTTGGGGTCTTCCACATCTCCTCCTAAACCACTGGACCGATTTCAACCAAACTTGGCACAAATATTTTACACAATGGGAGAACCAACATAGGATAGATGTTTTTTCGATGGGGTCCTTTGGGGTCTTCCACATCTCCTCCTAAACCACTGGACCGATTTCAACCAAACTTGGCACAAATATTTTACGCAACGGGAGAACCAACATAGGACAGGTGTTTTTTTCGATATGATCCTCTGGGGGGTCCTTTGGGTCTTAAAAAAACTATTAGATCTGGTTACCATGGCAACCCAATAGAATATATTCTGGTTACCATCCAGAAGATTCTGGTTTTCCATTGGTGGAAGTCTCCCGCATAGGAAATAGCGCGGGAGTTGTCAGACGGGCCTTCCCCGGGGTCCGTCCACAGAACCCGGAGAGTCTTAGGTCGGATCTCGCGAAAAACGGCCGGGCCAGAGTCCCAGTGCCTCGCCCGGCATGTCGATGGCTTTACGGGCTTCGGAGAACCTTCCTTACCCCAGGGAGGTCTCTGACCAAGTCCTAGCGCGGGAGTTCGACCGGCCTGGATGCCGGAAAAAGCAGGCGGTGTCCCGGCGTAGGTAGAAGCCTCCCGCGTAGGTAATAGCGCGGGAGTCGTCCAACGGGCCTTCCCCGGAGTCCGTCCACGGAACCCGGGGAGACTTAGGTCGGATCCTGCGAAAGACGGCGAGGCCAGAGTCCACGGTTCTTATAAATAAAGATGATATAGGTTATGATATCGAAGGTGGTGTATGCATCTTAAGAAACGTCTTAATAGTGCGTGAATTCAGAGTTGTTTCAGTTTGAATTTAAAAGTGGATAAGTTAAGATCGAAGTAACTTATAAACGAGTATAAAAAAAAGTTTTGATAGCGAATGTATTCAGATCATAGTGTCCAGACAATATAAATGCGCTTGCTTCAGTTTGAATTTAAAAATTGATAAGCTGAAATCTATAGAGGTATTTTATTGTTAGAATAAGATTAGGAGACACTAATTTAACAAATACCTTATTTCAACATTAACACAATGAATTATAAAACGACAGTTAAATACGCAGTGCGTGCAAGTACTGTAGACATTTTATTAAAAACTAATTTAGCTGTTCGCCCTCTCCCAGAGTTAGAAATCGAGCAGGAGCATCACGCGCAACAGAATTCTTCTCCAGATATTTGAATACAGTTTATGACATGTTCTTAAACAGGTGCGCTACAGAGTATTCCTCCAGTGAGAATGCGAACGTAACAATATAAGGAAGATTATACAATATACAAGTAATATAACGTTAGAACAAGAATAGGTGCCTATGAGCCTATGAATAAATTATGAACCCGAGCAAAGCTATGGTACTATGAACTCCACCGATGCTATGGTAACCAGAATCTATTCTATTGGGTTGCCATGGTAACCAGATCTAATAGTTTTTTTAAGACCCAAAGGACCCCCCAGAGAATCATATCGAAAAAAACACCTGTCCTATGTTGGTTCTCCCGTTGCGTAAAATATTTGTGCCAAGTTTGGTTGAGATCGGTCCAGTGGTTTAGGAGGAGATGTGGAACATACATACATAGATACATCACTGAAAACAACAGAGTTTTTGACCAAAAACTATATGGCCGCCATCCCACACCCTCCATATTCACCAGATTTAGCCCCCTGTGATTTTTCTCTGTTCCCGAAAATAAAAATTCACATGAAAGGTCACCGTTTTGACACTGTAGAAGACATTAAGAAAAAAAACACAGGAGGTGCTTGACAGCCTTCAGCAAAAGACTTTTTTTGACACTTTCCAGGCATGGAAACAACGCTGGATTCGTTGTATCAATTCGCAGGGAGACTACTTTGAAGGAGATGGGAGCCATTAATGGCCTAGGTAAGCAAAAAGAATTTATTAGACCTAGTCCGGGAACTTTCTGATAGCACCTCGTACAATGATTTTTATTTATATTAAGATTACTGTTTAAAAGAAAGTAAGAAACAAGAGAATTTATTGGCCTATCTCCCTTTGGGAATACCAATTTAAGTTTTTACTAAGAGTAAACAAACTAACATTGGTTAGACAAATCAGTTGCGAAACTCAGGGCAATGAAATAATTTAGAGTACACGTAATACCACAACAAATAATGTAAAAAAAAAACATCAGAATAAATGAAATTTTACAAATAAAAACAACTGTAATAAAATAAATATAAATAAATAAATAAAAACTTATAAATAATAAGCAACAACAAAAGTAAATTAAATACATTACATACCTGGATAATCCTCAGATCCATTCACCAGTGTACACAGAATATACAAGTCATGAACTAATCTTTGTTACACCTATTCACATTACAATTTGTTTCACTCAAATAACACATTATAGGTAAAATTAAACTTTTGAATGGTTTTTAAAATACTAGAATTTCAGTTATTCAGACACTATTTCAAATTTGTATTTAAAAATATCAGCTGTTGTACTTTCCTCGATGTTAATCGTGTTCTTCTTTCAGATAAAATTATTCCCACTCTGGAAAATATCCTTTCACAGGGAACGGATTTTGCAACCATGTTACATCTAGTTCTGACCAAATGTGCAAGATTAGGGTATACACATTGGTGATCTTTCCACCACAGCAAGGGATTTTCGCTTCTCTCTATTGGTGTGTCTTGAAGATATTTATCTACTTCTTGTATAGGCATTGATAAAGGTGTCCCTATTTGTTTAACTTTGCTTATCTGGTTTTTATAATGGTTCCAAATTGAAACTGTTTCCTCCTCTGTTATGTTAGGTTGTAGATTTCCTTTGGTTTCAATGCTTGTATTGGTTCTTGAATTTTTTGTAATTTGTGAAGATACTAGTTCAGCTGCATATTTTTTTGTATTTTCTAGAGACGTATTGTCTTCAAAAAAGTAGTGTTTGTACCTGGGGTCAAGCATCATGCAAAGTGAAATTGTTTTGCTTTTTTCCAAATTAGCAAACCTTACAGAAATTCCTTCTAGAAGTATAAGTGCAATTTCTCTGACAAGTGGTTTAGTTAATTTCACACTTACCTGTTGTATTGATAATTTTAATCCTTGGTTATAGGTATTATCTGGCTGGTGGTGATATATTTCTCTCCACTCATTTCTTTTGTTACCTCCTCACAAGGTTGCAGAATAGCACACAGTTCTTTACAAATTCCCCATTCTTAAGCTGATAATGTTTCTATGTCTGTTGCTAGTAATGCCAGAGAGTGTTTTACAGCGTCCTCCAGTTCAAAAAATCGTTTAAGCATATAGTAAACAGAATTCCAGCGTGTTACAACATCTTGCAGAAGTTTTTTAGGTTGCTGAACACCTACCTGTTCTTGATATTTTGTGAGTTTTAAATGTGCAATATTACTTCTCTTAAAAAATGTTACAATTGTTTTTACTTTTTTGATTATGTTATTTACAATTAACAGGCTATCTTGGATAATTAAATTTAATGTGTGAGCATAACATCCAAAATGCTTCCACTTAAGTATGCTTTGTGTAGCACTAGTAATATTTATGGCATTATCAGTAATAACAATTGAAATTTTTCTAGACAAGTCCCATTCATTTATAATACGCAAAATTTCATCTGCTAAATTTTGAGATGTTTTATTTATTTTGATAACTGAATAGTCTAATAGTATATGTTTCATTTAAAAATCCTGATTAATGTAATGTGCAGTAATTGCATTAAAAGTTTCATTTGTTGAAGAAGACCATGTGTCAGTTGTTAAGCAAATACTTGGTGCATCTTTTTTAATAGATTCTTTCATTTCATTTACTTTTGTTTGATAATAAGCTGGTAACATTGTGTTAGCAAAATACTTTCTAGAATGAATTTGATAACTAGGGGCACAAGTATTCATCAAATTTCGGAAACCTCTGTCTTCAACAACTGTAAATGGTTGAAGATCCCAAATAAAAAAATTTCATTATGGCCTCATCAATTTTGTTTTTATCAGATACTGCTAATTTTTTGGGTATGTAGGTTGATATTGACATTTGTTTTTTACTTGTTGGAACAGGCAACTGAAATGATGACGGTTGATTTTGGAAGGTGTCAGTAGCTCTTGAAGTGGTTGGTCTCTCTGGACTAAAAAAATGGGAGGAAGATTCAACTACTAAGTTTTCTTGCACATCTGGTCCTATTTGCAATATATCACCTGAAGAAGTTTCTGTTCTTGGCAAAGATTGCACAGCAGTTTGGGTGGATATAGTTGGAAGAGCAACTGTTGGATGCTTTCTTTGTAAATGTAAATGTTTTTTTAAATTACTAACTGAACTTTTATACGATAGACTTGTTTTGCAAATCTTGCACAATGCAATATAGTTACTAACTGGTTCAAAAAAACTCCACACGTCACTCGTTTTTCTTCTTGGATCCATGTCACCAAAATTTAAAAAATAAAACGTATGCGAACCTAACCTAACACAACCCACAACTGTCACAGCAATACTTAAACAGGCTTCCCATTAGAGGTGGGCCGATATACCTGAAATAGGTATTTTGGAACGATATTTTTGTGGAACGGATGTAACAGTGACTGAAAAGTTGAAATACCTGTTATTCGCTGCGACGCTGTTCCGAGTCGAGACACGCCCCCTACGCACCTACACAGACACACACACACACACACAAAAAGTACGCAAGATCACGTAAACGAATATGCCAAGGCCAAATACCAGGCGTACAAAAATATCGCTGGAACGCAAGGAACAGCCAGTAACGCGTATTTAAAATACTAGGTATTTCAAATACTAGTGGTATCACCGATACACAAGGAACAACGCGTTCCAGAGTAACAGTAGTATTTTAGTAACACCTAATATTTTAGGAACACCTAGTATTTTAGGAACATGTATATCAAGCATATTTCGAGTAGGAACTATAATAGTACGAGCCACTTTTTCGTCCTGTATACTTCATTCTGCGCAAAGAGCGGAGCTGTTTTTAATAAAGGAAAAAATTCATCCTGATGTTACATTTATTCTCGTGTGATATGCAGATATATAATACAGATTATATGCTAATAAATTATATATTATACTAGTCACCAACTTGTAACTAAAATCGGTTGGTAAAACGTTATGTTTTTACTCAAAAAAACTTTATGTTCCGAGTCGTTAGTGAAATAGTTGTATTTAATTATATTGAGTTATAACCTATAGAGTGGCTGATGTTGATAAGCTATATTATACTTTTTATTAATGTGATTTTAACTTCACTACACATCTCACGTAAATGATGAGATTGTTGTAATGGACATTTATGCACTTTACCTAGTCCTGTTCCTTAAATATCTGTAATGCATTTAATTTACTTTTGTTGTTGCTTATTATTTATAAGTTTTTATTTATGTATTTATATTTATTTTATTACAATTTGTTTTTTATTTTGATTTGTAAAATTTTGTTTATTCTCATTCACTCTTGTGGCTTACTGTTATGTTTTTATTATACGTTTCTGATGTTTTTTCACATTATTTTTTGTGGTATTACGTGTAGGCCTACTCTAAATTATTTAATTGCCCCGAGTTTCGCAACTGATTTGTCTAACCCAATGTTAGTTTGTTTATTACTAGTGAAAACTTAAATTGGTATTCCCAAAGGGAGATAGGCCTATAAATTCTCTTGTTTCTTATTTTCATTTAAACAGTAATGGTTTAATAAAGTCACAGTGTAAAGTAACCTAAGGCGAAGCTAGGGGGGGCCAAGGGGGCAGCCGCCCCGGGCGGCATAGCCAGGAGGGCGGCAAAGTGAGCATTGACTTGAATAAATTGTTTTCAGTTTATAAAACTACAAACAACTTGTTTCTTTGATATGATATTGTTTTCCTTAACGAATACAGGAATATAAGATTTTCTTAATATAAGATTAAGAACTAAAACAAGTTCCAAAGAGTTTATGAAGTATTTTATTCAAGGAAAATCGAACCCTGAATGTCAAAATATTACAATTAACAAGGAATCAACTTGCGATCATAAAATGGATGTTATTAGCGACGAGGCTGTTCATAAATACAGTAAAGTTAACGGCATGAATACTTCAAACTGTGAAAGTGTTAAAGTACAATTACAAGATTCAGTTGTTTCTAGTATCATGGATGTGTTGCATCGTGCAGTCTTGAAATTACAGGCGATGAAGGACAGAACATTACTAACAACTATGTAGACCGTGTTCCCGGTACTTCTCTACAAGATATGGGAGCTTGGCCAAGCGAGAAATCTCAATCCTTCCGAGATATAATATATAATGGTGAATAGCGGAACATGTCAGTTGCAGAACAAGGGCAGCCATTTTCCTGAAGATGAAGCTGGACGATCCTTAAAAAAGTATTGGTTTGATAAAACCTTGCAAAGTGGCGAAAAGGTAACATTTGGATGTGTTTTTCTCCAACTAAAAAAATCTCTATTTTGGTTTTGTTACATTTATTTCCACAAAATAAAAAACTATCAAAGAAGCCATTTCAATAGGAAAAGTGGGGTTTCGTCGTGGCGAAAATGCAGGATCCCCGTATTCAGGATCATGAAAATAGTCCTGCTCATTGCTCTGCGTTTTTTGAATGGAAGGAATTGGAACGTTCTTAGGGGGACTTATTGATGACCTATTTCAGGAACAAATGAGTAAAGCAGTTAAGACATGGAAAGAAATCCTCGAACGGGTCACTGCCACAGTACAAACTCTTTTAGAACAAAATCTGGCACTGATAGGGCTGATAGGAGTCAATTACTAACGATCCAAATCCTGGAAACTTTCTGGCTTTGTTAAAATACTTGGATAAATTTTGAACGTATAAAAATATACTTTGTGCATAACGTGTTAAAATAATTTATTATGCTTTGGATAACTAAAGCATTGGCACTTCTGGAGATGCTAACGGACAAATTAAAAGTTTGGAGGAATGAGCTGTGTGATAATGTCGCTACTAAGGCAGAGCAGGTATGTAATGAATGGAGTTTCAGTATAACAAAAGGGATAAGAAGGAAGCGCACGATACCAGAGGAGTATGCAGACGATTCTGCATTAACCGTTCGGCAAGAAATGCGACGTTCTCTAATAGAAATTTGGACAAACTGTCAGTTGAAATTTCAAGCCGTTTCTCTAACATAAAAGAGTTAGAAAAACGTTTTGCGTCGCCTGTAAATTTGAGGCGTACGTAAATGATGGGGATATAGATTTTAAGGAACAGCTTTCCCAGATCAGTATTAAGTGCACAGTGCTTGCGAAATCCACAAACCTAAACAGTGAAGAATTGTTCAGTGACTTGAAGACGTCATACTTTTATTTAAAAGGGAAAAAGTTAACGGAGAACAAAAAGACTACACCTCATGGACGGCTACAATACATTTCTTCAATAAGATTAGAAGCCTACAAAACACTAGAAACAGCTTCAAAAATTTTTCTTACTTTACAAGTGTATGTGCCTTCTTGTGAAAGATCGTTTAGTAAACTTAAATTGATTAAATCGTACCTACCATCAACAATCAACAAATCGTACCTAGGTCTCAAGACAGGGTATCAAATCTAGCGGTACTTCCAATTGAAAACGACATTGCTTCGTCTTTAGATAATCGTGATTTAATAACCCACCTTGCAGCAATTAAGACCAGGAATGTTACATGTTAAAATGTCTCGTTTTAAATATTTATATTAAGAAATAAATATTTAAAATGTATATTAAAAGTAAATATTAAGTAGGCTATTTATTAATAGAAGACGGAACCATTAACTTGTAATGGTAAGTGATTTATTTTATTACTTTTAATGTAATTCTTTGTTTAACTTTATGTTGCTTTAGGATAATGTTTTGATGACGCGTTTTAGACCTACTAGAAATTTGCATGTTTATTAGAACATTTTTTCGTTATAAATTTTTTATATTACTACATGTTTTGTAGTCTACATTTGTTAATAATAAATGTATACAAACTTAATACCGGTAATATTATAATACGTAATTTCTTAATTTTGACTTAACAAATATTGTTAAGACGTTTGCTGGACGTGTTTTTATAAAAAAATCTACACATCTGCATTTATTAAGTACTTTGTTCACTGGATGAGCTTCATTTTTGCTATTTTGTCCCCCTTTAATTGTGATGGTGAGGGGCCGGCTACCTCCTTGCCCCGGGCGCCAAAAAGCCTAGCTACGCCACTGAAAGTAACACTGTTAATACTTTTAGTTTCAATTTATTTCTTATAACAAATTATATAGTATAGGTTATATAATATCTTCAAATAAATACACAGCAAGTAGGTTTATTAATATATTAATAGGTTTATCTAGGTGAAAATAAACCTACTTGCAGTGTATTTATTTGAAGATATTACATAGGAGACCTGCGGGAAACTCAAAACGAGTTACTTACAAAGGATAATATAGGTTATGTATATATAGTATATAATAACAGGTATTTGTACCTGTTATTTTTTTTGGAACGGTATTTTCATACCTAGTATTTTAAAATAACAGTTTAGCCCACCTCTACTTCACATAGTATGGGGAGGGGTTCCCGATCGGTGGTAGGCATACCACCAGTGGTAAGCAAGAAGACCTAGCTAGGAAAAAAGTATTTACTTAAAAAATAAATAAATACAAATTTATGTTCAAAACAATAATAAATTTTTATCCGACGTAATTTAAACCAATTACCCTTACGGAATTAGATTTAAGGAACAGGACTTGATATAGATAAAGTGCATAAACGTCCATTATAACAATCTCATCATTTACCTGAGATGTGTAGTGCAGTTAAAATCACATTATAATTATAGCCTATCAACATCAGCCACTCTATAAGTTATAACACAATATAATTCGTTATTTCAAAATTTACCAAGTTGGTGATTAGTATAATATATAATTTATTAGCATATAATCTGTATTATATATCTGCATATCACACGAGAATAAATGTAACATCAGGATGAATTTTTTCCTTTATTAAAAACAGCTTCGTCTCTTTGCGCAGAATGAAGTATTCAGGACGAAAAAGTGGCTTCGTACCAGCTCCTACTCGAAATACGCTGGATACTACTTGTTCCTAAAATACTAGGTGTTCCTAAAATACTACTGTTCCTCTGATACGCCTAGTATTTGTAATACGCGTTTACTTGTTGTTCCTTGTGTATCGGTGATACCACAAGTATTTGAAATACCTAGTATTTTAAATACTCGTGTACTGGCTGTTCCTTGCGTACCAGCGATAATTTTGTACGCCTAGTATTTGGCCTTGGCGTATTCGTTTACTTGTTACTTGCGTACTTTGTGTGTGTGTGTGTGTGTGTGTCTGTATTGGACCGCAGGGGGGGGTGCCTCGACTCGGAACAGCGTCGCCGTGAAATAACAGGTATTTCAACTTTTCAGTCACTGTTACATCCGTTCCACAAAAATATCGTTCTAAAATACCTGTTAGAGGTATATTGGCCCACCTCCTTTTATATTATGAAAGCATAGCAACAGCTGATCTTGTGAAAGTTGTTTTTTAGATTTTTTTGTGTTTGCGGTTGTTCCTAGGCCTAAATGCAATTTAAAAAATATAAGTGTTAGGCTATTTGATATGTTTTAAAATTAGTGTAAACTGTTTGTTTTCATCATTATTTTAGTTTATCGTCAGATATTTGCTGAAAAGTGTTTGTACCTCGTGAGACCCATTGTGCATTACGTACTCGATTGGTAGTTGAGGTTATGTTTGATTGTTTACAAAACTATCTGGTGGTGTGCGTTTATATTTACATTTTCAGCGTGTTTTCTGCTGTCATTCTGAGATTTATTCATATTTTTTTGTTTTTTGTATTTTATATATTTCATTTATTTTACATTTCTTGAACTAGTTTCGTTATATAAAATGTCTAATAAAATTCTGTCAGATGAAGACATTATTGCCATGTTAAACATACCTTTGGCAATACCATTAGATAGTGATGATGAACTTGATATCTCTGATGACGAATTTGATAGTGAAGATAATCCGATATCCAAAACCCCTATTGTCAGATTGTCGGATTTAACCCCACTAATTGCCTATATACCACCAATGTCAGAATCAGAACTTTTAGCCCCAGTGTCTGTGCCTAACTTGGAAAAATGTGATGATTATCAATCAGAACTACTAGTTACCTGCGAGCCATCAACTTCTACACAACCAACTATTTTGAATGAGCCATCTGTAGGAAACAGAAAAGGTACAAATCGCAAATTACCTGCAACAGAGTAGCCTACCAACGGATACGAAGTAACACCCTCTACCAAACACTTGAGTCCGCAGACTGACAACGTGAAGCCACTCGGGCAACTTCGGCTACCTTCGTTCTCATCTATGCCCACCTATATTCTGTTGTCAGATGTGAGTTTAGTTTGGTAAACGTTTGGTTAAAGTTTGTGTACAATTTTATTTAGCACAATAATTTTATTAAGTTCACGGCTTCAAATACGTAAACTCAAGAGTAAATTTTTCGTGTATTCAAGTGTCTGTGTGTATTCGTGTCTAACCTACCTATACATGTCCTGTAAGCATTTCGATGTTTCATTTTAAAGTTTTGTCATTTTATTTTTAGTGTAACAGTTTTTATTAGGTACACACGCTGTAAGTGTTCGATGTGAAGTTCGTGTAACATTTCAAAGGAGTCTTGTCAATTTAAGGGGGGGGGACCGTATATGTTAAAATGCCATTTTCTCAGCATCTATTTTGTGCTACAGACTTGAAATTTGTACAGGTTAATCATCACACTTTCAGATTGTTATGGCACTAGAATAATAAATTTATAAATTTAAAAAATTTATAATTTTCTAAATTTTTTATACTTTTTAAATAAAAACCTTTTTTATTTCGGTCAGTTTGTAAAACATTTTTATAATTCTAGTAGACAAATGTTATTAGTAGAATAACTGTACAAATTTTAACTTCCTATGTTATAAAGGTAATTATATAATTCTCAAAGATAAATAATAAACACAATTGAGAATAAATTCATATAATGCCATTTCTTACATACCATTTATTACCCTGAATTGTACATTTTGTTTCAGCGTTTATCACTCCAGAAACAAAAATAATTGATTAAATTGACTCCAGATAAATACGAAACCAACCTGCGAAGTTAGTGCACAGGTAAAGAGGAGTTTTAGCGCAACTGATTACAGCAATATATATCAAAACCAACATTGTGAGTACAAAAAACTGAACTTAAAAACCGGCAAAAAATTATAAAATAAGTTTTCTTAATAAACGTATATTTCATATAGTAATGCGATGATGTAGTCAAAAGGTTCATATTTATCTGGGAGCCAGTGAAATTGTGTTTGTTTCTGGAGGAAACAAAGGTTAAAACAAAAACTACAATTCAGGGTAATAAATGGAGTACAACGATATGGTTAAATTAATTCTATATTATGTTTTAATATTTAACTGTGACCACAATCAATATTCATTTTAATATTCAATTCATCCGCTATGCACACAGGAAAATCCCGATTTGGATAAAAATACGTGGATTTCATTATACACATAAGTGTGGTGTGTGGGTTGACGAGAGAGTAGACAGTAGCGGCGGACGAACAGTAACGAAGTTGCCCGAGTGGCTTCACGCTGTCAGTCTGCAGACTCAAGTCTACCCGAACCACCAGGTATTGTAAAATTTAGAAATGTTATTTGGAAGAAAAACAAAATGGAAAGGCAAAAAGAGGATATTGAATTCTCTGGCATAAGTACTTTACCAACAGAAATATTTAATTTACAAACACCCTTGCAATTTTTTAATTTTTTTGTTACTGAAGAATTATTAGAGCATATTTGTAATGAGACGCACAAGTACAGTATTCAATTAGATGTTAACAAGCCTTTTTACCTCACAAAAACTGACTTAAAAAGTTTCTAGGTCTATGTGTTATGATGTCATTAATTCATGTTCCTAACTGCAGAAATTACTGGAATGAGGTTCTTGGAAATAGATCAATAATTGAAACTATGCCTGTAAATCAGTTTGAAAGTATTAAAAAATACTTACACTTCAATGATAATGACACTGCTGTACCATTTAATGATTTTAGGCATGATAGACTTCATAAATTAAGGCCATTTCTGGATTCTATTAATGAGAGGTTTGCTTTGGTACCTCTTGAAGAGTTGCTTGTTATCGATCAGCAAATGTGTGCTACAAAGGCGAGTCATTTTCTAAATCAGTTTATGCCTGCAAAGCCACACAGATGGGGATACAAACTTTTCATTCTTGCTGGAGTAAGTGGCTTTGTAAACAAAGTAGAAGTATACACTGGGTTAGAAAATGATACTCTGCTTACAGCTCAACTGGGAGAACGAGACTTAGGACCAAACGCAAATATAGTTGTAAGACTCTCTCGAATTATTCCGAGCAATTGTCACCATAAGCTATACTTCGATAATTATTACACAACTCTTCCTCTTCTTGTGGAACTGGAAAAGAGACAGGTCCATGGTCTGGGTACCTTTCGCAGAAATCAATTTCCTGGCATTAAACTTCTTAATGAAAAGGATAAGAACAAAATGCCTTGTGGGTACTCTGAAGAGTGCACTACTTCAATTGAAGGAGTAGAGATATCACCAGTAGGCTGGAAAGATAACAGAACCATTACTTTGGCTTCAACATTTGTAGAGAAGAACCTAAAACATTAGTGAAAAGGTATGATAGGAAAGAACGCAAAACAATTAATGTCGACTGTCCCCAAATAGTTACTGTATACAATAGACACATGGGAGGAGTTGACCTATTGGACAGCATGATTGGTAGGTATAAGAATATTTTAAGAAGCAAAAAATGGTATTTTAGGTTATTTTACCATTTACTAGATTTGGTAATTGTAAATTCCTGGTTGCTGTATAAAAGAAATTGTTCAGAAGGGGGTGAAAAAGCTAAATTAGGACTTGCTCAGTTTCGCACAGAAATTGGTGTAGCCTTATGCAAGTATGGGCAACCCATCACTCCATCATAAGGTCGGCCACGAAATGAAGTAGAAGAACAGATACAACTAAAAAACAAAAAAGGCCCAGCAGCTACAGCACCACCAAGAGATGTGAGACTCGATCAAACATCACACTGGCCCCTCTTTTGTGATACACGTCAGCGTTGCAAATTACCAGGATGTGGTGCTAAAACATTTTCTAAATGTACTAAGTGTGATGTCCACTTGTGTCTCCACAATAAAAAGAACTGTTTTGTCAGTGAACTCTGGTCCAGACATGAATGTATGTGTGACAATAATTTAAAGATAGTTATTTAATGAAATTTACATTTTGCAATTCAGACAATGCCATTGGAAGAAGTGCACTTAGACGTGTGTGTTGATGTAATATTATTGCAAAAGTGCAATAATATTGGAATGATATAAAATATAGTTAATTATGACCATAATTAACTAATAATAAACAAGTGAGTAATATACAAATAACGTGTGGAAAATTGCACATATAAAGCTAATGCTGGTTTGAACATATAAAGTTTGTTTTCACTCTTCTTGGGTGAAAGAACCCAAAACTTTTTTTCTACTTTTATCTAGACACTAAGTAGAAGATATTACAATCAACTCAGTCTATACAGACAGAGAATTCTAAGGTTTGCCGGTTTTTCCAGCTTCATTGAACCAAGTATATGCATGTATACAGTGGCGTACGCAGGGGGCTCAAGCCCTCCCCAACCACAAAAATGTAATATGTCTTCCTTAATTTACTTAAGCCTCTCCAAAAATTACAAAATTGCATATTTCGGCCGATTTGGACGGAGATATAAATACTAACAAAATAAGTAGTTCATAATAACAATTATTACTTCAGTTATAATTTATAAGTTCATTGAGCGGTGTATTACGCTGAGTGTAACGTTCAGTAAGCTACCTGTTCTCTCTCTCTCTCTCTCGCGCGCGCTCTCATTTGACGGCGCGGCCACATGCATGCCACTACCAGTGAACCCTATATAACTAATGATATTATAACCCTATATAACTAAGAATGTTTACCTAAGTATTGAATAATGTTTTTATGAAACTTAGATAAGTACATAAACCTTTTTCATAAAAATATTATCTAATAGTTAAGTTAAATTCAGCATTTTTGTAATATCAGTCGATAAATAAAATTAAAATTTTAATAATGTTCCTAATTTCATATCTTGAATAATGGTGCTGTAATAATAAAAAAAAAAAAATTACTTTACATTTATATGAAATTTTAGGATAAATTTTTTTACTTAAAAAGAAAAATAGAATTGTTATATATATTATTATAAAATAATTAATTTGTAAAAATATTAATAATATTTTATTAAAAATGTATCGTATTTTCCAAACGTATAAACAAATCCTGCACACCGCGCATGCACGCACTCCACAGCATGCGTGCAAAATTTCGAGTTTTCATGCATGCCTGTGGCGTGCGAACAGAAATAATATATCCTCTACAAGATTCCATATATTCGTCATTTTCGGCAGTGATCGGAGGTAGTCGTTCAGACGATACTTACACCAGCCGTACACACTGTCATCGTCCGTCATTGTCGCGTTTGTGTTTGTTTAGCATTACGGTGTTTATTAAATTCGCCGTTTTTGTAGTTTTATTAGTGATTATTTGATTGTTTGTTGCGTCAAAGATTGAGACTAATAAGTCCAAACTTGATGAGAAGACAAGAGTACCAAAAAGGAAAGTCAGCATTTTGGATTTCTTTGTAACAAAAACTAATCTAGCGTAGTGTGATAGTGTAGCAGAAAGGCCTGCATGTTCATTGTCAACTTCTACATTGTATCAGCCAGATACTTGTGTTAGTGAGGCTTGTGGCAATGCAACAATGTTTCCGGGCTTGTTTCTGAATTCTCTGACAATAGTGAAACTATAAGTCCTGGGTGTTCTGACAAATGTTCTTTTACAAAACGAGTCTTCATTATTACGTAAAATAGCAGACATTAGTAATTTATTATTACAACATAAATCTCAAATTGATGGTAACCTGAAGTATGCCGTCCTTTGTAAAAATTACACTGAAAGTATGGTTGACCACAAATTTCCTGTAAAAAAAGAAGGTGCAATTATGTGCGATCATTCCATTATTCTTGTTATCACATATAAATCGCATAGAGCAAATGCTGGGCAGGAATTGGACGTGAAACAACACTACAAGCTAAATTTATATATTCCTTTTGTGATCACTGCGTTGTTGCGTTAGAAACCCGTTTCGGACCTGAGTTTGATAAAATTTGTCATTTTCAAGTATTTATAGATTAATTTCATCATCAAGGTTACTACTCGAGAGATCAAGGAGTCTGTTGCCTCTATCATTCACTCTGACATTTCCAAGATGGAACTGAAACTTGAGGCAGAAGTATGGAAGCAAAAGTAGGTGGATGAAGCAGATATGAATGTTCCAGTCCGAAAATTTTTAGAAGTACTGTGTGTACTCCAGTGACGTCAGCTGACCCAGAACGCTCCTTCTCTACTCTGAGGCGGTCGAAGATGTGACTGAGGTTTACAACATTGGAGACAGGGCTTAATGGGCTAGCTTCGCTCAATATTGTAACACCTCGCGGAAATTCCTTCTTACTACTTGCCCTACTTTGTTGGCGTTATTTGTAAGAAACAAACTTTCCACGTTTTGTGTTTATTTATTTATAATCGGATTATGTAGTATCTGTTTGGTGTAAATAATTTTTCCGTTAAATAAACCACGGGATCATTTGCGGTTTTTGCTCCTTGTAGGTACTACAGTTCAGTTGATAGAGAGAGAGGGAGTAAGTTCCTCTCTTTGTATACTGTGTTATCGTTTTATTAAACGTACTTTGCATCAGCTGTTTTCAAGAAGACAACAAGCAACAGGTTATGTTGGCCGTTTATACCTCGTACGCTATGATGACTGCGTTAGTTTTCGCACTCTTCTCTGCTATTTACCAGTTTCGTGTAACAAATTTGCTAGCTACAAAGAATAACATAAAGTCAATTCCCTCAAAAAGGTATTTATTAATTGATATTTGTTTATTTTCTGGAAACTATTAAATTCAGTTCAACGATTTTCAGATCGACTATTATCGAAATTACAACTTTCGATATAAGTATTTCTATCATACAACAGATATATTCAATTATAGTTATAAACAAAATTAATAAATTATTTATCTCAGGGTTTTTTGGGGATTCTTTGAGCTGTAAGAAAGTCAGAAATGCTTTGATAAGAGTATCATACTTTACAAGAAAATATTTTATTCTTAAAACTAGGTCAAAGAGTTCGTTTTTTAGACGCCAGAGCGCAAATTACATGAATTCACACAGCTGACAAACAAGAAACATGGCGGCTGTGATCGTTTTAATGAGATTATATTTTTACTGTTTTGAATTAAATAAATAAAGTTTATAATGTTCTCACTAAGTTTTCTTATGGATTGAATTATTTTGTACTGGTTTCTAGTGTTCGTTACTTGGTGGTGATGTGTAGTTTTTTAGTTTATGAAGCCTTTCTCACCAATGTCAGTGACTGAATAGGTTCCAATTTTCCAAGCTATCTGGTGGCCAGACAAATTTTCAATGTTTTTGGATATTCCCGCATCAATTAGTATGTTTCAAGTGATGTCCCAGACGTAGTTTCTTATGCTGATTCGTTTCTTCAGTTTTGAATAGTGAACGGTTCGAAATTTAGTTAATATTTCTGAAATTTGCTGGACATTATTTTTGTGTCATGTACCCTCTTTAAATCAAAATTAACAATTACCTCATGTTGTTACTTTCGTTACCGTTAGTAACCAAGAAAGTGATGAGTTTTTATTGGCTAACCTAGGTACAGTTTTAGTAATTAGGCTAGTATTAAGATATTATTAGTTCTTTCACCTTTTAGGAAAAATGCTCCTTTATAAAGGTTAACTCTAATTAAATTTAATTTACATAGTGTTTTTCTTCATACTATTACATATGCTTAGATACTTGTATGTTATAATTTAGGGGTGATAATCCATAGTTGTTTTTATTAACAAGATTCTTGTTTTTAAGGAACTATTTTCCCTTAACATTATTTTCTCATAACAATTACATAAACTTATTTAATATACCCTTCTGTCATCACCTGAAAGTGTTTTTTTAATACATTTAGTTTTCTTTTATATTTTCAGTTTACTAGATGTGTTTAATTAGTTCATTTCTGACTTTTATATTTGTAGATGTATTACTGCTCTAGGCCCTATTTTATTTTCCACTATCTCTTTATAATTTATTATAATTAACAGTGATTAATTCCTTCCCTAACCCTGGATCTTTTAGAACAATAAACATAATAATTTCCTACTTATACATTAAAATATTGCCTTTGTGGCCTAACAAAATAAAACAATAATAACTTACTACTTATTCTTTATTACAATATTCCTGCATCCTTATCACAACTTGTGATTGATGTCTCTTTAATTTCACATATATTATGTCGCACTTGGTGTACACTGCACTTCTATAGCACCACTCATTACACTGTTTATTCACTATTAAATAAATAATTGCTTATCTAATCCGTCGAGTGACTTACTTGTAATTCCGCTTGACGCGTTTCAGGGCATATGCCCCATCTTCAGAATAATTCCTCTTCACAGAACGTCAGACATTAAGATTAAAATGTAATAAATTAAAATTAAAATCCATGGTTTTAATCTTATATTATAAAATATAAACCATGGATTTTAATTTTAATTTATTACATTTTAATCTTAATGTCTGACGTTCTGTGAAGAGGAATTATTCTGAAGATGGGGCATATGGCCTGAAACGCGTCAAGCGGAATTACAAGTAAGTCACTCGACGGATTAGATAGGCAATTATTTATTTAATACAGTGACTTGGATACTTTAAAAATGAATATCACTATTAAAGTGTTTATTGTTTAGTGTACTATTAATCTACGACAAGGGTTTTATAATATACTTTAGTGTAATTCATTTCTGACTTGGGGAATGGTATACCTACTGACTTTTCTTATTATTAATAATAATAATAATAATAATAGGTATTTTATTTTTTATTAAAGAATATCGTACCTTTCGTTCACCCAGTATTAGGCACTGATTATGTAAGGTTACAATATTTACAGGGAAATCGAGATCTCTCCTGAAGATGTTGTTGAGCGACTTGCCAATAAAGGAAACATGAGAATGGACTTGAGTTTTTAAATTATAAGTTGCTTGGCTTGGACACAAATGCTTTACCTATTGTAAATTAATAGTTAACTTGATTCTTATTTACTGTATATTGTTTATTTTTTTATTTTTTAAACACTGCTGTTAATTTTGTAAGAATTCAGCTAATATGCACTTGTGTAAGTTTTCATTAATAAAGTATTAGTAAGATAGTAGTATAACAGTAAGAAGTATAACAGTTTAATGAAAAACTTTTTTTTTGTATTGACACAATAAGTTATTAGCAAGACATTTTGAAATATATAGTTGTTAAAATACAGTTGCAAAACTTTATTCCCAGTGCTACTGACTTTAATGTATACTATTATAGTATATTTGAAGTAAAATGAATCTGTTGTTAAATATTACAATAAACATAAAAATCAATTTAAAATATTTAGTTTTTGAAAGAAACAAGTATTACAAACAGAATCATCACTGTTGCACATCAGATTTTCCGATGTGATGATGAGCTGTGAAGCTTGAAAGCACTAATCGGAATAATTTTTCTATAGTGGTGTGCAACAGTGATAATTCTGTTTGTGATTATAACCACTAACACAACTTTCTTAATTAAAAAAGTGTGGTTTTTAAAATTACTGATTATAAAATAGATTGACCATAAGTCCCCCAATCACGAATAATACATTTTTAATAAAGAAAATGTGAAACCTACTAAAATAATATGGCTAATAATAAATGTTAACCAATAACTGGCATATGTACTCTATCTTATACTATAAGTTGTAGAAGAGTAGGCTAATATATTGACTGCTAAGGTTCAAGCCCCCCCCCCCCCTCAGACTGATTTCTGCGTACGCCACTGCATGTATATAGTATTACTATTAACCCTTATTCCTGTCACAAAAACAAAGTGTTATATAATCTTGAATACATTTTTTAAGTTGGTTTTTGTTTCCTTTTCCCAGTTAAATATTAAAACAAATAAAGAATTAATTTAACCATATCATTGTACTCCATTTATTACCCTGAATTGTAGTTAATTACTATTTCTCAGCAACACAGTTATTTATATAAAAGTCACGTTTTCTATAGGAAAAATGTTCGTGAAACTGCTTAACGTAGGAAGTTAAAAGTTTTACAGTTATTCTACTAATAACATTTGTCTATCAGAATTATAAAAATGTTTTAAAAACTGACCGAAATAAAAAAGATTTTTATTTAAAAAGTATAAAAAAATTTAGAAAATTATAAATTTTGTAAACTTATTATTCTAGTGCCATAACAATCTGAAAGTGTGATGATTAACCTGTACAAATTTCAAGTCTGTAGCACAAAATAGATGCTGAGAAAATGGCATTTTAACATATACGGTTCCCACCCCCCTTAAATTGACAAGACTCCTTTGAAATGTTACACGAACTTCACATCGAACACTTACAGCGCGTGTACCTAATAAAAACTATTACACTAAAAATAAAATGACAAAACTTTAAAATGAAACATCGAAAGTAGGTTACATAGGTTACGTAGGTTATACACAAATACACACAGACACTTGAATACACGAAAAATTTAGGTAAATATTTACCTACGCCACACCATACAATCGCGAAGTGAAATATATTTTTTTGGTTAATATTTACCTGTGCTCCACCATACAATCTTGAAGTGAAATATTTTTTTTTTATTCTTCTATGTTATATAAACACGCGAAAATTAATTTTAAACGGGGGTCGAAGCTATTTACGAAGAAAAAAAATAAAATAAATGCTCCCATAAGGATGCATGCAAAAGTGAATGATCGCCATATTGACTGTGTAGACGGTGAGCCGAATTTGACTGGAAATCATGTTGATGCGTTTCCAAAACAAAATTTACATGATTCTTACATGTTCAAAATTGCGTTGAGCCCAAACGGCGGTTTAAAGCTTTGCGTTGAGCCCACCGCGAGTTTATTATTAGTAACCTCGGAGGCGCCGAAGGCGCCGTAGACTAAAGCATGTGCGGTGAGCCGGCTACCCAAAATCACTCTCAGCGGTGGATACTGTAGGAAACTGATGAGTCGGCCACCCACGAGTCTGAAATGTAATGCTTTGCGTTGTAGGCAATTGAATTACGTTAAGGCAAAATGTAGTGGTGATCCCACAACTACTCAGTTAATATGGCGTATGGTGTAGCACAGGTAAATATTTACCATTTTTTTTCTATTCTTGTATGTTATATAAACAAGTGGAAAATAATTTTAAACTGCGGCCGAAGTACCTAACTCACATCTGACAACAGAATAAGTACATGAATGTAGGCGGGCATAGATGAGAACGAAGGTAGCCGAAGTTGCCCGAGTGGCTTTACGCTGTCAGTCTGCAGACTCAAGTGACCAAGGCCTAATACCCAGAAAATAGAAGTGATGACATTGTAAAAAACATTTAATAATATAAAATATACAAATTTTTGTTTATAAAGCACTTACAAAATGGGCATATAACACTTAACTTAGTGATATTGATTAGCACTAAATTTTGATATAAAATTAGGAAAAAGCTAAATTAATAGACAGTTTTATGTAATATAGATTAGATGTAAAAATGTAGATGCTAGCTTGATGTGATATAAATGTTACGAGGTGTGATAAAAAAATAACAAAAATTTCTAAATTTTTTTATGTTTATACATTTTCAGTTTACAAAAATTGTTTTCTCATGTTGGTACCACTTTCCGTGACATAATGTCAATTGCTGGGGTTATTAGAAGCTTAGTTTGTGTTTAATAAGCAAACACTGATGGGACATTTTATCATGCTCAACAATATTTCTCAAAATGACAGAACAAATAATTTGCATTCAATTCTATGTACAAATAATACCAAGTGTGGTGAACTAGTGCAAATGTTGGAAAAGGCTTTTGGCAAGAATGCTGTCTCCAAACCTAGAAATTATCAATGGTACAAATGTTTCCAATAGGGCCATGAAGATGACAAGAGAATTGAACAGCCTACCATGTCAACGACCAAAGAACACGTGGAAAACATAAGAACATTATAGTCAGTAATCACCAAATCACTATAATAGAAACTGCTGATGGGTTGGTATATCAGATGGGTCATGCAAAGCAATTTTTACTAATGTTTTGGACATGAAACAAGTAGCAGATAAATCTGTTTCAAAATTGTAAAATTTTCAGCAAAACCAGCACAAAACATCAGTGAACAAATTTTGGCTGAAGTCCCTGATGACCCATATTTACTCAAAGCCATCATAACAGGTAACAAAACGTGGGTGTATGGTTTGAGTGACGTTGAAACAAAGGCTAAGTCGTCCCAATGGAAGCTTCCTGAAGAGGTAAGACACAAAAGTACACCAAATGAGATTGAGTGTGAAGGTTCTTGTTACTGTTTTCTTTTATTACAGTGGCATAGTCTACTACGAATTCTTACCATCAGGCCACACTGTCAATAAAGAGTATTATCTTGAAGTCTTACATTGGTTGCATAAGGTAATCCAAAAAAAAGACCAGAACTGTGAGCAAACAATTCTTGGATTTTGCACCATGATAATGTACCAACTCACACTTCACTACTAATTTGCACGTTTTTTACAAAACAGTACCGTTTACCAAATGGTAAAAGCTTAAGAGCATGATGATGTCTTTCAACCGCCAGCTAAACGCAACATTATTATGGTTACTAACTGACTGATTGTTTCTTTTGCGCAAATGTCGCAAATCTCTCTCGAACCATAAGCGATCGCAGACGGAGCAGGCGTAACCGAACTTGTCGTCGAATCGTTTCGTGAATTCCGGATCTGCTGCTATCTCTTCAGTTTTCAAGCGTTTTGGCAATACCGCAGCGATTGTCTGTTTGAATTCAGCTGCTTCGTTCGCTCGTTTAGTTGCCATCTCAATTTTCTTATTCAATCTACGTTTTACTCGTTCGTTGGTTTTCCTTCGCTTCTCTGTCAGTTTCATGTTGTAGAATGCATCGATTTTCTCCTGCTCAGTCATCGTCAACGCGAACGGTGTATTTATTAAGTACTCGTTCAATTCTTCGCGCATCAAGTCATCTTCCTTTCGTTTTTGTTCCGATGGACCGAAGCTTCACCGCCGACAGCAGCCGCTCGTTGCTGTTCCTTCTCGAGCTTCTTTCGTTCCCGACACTTTCTTACTCGCTCGGCATTTTGTCGTTTCTTGATCTGAGCCTTCTCGTCGCTGCTATCCATTGTCGAACGCTGTTTTTAGTCAGTCGCCACGTTTGGTTACTACAATATCAGCAGCAATGTATTTCACCACAACACAAAACAAACCTTTATTTACATATTGCGACGTATCAAAACAAACCTTTATTTACAACAATCCCAATGACGTCACGCAATGATGACGTCATACAGCGTTACATGTTACAGAAAGTTTCAAACGATGCAGTACGGACAAAAGAGCATGTAAAACCAAATTTATTCTCACTAAAACGTTTGCTAAACTCAATGTCAGCAGCGATTATTTCTGTCTTGATGCGTTTACATATCAAATTTCTAGACTGTAGGGAATCGAAAGTGTGGAAGCGTCACGCAATGATGACGTCATACAGCATTACATGTTACAGAAAGTTTCAAACGATGTCAAGCTAAAAGACATTATCATGTCAAAATAACACAGTTGTAATGACATGCCATTCTATTCATCGGATGTGACCCCATGTGATTTTTTTTGTTCCCAAAAACAAAGAGCACAATGAAAGGATAAACTTTTGGAATCACAGATGTGATAAGGCAAGATTGCCGAGTTAACTGAAAGCTATAACAAAACGAGAATTTCTCAAATGTTTTACAGACTGGAAAGAATGTTGGCTTAAGTGCATTGAAACTCTTGGGGACTACTTTAAGGGAACAATATTAATTTTGGAGAATAAATAAATAATTTACAAAAAACATAAATTATCATTATTTTGTACCATCACACTAGGGTAACAAAGATGTACAGTAAAGTTTGTAAATAATCCTCAATAGTGTGTATCTGAAAATATAAGGTACTGCTACTTAGTGACAGTTACAGTAATTGAAACAACAAATCTGAGAGACTCTTAATTTTCTTATGAAAGTTAATAGTTTGATCCACCATTTGCAGTGGTAATCACACACCTGGTTAAAAGTAGGTTGAATAGTATATTTAGATATGGTAATTAAGATATTAAAATAATTCTTATTAAAAGGCATAAACTCCATAATAGTTATGAATATAATAATTCTTGGATTTTGTTGTCCATAACATGTCCGTTGATTAACTAATTATAAGTATAATACTACTGTCTCGGAACACTAAGAACACTCACTTGGAACTACTTAGTGTTATACTTAGTGTCAGTATAATTATACTTAGTATTATACTTATAATTAATATAATAATATCTGAAAAAAGTAGTTTTTATTTTGAAAAGCTCTGTCTTAGAATGTTTAAGGAGAGTATAAATTATAGTGTAAATATTAGGCCTACGACTGGTCCATTTGAGTTTACTACCATTTTTACTTCATGTTCCGTAAAGAAATGGAAGCATGGTGATCGCGAAAAATCGTGTTCGAGATAAGGGCTGACTCTGGTTTTTCTACCCTCAAAACATGAAGAAAAGTCATTTTCCGAAAAGTGTCTGTGTGTAGAATGTTTTATGGCAAACGATAACTGCCCCAAATTCAAACAGAATCAAATAATTTTTTGCATATGTGCCTGAGTTGTAGAGGAGTCAAGGCTTGTTAATTTTGGTGAAGATCGGTTAAGAGGGAGGCGTAATTTACCTGTAACCTTTTACGTTTTAACAAGAGTGAAGTACTTAATTTTGATAAATAAAGTATCATGAAAAGAAGGTCATAATAATCCACTGTAGAAAGGTAGATGAAATATCTATAAATAAAAAGGGTAGTTGAAGGGGAGGGGCAGTTTTTTATAAGTGAAAATGATAGTTGAAGGGGGAGGGATAATTTTTTATTATATGCGTGGCGACATATCGGCAACAAAGAAGTAGTTTGATGTTAAAATTCCTTCCCGGGCTGTTTGGCCGTGAAAAACCAGACGTTTCGGCAGTGCCGTCGACTGCCATCACCAGTGAAAATCCTTATAAGACAGTTGCAATACCCACGTTGAGATATGCAAGTGAGGCGTGGATGATGACAAAAAAGGAATGCGGCAAGATTCAGAATGCTGAAATGCAGTTTCTTTGAAGTACTTTAAATTATACATTACAAGATAGAATAAGGAATGAGGATATCAGAGCAGAATCCGAAGAAGAGGAAATAAATGAAATTATTTCAGCTTACAGAAGACAATGGTGGGATCATTTGCAAAGAATGACAGAGGTTAAAGCCATTGGTATAAGAGACGTGGGTCGTCCGAGGATGAGATGGGTGCCGGAACAGATTTGTATAACCTAATCCTTGAAGAGAAGAAGAAGAAGAATGATTACGCTTACTGATGAGATAATTATGCCTCAACGATATTGCATTATATTGAGCGAGTCTGAAATTATTTACTAACTATGATGCTCAGCGCTCAATAATAAAAAATTCCCAAGTTTTTCCGATGAACTGAATTTTGTATGAAAGTATGCAAACACTTTTCTAGCGCAACAATTATGGTTGTCTCAATATTAGCAGGACTGCACATTTTTCATATACTTATGCTAATAGGTATAAATCAAACATCAAATAATTATTATAAATTTATATTTTTCTGTTGTCATATGTTACTTAAAAGGGTGTGTAGGAATACAAACCATTTTATTGTTTACAAACCAATTTTTGTTTACAAAAATTTTAATATTTTATGGTAAACTGAAAAATATTTTTTTCTTGTTGTAGATACGAGTTGTAACTTGTTTGGAACATATTATCATTAAGCTATTAATTTATGTCTTCCGAATGTGTTGTAAGATTATAACATATTTTTGGAACTGTTTTTGATTAAGGATTTATGGATATAGACAGAGCCGTTTTTACCTATGGGCAAACCCGGCAGATGCCGGGGGCCTCGACTTTAAAGGGGCCTCAAACCAAGGCGTGTTGAAACAAAGACAAAAAGCGCTAAAACCTAAATGCTCGAGGGACAGCACACTCTACGTGTGCTAAACCAAAGACTAAAAGCATTAAACCCTAAATGCTCGGGGGACAGCGAGATCTACGCGTGCTTAACCAAAGACAAGAAGGTTGGTTGGTATTTGGATAATACAAAGTTATAACTTGTGTAACTAATAAGATTAAAAGTGTAAAAATACTATAGATTGGTGAAATTATAAGGCACTTCGTACCTCGTACGGTCGTATCTATAAAATCGTTAAAAGTAATTGACTTGTTTCAGTTTATATTCGGTACTTATTATCAAATTTATAAATCAGTCCCCTCGTCGAGAAATTTTGGTAATGTACATGACGCATTTACTTTCGGTAACATTCCCTATACGCAGACGAGCGCAACATAAAGCACAAGAATCCCAGTAAAGTTGATAAACATGTATACAGCGCTATCTGCTGATCTAAAATCTAAATATAATATACTAGGATCTTTGCCATTGCCGGAGTTGTTTTTTATTGCCTAGCCTCGGCACGCTTCTGTCATCCAAGGTTCCGTGGATAAATTCCAGGGGCAGTCAGGAAGCAGTGGCCTCAGATGTGAAGAACTTGCAGCGGTGTAACCATCAATCAGTAAAAAAACTAAGACTAAATACGCTTTCCCCGACTCTAAGCTATTCTCGATCAAATAGGACACCATTTTAATTTCTTTGTTCTGCAAATACCTGACACAGCAGAAAACAAAGATCCTAGCGTCTTGTGGGTCGCGCACAATGCAGGCGCTGGGATACTGACCTCGGTCACGTCGTCCTTTGCGATCTGATCCTTATCCTACCTGCTTGATGGTGTGGAAAATTGGATATTCTTCTAGACACTAAAACGGTGTGGCAAACACCTTTAGCCCTTTTAGCCCAATCAATCACACGCACAGCTCCATCGGACGTGACGTAGCAAGCGGCACACAACAATTACTGTCTGTGTTGTTATTACTACTAACTTGTGATTTCAACAAACAATTATAAAAAAAAAACTATATAATAATTGCCATTACCGCCCGTTAACGGAGAACAATAATCGTGCTGCCATCTAGTGGGCAATTACATCAACTGATTATTAAAAAGGATTTAGTGATACTAAATTCGATGCAAATTGTTAATTAACACTGAACTTGCTTGTTGTTATTGATAGATTTTTGTTGTTTCACTGTGTTATTTAAAACGTATTGTATGCATAATAATAATGTATTATAACAATAATAATACGGCAGTACTGTGATTCAATGTCATGGACATTCAGTTAATTATTAAATAATGATGTAATAAATTTTATTCTTGATAATTCAAACAGATTGTCGTAAACCCTTTCGCGCGGGCGCCTGTTTATGTGTGAGAGAAAGACGGACAGACAGGTTTATACATCTCATATATTTTCTTAAGTTAGATTCGTGGATTTCAAAAAAGCAACATAATGATTGATTGTCTTCACTGCAATGTCAGGGACACATTCAAAAATGCTTTGTAAACCTAATTCAGTGGCGGCCGATTGAAATATTTAATTCTAAATTTCATTTGTTAAAAGTTAGTAATTATAACAAAATAATTCATATCACTTAAAAAATTACTCCTTTTATTCTTAATCAAACAATGTCTTGTTTAATAAATTTTATTTAAAAAAAACTGCATTATTAAATTTATTTCCTAACAAAAAAAAAACATTTGGCCCATTTGCCTACGTTTTATAGGGCCAAATTTTTGCGTTTAAATTATTTTATCAAATCTATTGACGATGATTTTTTCTTTGGCTAAATCATCTCTGCAATATAGAAATTGTTAAGACAATTGTTGTTAAGGCATTAAAAACACTTGGCAAGCAAAACTTTTTTAATAAAAACCGTGTATTTTTCTGGGTCGTAAAAAATTTAAAGAAACTGAATTATCCTCTTCTAATTCCAAAATGCTAAATGAAACAAATGTAAATAAGTAATGAATTATTTTATTTTCTTCTCTATCTGAAAAATTAACCATGGACACAATATGTACGAACGAAGACTGGTGGAATGTCGTGAAAGGATGAACGGGGTTCATATTGAACACTTATTGGGTTGTCTAGAAGAAAATTGTTTTCAATGAAATAAAAGGCTATAATACATTTTTAAAAATTAAATTCTTCTACTTTACTAATTTCAGTACATCACCATCATCTCCAACAATGATTAATCCAATTCCGGTCCCAAGCAGATAGACTAGAACTGGCCACTCCGACGCTTCTTCGGCCCGTGACCCCGCCGCTAGTCGGCGTTTTCGGGCCCAGTCGGAACACGTCTCGCAGCTTCTGCTTGACGTAAACGCGGATCGATGTGACTCCTATTTGGAGCCCTTGGAAGTCGACCACGGCTCCGTATGGAGAGCTGATGGTAGACTGAAAGGCGAAAAGAGGACTCGAAAAGAGGACTCGCCATCCCTTGAATACCCCGGACGGCGCTGTGTACTCTGCAGAAGGCAAGGCAGAAGTCTTCGCCGACTGTGTTGAGGAACAGTTCACCGTCCATAGAGGCATCTCTGACCCGGCTCACACGGCCGGTGTTAGGGATTTCCTGTCTAGCTACTTCTCCGCTCTCCCCAATGACCCTCCTAATTTGGTCGACGAGGACGACCTTGCGTCTGTCCTTAGCCGGCTGAAGAAGAGAAAGGCCCCTGGCCCCGATCGCATTGGTGCCGCTGCGTTGCAGAATCTCCCGCCTTCGGCAGTTGACGTTCTTCTTGAGCTGTTCAACTCCTGTCTCCGGCTGAGGTACATCCCCCGCCTGTGGAAAACCGCCAACGTCATCATGATTCCGAAACCCAAAAAGCCGACCACGCTTCCTGGAAGCTACCGCCCGATATCGCTATTGCCAGCAATCTCGAAGGTATTCGAGCGTCTTCTCCTGGCCCGTATTCGGCCCCTGGTGGATGGTTTCATCCACGAGGAGCAGTTTGGGTTTAGGCCGAGGCACTCGACTACTCTTCAGCTAGTACGGGTTGTCACCTGTCTAGCCGACGCCGCCAACAATCATCAGGCAACAGGCGCCGTCTTGTTGGATGTGAGCAAAGCCTTCGATAACGTCTGGCACGAAGGCCTGCTCTACAAACTGGCGCATTTGCCACTCCCGGCATCTATCGTCCACTTGCTCCGATCCTATCTGATGGATCGCACCTTCAGGATCAGCGTCGATGGGGCGTTCTATCGGGTTCGCCCTGTCGCCGCCGGCGTCCCTCAAGGATCTGTCCTCGGCTCCGTTCTGTACGTCCTGTACACGAATGATCTGCCTGTTTATCCCGGGGTCACGTTGTCTCTATTTGCCGACGACGCGATGTTTCATTTTAGCTCGCTTTCGCCTTGGCGGACGAGCGTAATGTTACAATGTCAGTTGGCTATGCTTCCGGACTGGCTAAGGAAATGGCGGGTACCGATCAATACGGAGAAATCCGAGGCGATCTGCTTTACTTGTAAGTTCATTTCCCGATGCCGATCCCTCTCCTTAGAGGGGAGACTCATCAACTGGACCGCGACGGTGAAGTACCTAGGCGTTCGGCTTGATCGGCGCCTAAACTTCAACGCCCACGTGACCTCAACCCTCAACAAGGCTCGTGGCGTCAGAGCCAAGCTCTCACCTATGCTTTCGCGGAACAGCCGCCTGGCTGTCCGTACTAAACTGACGATATATCTACTGTTCCTCCGGACAGTACTCACGTATGCGGCGCCCGCTTGGTGGCCTCTCCTGTCGGCCACCAACAGGCATAGGCTGACGAAGTGCATCCTCTGTCTGTCTGTCTCTGTCTGTCGCTTCTTCGGCCGTCCCCGTCTATTCGGTTGTTTCAACCATTTTAGCTGATAATGAACGATCCTATCGAGTATACTCATAATATTCAGTTCCTGACGTGTATTTTCGTTTCTTCTATGATATTGAAGAATATACCCTGCCATGTGCCTGACAAATCTCATTTCGCCCGCTTGAATACGATCGCCCTGGCACAGTTCTCAGACCAATAGAACCTATAACCTGTAGAAGTTCAGACGCGTTTCTTTACTCGTTGATTTTAGAGTTCTCCTGATGGTCCCGCATATCACATACGGTTGAACTTTGTACTTTATTCAATATGTCATTTTTTGTAATATAATAGACACTGTAGTACAGACATTCAAAATTACTGACCTGCTCCATCTGACTAGTACCATCTACAACAATTTTGGCTCGTACGGGATCGGCTCCATGAAAATCCATCACCTTGGCTGCCAATACACAGATCTGTAATCCGAAATCCTTCCAGATTCGAATCAATGAGTGTACAGCCAGCTGCAAGCCGCTTTCCGAGTTCAACAGGGCAGCCTTGTCATCAGCACTCAACAACGTGTAAATTGCAGAGTTACCAATCATAAAATGTTCCGGAAGGTCCATCTGGCTATTGTGTACATCATCTTCTATATGTAAATTAAAAAGAGAAGATGATAATTACTGATTATCGCACTCTACAACTGATGAGGCCCACAGTAGGAGTCTTTATATTAAGTTTGTCTTTTAATTAGGAAAATACCGCCAGTTTTAGTTTTAATTTTTACTGTTAGTGTCGCAACCCTCCTTTGTGGTAAGGGACTCATGTCAATGCGCCAATATACTTCATCATTCGTAGCCTCGCCCATTGCTAGACGGTAAGGTTCTCGATTAGTAGAGCACAAGTCTACTAATGTATAGACAAAGGTGGCAGAGGACAATTGAGGTGTCCGGTTGAAGTAATCGGTTTAGAATCAGAGAGGATCATTAGGGATAAAAAGAACTTTTGAAACGTCTTTCTAGGTAGGCCTACAATGTTACAATCGCATTATCATACTTAAAGCTTATCATATTGTTAAAGATTTATGACTTTCGAATGGATACACACCACGCGGGCACACAAAATTTAAATGGAATGTCAGTGATTTTTTTTTTAGTCATCAAGTGATTTTTTTTAGATAATTAATTTATTACTTCTGTTTTATTAACCATTTAGTTCACAAATCTCAAATTAGTTATGTATTTGTCGACATTTTTTGTTTCAGGAATGCGTTTTGAAGAAGTTTTTTGTACCAGAAGTTCTTACCATGACACCGGTAAATTGAATGGCTTATGACTTTCGTTTAGACGTAGTCGTGAAAGGAACAATTCAGTTACGACAATAACGATGTCAATCAAAAAAGAAGGAAGAAAGCAATTTTGATAAGGGAAAGATTAGGATATTTCGAATTACGTCTAATTCTTTATTTCTGACTTTAATTTCATTTTTTCGTTCTGATAGAAAAATTAATCGTGAACAGTGCAGAAAACCACGGTCGCGATTTCGACACCACTGTTATAAATATCGCATTAGCAAATGCTTGAAAGAAAGAAATATTTGACAAGCAGTGACTTGGAGTCACTAATGTCTGTAGGCTATGTCAGCTGTTGTTGTTCAGCTGATTGGCGTGTGTGTGTTTAGAATAGTAAACATAGCCACTTAATGTTGATAAAACTCAGATAACATGATGTTGATAGAAATAAAGTCTACTAATATTATTGTTCAAAGAGATAACGATCTGATCGCCCGCTGACGTCACTAATTTATGACAAATTAATGTTGGTCTGACTAACATTGTGTTTTCAGTTTGCAAACTATATTGAGATTGTTTACATCTTAAGTTTATTTTCATCATCATCATCATCATCATCATCACCTTCTATTTTGTCCTTACACCGTCTCCTGGGACTCCTTCAAAGGGCGTTGGTGATATACAAGGATTGTTCAATGGAAACAGATTTAGAGGCTGTAAAGCATTTTTTATTCAACGATTTTAAAAGAAATCTCCATTAACATTAAGGCATGAGTCCCACTATTCCACTAATCTGTAGATTCCCTGCTGGTAAAATTCCTGCGGCTGTTTGTGGAACCATTCGCTAACAGCAAACTCTACCTCAGAGATTGATTTGAATCGCCGACCTTTTAGTAACTTCTTTAATAGGCGAAAACATGATAATCGCACGGGGACAAGTCAGGACAGTAAGATGGATGTTGTAAGACTTCCCACTTCATACGACCAAGCAGATCTTGAACCGTCTGGGCTAAATGGGGTTGAGCATTATCATGCAGAAGCATGATACCATTTGTGAGCTTCCCGGGACGTTTATTCTTGATGCTGACCCGTAAGCGTTTTAAGGTCTCTGCATATCGCTCAGCGTTGATGTTGACACCAGGTTCTTTGAAATCTAGGAGCAGCACACCCTAATAATGAAAAAAAATACGGTCACCATTACTTTTCCTGCCGAATATTGGGACCGACATTTTTTTCGCCTTCGCAGATTGTGCATGCTTCCACTGCATAATCAGACGTTTGGATTCTGGTTCGTAGTGATAACACCAAGGCTCTTCACCGGCAATAATTTGGTGTAGAAAGGCATTACCTTGTTGTTGATAGCGCATCAAATGCTACAATGATAAGGCCGAACGCAAAATTTTCTGCTCATCAGTAAGCAGTCGTGGAAACCACTGAGCAGCAACTTTATGATAGCCAAGACAACGAATGAAGGAATGCACAGTTCCCACGCTGATGCTCAACATTTGAGAAAGTTCTCTAGCTTTGATGCGCCTATTTGCGCGTAAGCTGTCTCACATTTTCATCTGATGTTGGAACACGTGCAGGTGCAGGACGGGCCAAATCTTTAGTGCATTCTCTTCCTTGTCGAGATTTATTGCACCATTCAACTACTGCCGTATGAGAATAACTAGAGTCACCATATATAGCTTTCATTCTCGTATAAATTTCCATCGGTTGACGCCCCTCAGCGGCCAAAAACTGAATAACGGCACGCAGATTATCTTTGGACGGATTTTCTATCATAGATGCCATTTTTCAAACCAGTCACAACACTTAGAAAAGAGCAAGCTGCAAATATTTTTGACAGACGCGTCACTAGTACTTAAACAGACAATATAAACAAATGAAATCCGTTGCCATTGCGAAGACGTTACGGCTGCTCAGATCAAACGTGTTTCTATTGAACAATCGTCGTATTTTTTATGGTGAGAGCCTGGTCAATACGGTAAAAATGGTAATTAATAGTAGCGAAGTTGGACATAAATTAGCCATAAATCTGATACTCATTTACCTAGTCATCTTCAGACGAATGTCGTCTCCTTCTTCTTTGGCACTACAATCCAACATGAGCCATGCCTTCCAACACCAATCTTCTCCAGCGTGTCCTATCCGTTGCCATCTAAGCGTACCCCTTTCATATTTTCCATTCATCATCTTACTTTACCGGGCCACAAACAAGTTGTAAAAATTTTCTTTCAAACCTTCTCAGTATTTCTTGTTCCTTTTTTGGTGGTGTCCATGTCTCGCCTCCATAAGCTACAACCGATCTAATAAGTGTCTTATATATTTTAATTTTTGTGTTGTGACTAATAAGCTTGCTTTTCAGTAGTCTACTGTCAAAACATTTCTTGTATTTCCTATTTGTATCCTGTCATGTATTGACATGCTTACGCAGGGCACCCTTCATTATCTACCATGTTACCTAGATATCTAAACTTATTAACCCCATCGAATAAATAACGCGTTATGCTAAAATATCAAATGGTGGCCACAGTCAGTTGTCACAAACAAAATTAGGCTGCTGACACACGGGCCACTCTGTGGCGCCACTCAGTCGCGTCCGGTTGTTTTGCATAGTTTTAAATTGTACCCTTGCACACGAGCGACTGTGGCAGGCAGACGCCAGTCCCCGCCACTAGTGGCGACGATTGTAGTCTATTGAAACATTGTCTAGTTCGTAAGTTGTGACATTGCCGCGGCTAATATCTGAGCTTCGGGAACGATCTCCGTGTTATTATGTTTACCATCCACTTTTTTCTTGTGACGTTCGTGTCCAAGTCGTGTCTCGCATATCGTGCGCCACGTTCCCTGGCAACGCTAATCTCTTAAAGTCCTCTGTAGTACAGTCTCGACAATCCCGCGTGTTAAGCAATCCGTCATCGGGAGCCAGACACCCGGGTGAATAGAATTTTCCTACAGAACTTAAACCAAGCGGATAGACCAGAGCTGGTCACTCCGATACGTCTTTGAACGTCACACACCTCCATGTCCACTAGGTTTATAATTCAATAGTTGGTTGGGGATGCGGCAGTCATCCATTCTGTCCGGATGTTCCAACCAGTTTAGGCGATATTGTGTAATCCTGTCGAGTATACTCATAATATTAGTATATTATATTATATTATATTAGTTATAATAATTGATAGTATATTTGATAGTAAGTTGTAGTAAGAACATGATAATGGTTGCGAAACCGAAAGGCCTCGTTCGAGGGAAAATTGTACATAGCAGAGAAGTAACAAAATACGACAAAGTTGTTATGAAGACGGCTAACACAGATAAAATAGCTGACGATAAAAAACAGGGATTGATATTCTCTGTTCTTTTCAATTGGCTGGGATATTGTGAAAATGCAATCTAAACATGATCTGGCCTTGCTGTAATTAAAAAATGTTACAATATTCGTTTGTGACTTCAAAGGTTTGTAACCTATATTAACAAAAAACTTACATATTGTTATCACTTACAATCACTTTTCACTTATAATTCGTTAAGAGTATTCCATATACTATGTATTCCATATATACAAATGTTTGTAGTTGTCTGTGGATCTATAGAAGCATAGATAAACTTAAAGGTTAGGACTAAATTTATTTGTCATTTAGGCATTACATTATAAATTGTAATAAAAGAAAAGAGTGTTTAGATTTTTAGCGTTTATTACAATAATTAGCTGGATACCCGTGCTTCGCTAATGTAAAATCAGAAAAAAGAAATAGGTTATTTGTGAAGCTTAGATACCGGTATTTTGAAACTATTTAAGCTCGATCAATTTGAAAATGATCAATTTGATCAAGCTCGATCAATCAACTCTTAAAGCTTGAAAATTAATGAGTTATAAAAAATGACGCCGGATTATTTAGTTAAAGAGGGTAAGCTAAGTTTCTGTTAGAGATTAACACAGTCCTTTATTGTAAGTCTAACAACAATAAAATAGATGGGCTTAAGCCCTTTGATCCCACCACCACCCCTGGTTTTTTGGTCTACGTAGTCAGGCTAATAAATTGCTTAGCATATACTTTCAGTTGCTCCCTCAGATTAAGTGCTCAGGACCTCCCTGTAAACAACATTCCTGGTTTTGCTCTCTGGCTGGAGGATGACCAGGCTGTCAGGTGAACTGACTCTGGAGAACCCCACGTACAACTGGCCATGGGAGAAACAGTCACTCCTCAGATCCACACCAGCCACTATCAAACTCTGCCCCCGTGCCTTATTGATGGTAATGGCGTAGCACACCTTAACGGGAAACTGCAGACGTTTGAACTGAAAGTGGCAGTCTGATGGGATCACAGGAATTCGGGGAATGAAGGCGGTTTCTCCCTTACCGACGCCTGTGAAAATCGTGGCTTCGATGACATGTTTGTGCAGAGTCTTCACCTGACGCCCGGTGCCATTGCACAGTTTCGGAGGGTTTAGATTGCGCAACAGCATGATTGGAGCGCCAACCTTGAGGTAGAGGACGTGAGGTGGTACTCCTGGTGGGTCGAGAGCATGCAAGAACTCCACAGGGTAAAGTACAGCATCCTCGACCTCCACCACAGAGTCCACAGACTCGTACCGCATATGCTCAGTCTGCAGCTTCTCCAACAGAAAGTTGTTGATGCTGTTGCCTGAGTCGTTTGATGGAGTGAGAATAGCTCTTTCCCTGAGCCACTAAGTGCAATCCTCTCTAGCCTGATGAATGTTGGGGTATATTCTGTCACTCAAGCTGATCAGATCTTCCACAACATTGCAAAGGTTACCAGGAATATTTATTCTTCCCTTCTCTTCCAAAAGCTTGCCATCACCAATATCAAGCAATAAGTTAGAAAACTCCTCTGCCCTCAAGTCAAGTTGGAGGTGGACACGTATGTTAACTCTCAAGGATAGGACTTTGACATTAGGCCGTAAGAGGGATGACTTGAGACAGGCTTTGACTTCATCTGCACGTGTCCCCCGTGGCGCAACAGGCAAAGTCTGTCTGAAGTCACCACCCAAAAGCACTCTAACTCCACCCATAAGACGGTTACGGTCCCTAATGCCCTGGAGGGTCCTGTTCAGAGCCTCAATACCTCGGGGCCATGGTGCACTCATCCAACACGATAACTTTGGCTTCTCGAAGCACCTGAGCCATGTCACTCTGCTTAGAGATGTTACTAAGTGCAGATTCAGAATGATTCAGGTTGAGAGATAACTTGAAGGCAGAGTGAGCCGTCTTGCCTCCGTCGATCAAGGTAGCTGCAATACCCGAGGAAGCAACGGCAACGGCGATGTTTCTTTCGCCCCTGATTGTGGCTAGCAACCACAATCAAGAACGATCAATCTAGCAACGATCAAGAACGTTTTGCCAGTGCCACCAGGAGCGTCAAGAAAGAACAACTGCCCAGAATCAGAAACAATGCTGTGCATGATTTCATCGTAGGTTTTTCTCTGTTGTTGATTTAATTTTGGAACATTCACAGCAACTGTTTTGGACAGCTGAACGGTATCATAACGGTGCCCTCAGGTATTCACGGTTGGCGACAACGGCTCCCTACGCTCGTGAAGATGGTGGAAGCCCGAACTGTAGGAGTGTTTACCCGACATGGAAATGACAATATCCGCAAGAATGATGAGGCATTGGTTGTAAACAATGTCAAGGACCAGTTGGGCATCTCCGTGCTCTCTCTCCATTTGCCGTCTAACATCTTCCACAAGACTGTCTCGGTGTTTCTCCCACAATTTTATGGGATCTCCTACTTGGCAGAAAACCAGCATGATGGCAAACAGCTCACGGATTTTGTTAGGAGAGTCAGAGATGGAGGCTTCTTCCAGAGTGAGGCCCCAGTGAGCATCGTCCTCCAGCAAGCCAAGTGCTCTGCACGCCGCGTGGAATGTCGGGTGGACTACCCATGCCACAGTTTTTAGGGCAGTAAATGACATGGGGCCACGGACCTCGTGCAAGAGGAGGTGTAGGTAGTAGCACTCAGCATTACCGGGATGGACGGTGCACACTCTGCCCAAAACCTGATCTTTCTTCACCCCGGATAACCTGGCACAGGCTTTCCTTGTTTCCTCCTGCAGAACTTCTTGCCTTTCAATACGTAATAAGTTGGAACTTTGCAATATAAAAGAGTCCTTGCGAAAGCATCGACTATGCACAGCTCGAAAAAGGCCAGAATTGTTGTTTTCGGAGGGTTATCGATCCTCTCAACGACATTTTCCACAGTAAAATAAACTCTTTGGCCGTTTTCGAGATGTACGGCAAGGTGCATAACAGGAGGGAAGCAGAGAATGCGCCAGGCTGTCTCAGAGCTGCTGATGTATCATCCTGCCTCGTACCTCGTCACCTCGTCCAGATCTTCAACGGTGAACGCTGCCTGGTTAGACCCTTTGTTACCGTACTTGCAGATGTATTTTATGGATTTTACAGAATTGCAGTACTCAACATTAATATGGGCCGAGAAGGTGCGAGACAGGACAGGGTTGTATGGCACCACCCAGCGATTGTCAAGATCGACTCCACTGATGTTGGCAGTGAACCCAGCGTCTGCCGGGGACCGCCTGCGATACTGAGGATAACCGTCCTCTCCGGTTTGAGTTTCCTTGTAAAGGGACCGGGGGTATGGTGGCCGAAAGTGGCCTTAATACATCCGCTGCATAAGAAGCGTGACAAGCAAGTTAACAACTACAGAGGAATATCTTTACTTCCAGTTGCGTATAAAATACTTTCAAATATTCTATTGAACAGAGTAGAAAAAACATTGATTGCCATTTGGGTGAATATCAGGGTGGCTTTAGGAAGGGCAGATCTTGTCCAGAACAAATATTAAATCTGAAGTCAATAATCCGTCACAGGCTACTGAATTCAAAGGAGATTGTACTAACATTTGTTGATTTCAAAAAGGCCTTTGATTTTGTTGATAGAGAAACTATAGATAAAATAATCCGAGAATTTGGTGTTGAATGTAAATTGGCAAATCTAATCCGTGAGACCCTTACGGACACATCTCAAAAATAAAATTCATGGGAGAAATATCTCAACCTTTCAAAATAAATACAGGTGTCAGACAGAGTGATGGTTTATCCCCAATTCTTTTCACCTGTGTTCTGGAGAAAGTAGTGAGAATTTGGAATGAAAAATTAAAGGAATGCAAAATATCACCAACCATGTTCGGAAGAAGGAACAAACGTGTTGAAATAAATAGTTTGGCATTCGCAGATGACTTTGCTGTACTTTCTGAACATCTGACATCTGCAGTAACACAAGTTAATTTTTTAGAGGACACAGCCAGTAGAACAGACTTAAGAATTTCTGCAGAAAAAAACAAATTTCTCACGAACATTTAAAATGCGCCAAAATTCCTGCTAATAGATATTGGTCGATTAGAGAGGCTTAAAAAATTTAAGTATCTAGGGGAAATAATTCAAGAGAATGGTTTAGAAAAATCTGCTATAGAAGAAAGGATTCATAAAATGGAAAGACCATATGGTATAAATAAAGATATTTACAATAAGAAGTGCATATCTAAAAATGCGAAAATAAGGCATTGAGATTTTTTTTTTGATTTTTTGGTATTCCGAGGGAGTTACGCCAGCAATTAGAGCCCGTCAAGAGTGACACGAGGTAGCATTGTTCGAGGGTGAGCGACGGAAGGAACAAACCTTTCCTTTCTACTTAAATGACATAAAAGCCGTTAAAGGACAATGTACATCAGTGAGGCCGGAATGCCAATATGCAAGTAAATGTCTAGCATTGAATTATAATTTAGACGAACTAGAAATATTGGAAAGACGAATCATTAGGAAAGTATTAGGCTCACGAAAAGCTTCAGAAGGTTGGAAATTAAGAAGTAATGATGAAATACATCAAAGTATAGAAAATATAACAGAAACCGTGAGAAAAAGAAGACTAGAATTTTTTGCACATTTATATAGAATGGACGACAATAGGTCAGCAAAACAGATCTTTAAATATCTGTGGGGAAAGAAGTCAACATCAAGTTGGATTAAAGAAGTCCAAAAGGATTTTGAAAAAATAATATAAACGCAGAAGAAGCAATTGAAAGAGAAGTTTTCGGGCAAAAGTGTTAAAAATGGAAGGAGTCCAGGGTAGGAGAGAGAAAAACGCAGGTTCAAAGTGGACTGAAGACAGGAAGAAGTCACAGTGAAAAGATGAAAGAATATTGGAGAAAAAAAAGAACAAGGAATAAAGAACTGAAGTTGGCATGTAGTCCCATCGATGTATACTATATGGATCGCGTGCTGACAGGCAAAGTGAACGGCAGAAAACGTTCCGAAGCACGTACAGCTTCCCACACAATGGGAACAGAACGCAACAGAACTGTTCATGAACGCAACAGAACTTAGCGATAAAATGAAATAGAATAACATTTGAAATATGAATGAAATGATGAATGAATGAATGAAAATTTGAAATGAAATAGAATAACTCTGTTAGCGAAACAGAGTCAGAATACTGAAATCTTACAGTGAAACAAATGTGTTTATTTTGGAAAAGAACTTATTAAAAACCTCCCACTTTGGAGTCATTAATTGTTAAAATGACATAGCTATACCATTTAACTCAAAATATGCTCCACTAAAGCAACAAAAGCTATAACAAAGCAGAAAAGTCAGACTTTGTACAGTACAAGTACAGTATATAGCATACGCAGTGTTCTTGCCCCCCACTGATGCGGTCGGACCGAATTCAGTGAATGCAGCACGCGATCCATATAGTATACATCGATGTGTAGTCCTCAGATGGACGATACAAAAAAAAAATGTGTAGTTCAAAATAGCGAGCGAGTTCTTTCCATCGCTGGGGTCTGTGCGAAATATTCGGCGGCGGCGGCTGGTCTCGTGTGTCGCTCACGTGTGTTTTCCGTGGCCAAGGTCACACAGCCACACAGCGGTTACCGGACCGGTTCCTTCCTCACTGTCTCAGTTCACCGCTAACAGTCGGCCGTACTGTACCGGTTTCAGTATTGTACTATCTGACTGTGGTTGCTGTGGTTTGTTGTAATACTGTGTTTGTTGTTTGTTTCTGTGTTGTTTGCTGTACCAAGGTAAGCCACAAACTATAGATAACCTACTACTAATAGTAAGTGATGATAGATAACATTGAAATACTGAGCAAAGCCTAACGTAATAAGCCTGTAGTAGAACTCCAATCATGCCGCCTCTCCACATACCCGGAAATATAATTATCAACATCATTCATATTTCCTCCTAGGCCAAGAAATTTTGAACTACTTCTTCTTATAATTTTGTCATATTATATTTTGTATTGATTAAATTTGTCTTATTCATCTTTATTTTGTCTTATTTATTTTTTTTTATAGTCGAATACAGTTGTATGAGTTTTGTTTAAGAAAATCAAAAAATAATAATTACACTGTTCAATTTAAGCCTAATCAAACAAATACGGACTATATTTTGTTACAAAAAAAAAAGTTAATTTACGTGAACTGTGCGACCTTTATTGAACGAGCCAAGCGAATTCTCAGATTTAACTCGACCTTTTGGCATTTGTCTGTCTGTTGCCGTTTCAAAACTGTCTTCTCAGGAATTTTGATGCAACAAAGGAATCAATCAGAAAAATTTAAGTCTGTATTCCGTGCCGTCTCATTTTCGATCTGTCTGTCTATCTGTCTAACTATTTGGGGCATGTCTCAAGATAACTTTTTAAACATATCTACCGATTTTTGTAAAACCTGACATGCGTGTCCATATTTTTACCCTACAGAACCCTTTTTGAATTGAGATTGATCCTTCCCCCCTCACAAACAAAAATAGGCGGCGGGAGGCAAACCTATGAGTGGTCAGATATGTCAAATAAGCCCACGTGGGCTAAAAAATTAAAGGGAATTTTAACCACAGTCTGAATATAGTGTTCAGTTTTGGAAATTTCAAAATTTTCAGACGTGAAGGCCCAAAATGTAGGTGAAAATTTTGATCAAATCGCAAAAATTCATGTAGGAGTATCAAATTACAGAGAATTTTACCTAATAACGAATTGTATTGTTTGGGAATTTTAAAAGTTTGGAACCTCAGAAACTAAAAAGAGATAAAAAATTTCAAAAAAATGTGAAAATCCAGCAAGGTGTCAAACAAAAAGATACTGTATCCCAAATGCGAATATTTCCAATTTTTAGCGTTAATTTATGATTCTGTGATCTAAAATTGTTATAGTTGTAAAGTAATAGTAGGGTAAACGAGATTTTTTAATTTCTCTCATAATTGAAAAATTATGTAATATTGAAATTTATGTAATAATAGGCTAAATGTACTTCATTAAAAACATTGAGCGAGTTCTACAACTCTGTGTAAATTACCATAAAAAAGAAAAATAATAATTCCTTCACTTGCCTTACAATAAATATAGACTATATTTATAGCGTTTTGTCTACACAGAATTATCCATACGGGAGATATATCGTCTACAGTGAATCCTTAACAAACGAAACCTGGGAAGATTTCCAGTGAAGCCGCTATACGCGTTTAGGTTTTAAAGGCTCGGTCATCGGTTATCTTCTGGACGTGCTCATAGTGTTAACGGTTTTGTGTGGATTTTTTAAAACTACATCTTAGTGAGTGCGCGTCAGGAATATTTGCAGCAACGGAATTAAATCTATCTACTCTTTTTTTTTCAGAAATGAATCAAAGATTTCATAAATTGGGCTTCATACAAAAAAAAAAAGTTAAGACTAATCAATATTGCAATGTATAAAGTGGCTGAAAAACGTGTAACAACACACTGAAATCAATCCCAATAAAGTAATAACACAATAAAAATAAGCGCTATTGAAGCATTGTTTATAAGATAATTATTGAGTTAATTGATTTTCCTATATTTCATATTGCAATGTGAAATATATGCTGCAAATGCTGTGTAATACATTTTTTTGTAGACCTATATTTAGAAAACGTTTACTACTGTATTAGCGTACACAGGTGAGAAATTAATAAAGCATCTTAAAAATTAAGAGCTTAACAAAATTTCTTGTTAACTTTCGACCCTCTGAGGGTAGGGTGGTCCCGTTCTTCCCCTCCCCGTAAATATGCCCCTGTACAGAGTCCCTCCCCAAGACCAAAATTCTAGATTCGCTACTGGCTCTGTAGGCCCTTAAAAAAAGATCATTTCAGAATCGGGCTATAGATTGGCCGTATATTTGGCATATAAATCACTTCACCGGTAAAGGCTATGCGACTACATTTTTACAGGCATATAAATTTAAGTTTTTAAATTTTCTTTTGTCTTTATGCCTACAGAGGGTTAACCCCCCCAAACGCCCATCCCTGCCAATTGGCTGAATGTTTTCTTATGTTTTTATTGCTTATTGTAACTGCTAAAAACTATTATTTCATTCGCTGCTATTGAACGAGTGACCTAAAGTTAACAATTTTAAATAATGTCGTTAAAGTAGGTAATATCTCTTATAATACAATATTTTTTTTTTTTATTTAAGCTTTTCGAACTCTCTTTTTATTGTTATGCGGACGGAATAAATATACTTACTTCTTCTTCAGCACTACATCCCGACGTGACCCTGGGTTCCAATACCAGTCTTTTCCAAAGAAGTCTTCTGTCCTGCCACCTCAGTGTACCACCACACCCATTCTTCTGAGATCTTCTAACACACCATCCAACCATCTTTTCCTAGGTCGGTCCTGTCTGCTTTTATAGACCTGCCCCATCTATCACCCATCCGCTCTAGGTGGCCAAACCGTTGTATTCGTTGAGCCTTTATGAATCTTACAATGTCTTCGTGATTCAGTATCTCATCTATCTCCTGGTTATTTCTGCTTCTCCATTCGTCATCTACTTTAACCGGGCCATATAAACGTCTTAGGATCTTTCTTTCAAACCTTCTTAGTGTTTCTCTTTACTTTTTAACAGCGTCCATGTCTCGCTTCTATTAGTAACAATCCGTCTGATAAGTGTCTTCGTAGTCCTTCAGCCTTTCGACTGGTTAGTACCCTCCCCGCATATACCCGTGGTGCGTGTGGCACTGAGTCTCTCACAGGTATATGGGACCTACAGTTTAACGCCGGATCCGAACGGCATAGTTGGGGAAGGTTTATACTAAGCAGGATACCTCTCGCTGGTTTGCCATTGCCTTGCGAGGGGGAACGGTCGTATCTAAATCAGATGGCCCCCGGCGGGAATTGAACCCGCGCCGACAGCGTAGCAGCGCCACACGCTAGCCACTACGCCACGACTGCGTATAAGTGTCTTATATACTTTTATTTTTGTGTTACGACTAAGGAGTTTACTTCTCGATAGTCTGCCGTTAGCATAGTATGCCCTATTTCCTATTTGTATCCTATAACGTATTGTCGTGTTCATGGACCCTTCATTATCTATCACGTTACCCAGCTATCTGAACTTATTAACCGCATCAAATAAATTATCCTCTATGAATAAATTATATAGATTTCTTTTCCTTTCTGATGCACCAATCATCATGTACTTAGTTTTGCTGATACTTACATCGATTCCCATGAATAAAGTACTAGATCCGTTAATAGTTTACAAAGACACTACAAATTTACTATAACTAGAACACTAGTAGGATTACCAGAATTTATTCAAAATATTAGAGCTATAATTTCTTTTAGGCCTACATTAGCTTTTCGAAATCTCTTTTCATTGTTATTCGGAAGAAAGGAAGTATTAGAACTGTTAATAACGAATTAGAACACTAAAAATTTATAGAAAGTATTACATCTATATGAAAGTACTAATGGTGGTCACATTGGTTTGGAATAAACAGAAATGCAATGCCGGGTCGCGTATTTACATTCCCTCCTACGACTTCAGTGCGCTGAATTCTGAGGCGCTATGTGGTAGTCATGGCCACATTTCTTAACACCCCCCTACGATCTTACCCATTCACTCATCTCTCTCTCCCAGGCATTCTGTTTAGTTTACTTTTATAATTTTGTTTAATATATCAGGTTAGGACATGCTTACATTGAGTGTGTGGGCCCTTTTGTCTCATGCGTAAATAGCGTCTAAAAATTAAAATGACGAGGTGTATTGTGTAGGGTATTTTTATGTAAAATAAGTAGAGAGGCAGCTTAAAGATAAATATTAACAGTATTAAAGAACCCTCTTAGGGAAAGAAAAGAATATCAACCTCCCATCCCACCAGTAAACAGTAGGCGGAGAGAAGTTTACTCTCTTGATGGGAATCGCTTAGGTTTTCAAAGGTATGGCCATTTGACTGAAGCTTTGTTCAAGATTACCAAAAATGTCTTGTTAAAAAAGTATTCTTAAACTGTACAAATATAATGTATGCTAACTCAGACAACAGTATTAATTTGTTTATTAAAAATTAATATGGGTTTAAGAGACTCAGTAGAATATTTTATCGAAAAAGAAACGACTTATTGTTGAAATTGGTGAACGTTAAAATTTACAGACACAGTAGCTACACTGACCAAACTGGCATTTGGTGCAAATTGTCTTAACAAACACACCTTATGCCGCCTCATGTCTAAGTGCAAGGCAGAATGCACTACTAGTAGCTGGCTGAGACCATTGAGAGAATGTAGAAACGGGTAGAGGATTTGCGCACCAACTATTACATACCCCAGCTGGTTTCAGCCACCGGCTGAACTCTTATGGGGAATGTAAGTACGCTGCCGGGCCTACCGTTGACTGCCGGCATGACGTAACGGTGTTGTCACACGTTTAACTGCCACAGAAAAAAACTCCCTATTTATGAAATGTTTTTCAAATTCAACTGTCATCCGTACAACGTATTGAAGTTTGCGAACACGACTTTTCGCTCAATCTGTATAATACGTAAACGGGATCATTGATAGTTGATACTGTATGGATTACAAAACGTTTATTCTTTGACTGAAAGGAATAGATTTCAGTCTAACTCGTGAATAAATTCATCATTCGACTTTTTCGACTTTACAATAAAACCAGTTTTATTTCAGTGAAGTGTAGTGGAAAAACACGGGCCAATTACGGACAGAGTTTCCTGCCAAACAGCAAATAAATAGTGTTTATTGTTTGTTTACTTATACAGCTGTTGTGTCACTCCAAGGTAAACTACAACAAACATTCATACATTGTTTCTAGAACGCAAATTAATGTTGCTAACTTTAAACTGCGGCAAAATGTGTAAACATGGTAGCGTGACTGAAGAAGACTCGCCTCCCCTCCCCACTATGCGGAAAATTTCGACTGCCTTCTTCTTCTTCTTCTTCTTCTTCTTCTTCTTCTTCTTCTCAACCCACAGGTTGGCGGGCTTGCGACTTTTTCCTATCCGTGGAAACTCTCGTGATCACCGCATAGCTTCTTGCTTCCACGTATTCCTGCTGTCTGGGCCTTCCCCTTTCACTAACCCCTCGACTAGGGTGAGGAACCAGCTTGAATGACGTAGCAGGCGGCCAGCTATATTACCTCTCCTTTCCACAGTGGATCCAGTCACTACTCTTTTTTTAATCCACTCTTCTCAGAACCTCAATATTAGGTACTCTTCCCAATATCCAGGGGCGGATTAGAAGCGCGTGGTGCCCTATGCTGCCATCAGACTGATGCCCCGCCCCCCGATTAAAAATTCAACCTTTTATCCATTATTTACACTGGTAAATGGCATACACAATTTCGAAAGTTAACAATTGTGTATTAAATTCTCAAATTACAACAAACATTTAGCTAAATAGTGATTACAATGAGCATAGTAGTAGTACTTAAGCTTAGAAAATACTAATCGATCGATTTTTTCTTGATTTTGCCTTAAACAAGTCACAATTTCTTCCAAATCGAGCGATTCAAGTATCTCGCTTTCAATATTTAACCTTGCTAACGAAGATATTCTCTCACCTCCAATAGTTGAGCTCATGTTTTTATGTTTTTGGATTGAGGACATTTTTTCACATTTATTATCTTCAAAACGGTTTTGTAATTTAGGGCTGGATTTAATATGGATCCCATTCCATATTACCCCCCCAAAAAAAAAAAAAAATTGTGAATATCCTCTTCTATTTTCTGCACACCTCAAACAGCCATACATATTCGGAAACTTACAGACAAAAATTAATGTTTCCCAGTAGCGGATTCAAGGAGGCACTTGTGCATCTGACTTCCTTTCTCCCCAGGCGGGCAAAAATAAACTTGGTAAAATGACTTCTACAGCTAGACTATATTTTCAGTTAGAAACTAAAATATCAGGCAGGAAGAAAGAGGATCTCGACAAACGAAGAGAATGATTTATCTATATTTAGCAAATGTAACCATGATGTAATGAATGTTAACAAATCGGTTCAAAATTATTAGTAGTTGACAAACCGTTGTTGTATCCAGTAAATATTATTGTTGTATCCAGTAAATATTTATTTTGCTGTGTCCAAGTCAATTCGTCATCCAGTGTTCAAGTTCTAGTAAGTCCAATTTCAAAATGTCGCAATTTGAGATTAAAAATTCAAAAATTATTTTTAGAAAGTAATAAAAAATTACATACATGAACTGGGGACACGAAGTGTTTAAGTGACCAATCTGCTATCAATTTTTATCGTACAAAAGGAGAAAAGAAAAATATATTGGAAATTTTGTCAATTAAAAAAAAGACTAATTCATCGTTTTGCTAAACTGGGTAATTTCTAGATGTTCGCAAAACAGCACAATTTTTGCCCTCTTGACTGCCATAAGAAACCCTCCTGACTTCGTTCTGACTCTCGACTTCCATAAGAATAACCACGACCGACGTCAACTCTGCCGGACTATTATGCCGTGGTCTATTGATATCAGACGTTTCGATCGTACCATCGGAGACCATCTTCAGTGTAAAACGATTGACAAATTGGTACAATTTTTGAAAATCCGGTAGGAAAATCGAGCCGGGAGTCATACTAACCATAATAATATTTTTGCTTTAATGTACACATTTGTTTCCTTTTGGAAGAGATAAACTAGAAAAAAGAGAATTACCGACACAAAGATTATTAATTAACGTCAATGTATAGGCTGTGTACTGAATCACTAGACCAAGTGCCATTTCATGCAAATATTATATAATGGCGCGATCTTTGACGCAAATACTAGAACTAACGTATTATAATAATGTAAAAATTGTAAAATATATATTTATATATTCATATTATATCAAATGTTTTGGTATAATTATAACAAATGAATGCTCGGGCTGGTGATGCATAACACTATCTGTATATCGATTTAGGTTAATTTATTAATACTGAAAGATAAGTCTGGTATATTCAGAGTAATAAATAAACGGATTTCATAATCGTTTTTGCTCAAACGTTTAGGCTTGTTGCGCTCTCTGTCTATGATACAGTTCACACCGTACCCGCCTCCACAAAGATTAAGTCTGCATTTAACTACGCGAAGTGACGAGCTGAACGGTGTGTAGGTGTTGCGAGCTTTCACTTGTACATTCGCATTGTTACTGACTGAGGCCCGATGTTGTATTGCCCCGAGAGTTCGCCAGCCAATTCGCTGAGGTAGGACTATTACTGTAGCAGTCCAGTTATAGTTTATACCTCAGTACTGGGGTGAATTAGCGAACACCGTGCCAATTTATCGATCGTTTTACGCTGAAGATGGCCTCCGATGGTGGTGCCGAAACGTCGGTTATCATTAGAAGCAGTAGACCACGGCCTAATAGCCTGGCAATTTCAACAATCTCGGCTTAACGGTTTCTTAAAATATAACTTTTAGACAACGTAGGCCTATGTGTAAATCTTCGTTGACTGAGGGAGTTTTCCTTTGGTGCCGTACATTTACTAAAACAATGTTTCCTTTAAGTGCTTCAAACCAGAAAACGGTGCTGGTTTTTCCTCACTGTATGGTAATGTTATTGGTTCTTAAGAGGATCGTAAAAGTTACAACAACATTAACCTTCAATTATATATTTATAATTTTTATTACTTTTTAATAGGATAACGATTACAATAGTAATAACTGTTTCTATTTATCGTTGACCTACAAATGCTTTATGTTTCCATACGCGTATGTTTTATGTTGTTTTCGTTGTAAATTGTCGTAACAGGTTGTCGTTAACATATTCTGGAATCTTATTGATATCTGTTGTAACAAACGCAGATCTCCTAACGTTCAAAAGGGAATTAAAGAAAAACTGGCAGCGGTATTCTGTCTCGCGGTTTCGAGTCCCACGTAACTACGAATATGTAATGTACGTATTATTATGGCATAATGATTTAGACTGCCCGTTTGGCATAGTAACAGAATTAATTAAAATATGGAGCGATCATCGTCTTAGAAAACAAAAGAAAATGAAGGCGGGTTCGATCAGTTCCGGCCAAACGACATTAAAACCCGATGATTAAATTCCTGCTATCCTGTTTTTAGATAGCGGCCATCTTAACTATTGGGATAGAAATTACGGTATGTATTGCCAAAAAACCGGAGTCGGACATATGTTCGATTCAGTCCGAGATAGGCCTATATCGTATAATGGCTGAAGTGGTTTGATCGTTCGATACGAATAGGGTAGTTTGCATTATATATAGACCTACACACATGCGCGCGCGCACACACACACACATATTGCAGGTAAGTCTTAAATATTTTAATATTTATTTTTTATATAGTAAATATGTTTTTAATATAAAAGAAACAATGAGAAAAAAGATTATTATTTTTTGGGCATTCATATAGAATGGACAATAGGTTATCAAAGCAGATCTTCAAAAATCTGTGGGGGAAGAAGTCAACATCAAGTTGGATCAAAGAAGTCCAAAAAGATATAGGAAAAAATAATATAAACCCAGAAAAAGCAATTGAAAGGGAAGTTTTTCGAGCAAAAGAGTTAAAAATGGAAGGAGTCCAGCGTAGGAGAGAGAAAAAAGCAGGTTCGAAGTGGACTGAAGACAGGAAGAAGAGACATAGTGAAAAGATGAAAGAATATTGGAGTAAAAAAGAATAAAGAATTTATGTGGTCCTTAGATGGCCGGCACAATTTCCAAAACGAAAGGTATAATATTCAGACTGTTGTTTAAATTATGTTTAATTTGATGACCCACTTGGATTTTGCGACTTCTTTTTCAAAATGTTGGTACACTTTTTTAGACTCTGGTGCCCAAAACTTTTAAATTTCCAAAACAAAATTAGATGGTGGTTAAAATTCTGTTTAATTCGATACAGTACGTTATTTTAAAAATTTTAACCCCTTATATTTTTGCCTTGTGCCGCCCCGTTTTTTCGGGGAATCAATCTCAAAACAGGTAGGGTTCTGTAGGTTATATGTATAGATTTTCTTTTGGATGTACTCCAAAGTTATCTTTTGGCGACATACTCCAAACAGTAAACAGATAGACAGACATATAAATGCCAAACGGTTGAGTTACAACTGAGGCCCCTTTTATGCATCCGATTTATAACGTACGATAACCTAGGATAAAAACTCACACGACAAGTAAAACAACAGTAACAAGTGGGACGTTTTGTGCACTGTCGTACTATAAATTTATTGTTCTGAACTCGGCAACATATTGTGGTGTTTTAGGAAACGGGTCAGATAAAAATTCGGACGAGTTGTCAAGATACTGTATATACCCTGTAATAGTTCTGTTCACGCACTCGAAAAAGTTTTATATCGTATGACTTTCAGACATCAGTGCTACCAACCTTCCTGCCTAGCATTGACGAGGCAGTTGTGCCAAGTTATCAGTTGTATCCACGTGGTAGTGTGGTATTCTTAATTTGTATTTTAAATATGAAAGATATTGAAGGAGACGGTGTGAACACTTGAATCGCATGCCTGATGTCCGTCTACCTGTGTACCTGTGTTATCACCCTACTGGGAAGAGAGATGTCGGTAGACCGAGGAGCAGATGGTTCCGGAACAGGTCTAAGGCCTAGTCCTTGGAGTGGTGATGATGAGGAAATATGAAAGAGATTAATACTGAAAGGCTCATTGACGAAATCCAAAACAGGAGAGCACTATGGGATGCCTCTTCCGAAGGTTATAAAAACGAACCGATAAGCGACATACAACACGCACGGATCCATTTTCAGTACTGACAATGGCAGCGCTGAAAGAGTTTGTTCACCCCCCCCCTTCCGATACATTTTACGCACTGCAGAAATTGGAGTCAAATCGGAAGCAAAACGTATCGTACGATATAAATCGGATGCATAAAAGGCGCCTGAGAACTCGCTTCGGTTGTTCAATAGTGATAACAATGATAAACACCACCTCAACTCGAAATATAGAAGTCGTAAATTCCAGTTGGATTCTTAGAAGTTAGTTGGTTTCAACTTAGACGTTCGAAGTCCGCTGTGGTCTACTGTAGCATAATACTGCACAACGCTTTATGTCAGTTCAGTAATATTTTGGTACGTCTCTGTCCGCGTGCAATACTTTACACCGGTTACAGGCAACCTTAGAATGTATGGGGGCGCATATATAACTGAGGACCAGTTCGATGGGCGCAGCCCCTCTCCACCCTGTCAATGAAAAATAGAAAGGTGCTGAGTTCAATAGCCGGACGCTACTTAACCGTCGCGTTATAATACCCTTGCGCTTATGTTTAGCGACGTGGAACACCGAATCAAAAAAAGCTTTGCAGTATTTTTCACGTAAATTTGTTGAAAAGTTTTCACATTTGGAGTAGTCATCAACAATAATTTGTCATCATGCACACGCACGTTAAAACTAACAAAACTTTAAACAAAAACATTGGTTAAACAGGAAAACATTTTAATAAATTAAATTAAAGAAGTTACCACAATAACACTATTTATTTTCAGAAAGGGCACAGAAATGTAAAAACTGAAAAATTCACTTTGAGGAGAAAGGTGTTTACAGGCCCTGGGCCACAAACTCGAAAATCGTATCGGGTGAAGACGTAGCGCGGTTCGGTAAACGGCTTGTACTATTTTCTAATACAGTACTTCGAAGCAGGTACAATTCGGGTGCGTTCCTTCGGTCAAAAGAAAAGAAAATTACAAATTGGTTCGCGGGCGTGTGAAACCTCATCGACGGGCACAGGGTTGCCGACTGCTGCTTTACACTATTGTTTGTACTGTTCGCTGTGTCTTGCCAAATCACCAATATTACGTCACTGACCTGAGGTGTATCTGTTCGTACCATCTAGCAACACGGTTTGTACGTGTGAAAACGATCCTTTGTTTTGGAATTGTGTTCGGAGCAAAACAGAAACGCTGCACGTAAGATATCCCTCAGCACTGTCGACACAAAACGGGGATACAACGACCTCTCCACGGAGTGAGACAGTTCACTCGTGAATTGGGAAACTTTTGCGTTTTGTTTTTCCTAATTAGGCTATTTTTGTGTTTTTGTCATAACAGTTAGAAATAAAGTAATTTCGTCAACGGACTGTTTTTTCTGTATTGTGTATTGTACGTAGAATTAGTTCGCCCAGTTGTGAAACACTGTGAGAACCGGCCCCTTGAATATCAGATAATCCGTTATTCATTACCGTTTATTGCATATTTCCCTTCATTCTTTTTCACTCTGCCCCAAGTTCAAGAATTCTCTCTTTTCGTCTTATCTGTCCCCGTCTCTTTTACCTTTCCTTCTACTTCTTTCTCCCTATATGCCTCTATATCTGTGTTTTAATCTCTTTATTTCTCTTATTCTCTCCCTGTCTGTCTCTTCTCTTCCTCTATCACAGTTGCCTTCTGAGATTAGAACGATTTAATTTAAATTACTTGTACCTTCCTAGTTAACAGTCTAACCTGAAGGAATCGTTCAGATGATTTGTAGCTTAAGCGTAAGCTTGTCTCCAATGTCATTTTAACTTTCTGTTGGTAGTTACTTTTTTCATGTACATCTTTTAGTTTTCTTTTGTTCTGTACATGTACATCTTCCATCCTTTACGTGAGGAGTTTTAATTTGTTTTTTACGGTAGCTACTTTTTGGTTCATCTTAACTTCAACTAGAGAGTGGTCGGAGTCAGAGTTCAGTCCTCGTTACGTTCTAACGTTTCCGATGTCCGAGGGTTACCTCTTAGAAATTAATATGTGGCTTATTTGGTTGGAGGAAAAACAAGAAGAGCTCGGGTCAGAAACACTACTATAAGAATGAGTCTTAAGAGGGTACCTTTGAAAGATCATATTAAGAAAGCACAGTTGCGTTGGTTTGGACACGTTAACAGGATGGAAGGGTATAGAATTCCAAAACAACTGTATCAGGAAAGAATTGCTGGGAGAAGAACCAGGGCCCGGAGAAGAGTGACTTGGGAGGACAAAGTGAGGTGCTTTCTACAGGGGCTGGGAGTGCAGTGGAATGAAGTCAAGGCCCCGGCCATGCAGAGACCACGGTGGCGAGACATTTGCTCAACCTGTACACCTTGAAGTAGAACAAGAACAAGAACAGGAACAAGAACAGGAACAGAACAGGAACAGGAACAGGGACAGGGAGAGGAACAGGAACAGGAACAGGAACAAGAACAATGAGAACTAGGAGGAGGAGGAGCAACAGCAGCAGCAGCAGCAGCAGCAGCAGCAGCAGGAGTATTGAATATTAATACAATATTAATACTGATACAACAAATAAATACTGAACGGATTGGATGTAGCAAGAAATAAACGACTGAACCGAACATACCAAGATTAAGTCGATCCATTGTAAAATGGTGACCGGTAGGTAGGAGACCACGCGGAAGGCCAAGGAGGAGGTGGCTCAAGGATGACGAGGATCTGAGAAATATTAGGACGAGAAGGTGGAGAAGACTATATAATGAGAGGGCTGAATTGAGAGAAATCGTTGAAGGGGCTGAAACTTGTTCTGGGTTGTAACGTCAGTAGAAGCAGAAGCAGAAGCAGAAGCAAAAGCAGAAGAAGAAGAAGAAGAAGAAGAAGAAGAAGAAGAAGAAGGAGGAGGAGGAGGAGGAGGAGGAGGAGGAGGAGGAGGAGGAGGAGGAAGAAGAAGAAGAAGAAGAAGAAGAAGAAGAAGAAGAAGAAGAAGACTATTTGTCTATACAAGGAAGACGCCATATAATGATTATGTTTGTTCGTTTGGTTACACCTGACTGAATTGTTATAATATTATCGTTAGTTCACTTGTTACTCTAAAAGTAACTGTTTACCAATTGATGTGTTTAGCCGTAAGGGAGATTCAGGACAAGCTATGTTTGTTCTTACTTATGTGTAACGCTTTATATAACTATTCATGAAAATATTTTTGTTTACTCTAGAAAGACCTAAGACTTGCCAAAGGATACTTTCTCATTTATTCTAGTAATCGGAATAGTAAACAAGTACACTATAAAAACTGACAGGATACAATGTAAAAGCATCAGTTCCAGCGAACTGCTTGGCTCGAGCTTGTGGATTGTGCTGTGTTGTACGTGTTAATTGTTTGTTAGATTTGAGTTGACTTAAAGTTATAATAATTGTTTTAGCTTAGTAAATTCTTGAAGTATTAAATTGTTCAAACTATAAAGTGATATTAATTTACAAAAGTATAATGTTAAATTCAATAAACCAATAATTCAGAGTATCTTGAATTTCTAAATTCTTTATGTAGGCAAACGTACCTCTAACGGTTACTTCACTTAGCCACTCGAGTGAGTGATCGCGGTGTTTTACACTCAGGTAGAATAGAATGGTTACCACGGTATCATAATTTTTTCTTTTTGTTTTTTAAGAAATTCACAAAGCAAACGTTGTACAACTTTTATTAGGACTACTATTAAATAAAATAAAATATTTATCTGAGGACTTTTCTAGTCGTAGCAAGAGTTATAATAAATATGTAGGATGTATAAGTTATTCATTCTACTTAAAATATCAGACAATATTCTATTGATGTTTTCCATAACATTTTTTCTGCTGTTGTAATATAGAAACTTCGATTTTTAAGTAAGGTGGCTTTTTCGTCGCCGGGATTCTTTTTTTAACAATTATAACTGGTTTAAACATTGTTACTAGCAAGAACACGACGCAGACAGTGTGACGCTATGGTTACGTGACTACTAACGTGGTCACTGAAGCGTCGCTGTAACTGCTTTCCTACGTCAGTTGCAACACGTGCCGGTATCAGTACTAACGGTTGTGAAGTTTGACGTTGATGTTTGAAAGGAAGCTCATGAGACGGATCTTGAGTCCCAAATATAGAAATGGGCAATGGAGGATACGGCATAATGATGAGATATATTATCACTTCAACGAACCAACGGCAGAAGTGTACGTAAGTTTGAGGAGGCTGGAATGGGCTGACCATGTCGTAAGAATGGACAACAAACGAAAACGTAAAAGTCCTCATTATGGGAAGTATCGATGGCAAATACCAAAAGGCCGTCCATGGAAGAGATGGGAAGAAGCTGTCGTTGTGGATGCAAGAGAGATGTTGGGAGTGCGAGGATGTAAGTCCTTTGTTACTGATAGAGAGAGGTGAAGGGCCAAGACTCCACTTCGGGCTGTAGCGCCATAGGAGGAGGAGGAAAAGGAGGTTTTAGGAAAGTACAAGAGGTAGTAACTGTTTTGAGACCAAAATTGGTCTTGGTAAAACTTTGTCAAAATTCTCATTTAAAATTTTATCATGTATCACCAAGGAATATGGACTAGGAAGAAAGTTGAGAGATAATTGGGAAGGTTTTAAATGAAGGTTAAGAGAAAATTGAAAAGTTTTAATGGCGCAATAAGTGGAATGGAAAATGCGGAAGGTATAAAAAGATAACGAAAAAAATAAATATCCTAAATCCTAAACCGCACTAAACTAAAGGAAATCTAATTAAATTAACCACATTCAGAGGAAAATAATCATTCAAGGAAAACGAAGGGCTAATGATATAAGGAAAAACAAACTTGTCAAACCTGTAATAGCTTTTCTCTTTTTTACTTGCACTAAACTGCAAGTAACCATATTGCAAAAACCATATCAGTTTTTAAGAAAAGGGCAGACAAAAACCTCTGTTCTCACTCCACAAGCGATGTTTCGAGCAAAGTAGGACTAAAAACAAATCTTGGGCCATAAGATCTCGAGAAAGTGTCGTTTGCTGTCTGGACAGGCACAACGGTCTAAAGACCCGGGCAACGCCTCTCTCTGCAATATTTCAGAGTCCCAAAGAACAAAAGTCACTATTCATACATATCAGTTCCAATGCAGCTAATGTCCGGTTTAACTCCGTAATCTTTTCTGACCAACATCCGAAGGAAGGAATGTGTTAAAAAGAACTGAATACAGCACAGAGGACGCTGTTCAGATGAAGCCTGCCATTACGTTCATTTAAACGTTCATTTACGTTGATTGAAGAATCCATTACATTCACTGTCTCTTCTTCATCATAATCTTCGCAACACGGCATAGGCAAGGTGATGCTCGTTCCGCCTTCATTCAAACATCCTCCAGTCATCCTGGGTCTACCCACACATCTGTGTCCTATAGGTTTGTATTTCCAGAGTATGTGTTTGGCTAGTCTGGAATCTGACATTCTTTCTAAGTGTTCTTTCAACTTTTGTTTGTAATCTTTTAGTTTTCCATTCAAATTAAAAACTTGTAACTCTTCTCTTATGGCCTCATTCTTTATACGGTCAGGGTTAGAGCACCTTTTAATTCCTATTAAGAACGCCATTGGCGCTATAGTGATAAACTATACCATCTTTACAAAGAGCCGGACATTGTCAGGATAATTAAAATACACAGGCTAAGGTGAGTTGGACACATAGACAGAATGGAGTAAGGACAGTCTACGAAACATATTTTCTACCAGAAACCAACGGGTTGTAGAAAAGTGGGAAGACCTCGAAGTAGATTCAAAGACCAGGTAGAAGAGGACCTCGGAAAGCTGAACATAAGTAACAAGTAACTGGAAAGCCAGGGAATGCAATAGGGAGGAATGTAATGGGCTCTTGGAACAGGTCAGGACCCACCAAGGGTTGTAGAGCCACGGTTGATGATGATGATTGAAGAACGCCATTTCCGATGCCTCTATTTAACTGTCTTGTTTCTTCGTTGTCCATAATTCACACCCATAGAACAGTACAGGGACTGACCTAACTTTATATAACTTTAACCTTGTACCTCGACCTACCTTGTTCCTAAAAGTACGGTGATTGTTCCACAGATCGTCTGGAACTTACCTAACTTAACACCAATATCATAATTCCTATCACAGCCAATATCATTTTCCAAATAATTAAAGTGGCTCACCTGTTCTAGAATTCGATCATTAATCATTGTTCTTGTTCTTATTGGCTCCTTGCCTTGAAAAGCCATTACCTTTGTTTTTCATCATCATCCAAGCACTAGACCTTAGACCTGTTCCGGAACACATCTTCTTCTCGATCCACCGACGCCTTTGTTTTATAGTGGAGATTTTCATATTGATTCCATCTCACGATGCATAATACATAGTTTCATTTTTTTCCGCTGAACAGTTGGCAATTTAAGGTTCGCATCGTTGATGTGGAATTGTTTCATGACTTGTTCGATCGCCGACCTTCGTTAAGGATTTAACGGCCGTTAAATAACCTATTAAATATTTAACGGGGCAGAATGGTTTACAAAACTCAGTTAAAGACATTTATATAGCGGGGAGTCTACAATATTTGTCGCATCTCGCATCTCGGCCGCCAGTAATTTCTGTCTTCCCAGTCCGTCTCCTGCAAATTCCTGCTCCTCCTCCACATCCTGTCTCCAAGTTCGTCGAGGCCTACATTTTGTCCTGCGACTGAGCGGATGATATTCCAGTATCCTTCTAGGCCTCATTCGCTGTACGTGTCTACATCAAATCAACCTACGTTATTCAACTATCTAATTAATATGTTCTTTAACAATTGCTCGCTCTCTATTACTTCATTTCTTACATGGTGCAGCCGGAATACCCGACAAGAGCTTTTCAAACAATCCATTTCAATTGTTGTCAATTCTGCTTTACTGATTTTTAGTCATCATCATCATCTTCACGGATTAAACCAAGGGTGGTTTGTTCCGGTCTCAAATAGGCAAAGATTAGAGCTGGTCACTTCAGTGCTTCCTCGGACGTCCCACACATCTCCGTCTAATCGACTTATAGTTCCAGAGTTGCTTGGGAATGCGGCAGTCACCCATTCGGCAAAGATGTTCCCACCAATTCAGCCGATACTGGGCGATCATGTCGAGTTACTGATAATATTCAGTTCCTGGCGTATATCTGTGTTTCTTCTATGATCATAGAGAGTATACCCTGCCACGTGCCTGAGACATCTCATTTGAACCGCTTGGATGCGACTGGCCTGGCCTTTCGTTAAAGTCCAATTCTCAGACCCATAAAGAGGTGTGAGAAGAGCCATCCATCACCTTGTAGAATTTTAGCCATGTTCCTTCACTTGCCATACAGGGTTCGCCTAATGGTCCCGCACATAAGGTTGAAATGCAACTTATTCACAACGTCGTTGCATGCTTTACAATCCATTCCAATTTGCTTTATTACTTTTTAGTTGCCCTTTAATCCGTCTTTACTCCGAGGAGTAAGGGTTGTATAACGCAAAATCGTTCTTACTTCGCAAATTGTTGTGATTTTTAGTATTTTAGTTTTTACCCATGTGGAGGTACTGGTTCAACGATCAAACCACGAAACTGGGGGACCAGATGCTTTGACTTTGGTTATCACATACGACCTTAGACAGGCCACCTTGTCTATGTCTGACGAGTCCGTTTACCCGTTATTAAGAAGGACAGTGAGATACAAAATGAAAGACACCCTAGCCGTCGAATACATCTAATAGCATCGGGATTGAAAAAATAAGAGTTGGTAAAGAGAAAAGAAGACAGGAAAGATTAAACAAAGGTATCTCGCCAAGACAAGTTGAAGCAAAGAGAGAATCCAGGTAGGGTACATCGGGCGTGCTAAAGCCGACTCCACAAAATGTTAAAGATAACGTCCGTTAAAATCGTCGGATAAATTTACGGGAGATATTTGGGCTGTTAGGTAGCTAACGACCCGTTAAAACGGGAAAAGCTAACCTTAAGATTACGATTGACGTCATTCATGTACATTGTTTTACATACCCTTTTACTAGTGAGCGATTCAATTATTCTGAATTTACAAATTATCTAGCCTTTATCTCATTATCAATTTCGTCTCCCTAAATTCTTAAAATGGCTTACTTACTCTCCAGAATTGTTATATGGAACGATTTCAGTTCTCACTGGGCATTTACATTTAAAAGTTATAGTTATGGTTTTCTTGCAGTAGATTTTAAATAGAATATTCTTTTTCTACCAGTTTTTACTGAAAGGGTGATCTATTAATTCATGTATCCTCTTTGTGAGGTCCTGTCCTCCTGCCTTGCTCGATTCCGCCGTAATGGAGTTCACGGAATTCCCCCCCCCCGGGCTTTATTACTCTTTAACATGTTTATTATGTCCTTATAGCGGAAAATTGCATTCTCAACAATTTTACGGGGACAAAGTCATGTGATACCCAGGGAGAAATATAAATTTATAGAAAGCGGGGAGAAATAACATTAAAACTACCGATTAGAGCGGTGGTACTTCAAAGGAAGAAACAGTAAAATATTTTAGTAGGGAGCGGTAGATATTCATACAGACGACCTTGCGTTGACGCCTGTGAGTCAGCTAAAAAACTGTGAAAGTAACATAGCGGACGTACCGTCACAAAACTGTATATTTTCAAGGGTGTCAGAAACATTCACCAAGATTGTAAAAGTTAAGTGCATCTAACAAAGGGAACCGTTATGTTAGACAGAGAGCGAGTAGAGCGAGATGGAAAGAGACGCGAAGTTTCCTACCACGTTTTCACGCGCATGTAGTTGACGAATAACGGATAGCGTCATTTTTTACGCGGGACGTGTTCGCTAGACAGATTGGGTAGATTTGAAATTAGCGGTAAGTCAGACCAATCGGCGTGTATTTTGTCGATAGTTGGTGAGGGTAGTTTGTAGCAAAGTATAAAAAATACGTAGAGTAAGAAGTTAAGTTAGTCTACGGAGAGATTACAATACTGAGACTCGTATTAATTGTAGTAAGAAATTAGTCTACGGAGAGATTATAATACTAAGACTCGTATTTAGCGTGTTAAGAAATTGTCAGTAAATTAAATAAGTATATTTCAATCGCCACGTAAATCAGTACGGTAACGCGATATTAAGCCGTGTTGAAGTTACGCATCATAAACACTTAATAAATGTTAACAAGAAGAATTCTAGAGTAACTAAAGAAGATAAAATTAAAACCGAGTAATATTTCTAAATTTTAATTAATACAAGCAACCGTTAAAAGTCGAGTTACTTAGCGAATTTTAATGTGTCAAACATCATTGTACGGGACAGTCGGTCGGGAGTAGTTATCAATCCGGTGTTGGACGCACTTGGCTTTGATAAGGATATACCGTGTATTCCACAAGTGTATTCCAGTATACGGCACATGTGTAATTATCACTAAGTTAATTAAGTGAATTGTGTAATACTTGTGAAACCAGTGTAAAATAGTGCAACTTAACAAGGATAACTATTCAACGGATAACTTCGGACCACCAGCCTGGAACACGCAGCATTGATGACATCGCATCGCAGAGTAATTCAACATACACGTAAATAACAAAAATGAACAATCATTTTAATATTGCTTATTAATTTTAAATGTATGTCAATCTTGTTTTGGTGACTCAATCAGTCTAAGAATCCATTGCTAAGAAATAAACACTAACCGATTTTATAGTAAATTTTTTGAAGTACTGACTTAAAAATTTTGTAATATGTGAATGCGAAATCGTTATTAAAAAACTTAATTAATAACAATCAAATTGTGTTTATTTATTACTGGCGCCCTGGGATAATTCTAAAGAGTCGGTACACGAAAGTAAGTGTGATATCTTATTGCTGAAATTTGGTATGTGATAAATATTAATTTTGTCATTGAATAATTTAACTTGATAAACTCTTACTTTGTTGGATATCATACAGACTATTTTAACTTTCTGTACTTCTGCACGGAATAAATCAGTTGTATTCATGCCAAACCAGGTCCTTAAATTTCTCAGCCATGAGATTTTCGGTCGCCCAACTCCTCTCTTTCCAAGTACTTTTCCTTGTAGTACGGGCTGCAATAAGTAAAATCTCTGTTCATTTCTCATGAAATGTCCCAGATACTGGAGCTTTCTTATCTTCACTGTGTTAATAACTTTCCTTTCTTTATCTTTCTAAGAACTTCAACATTAGTTAATATACTGTCCATAAAATGCTCAGTATTGTACGGAAAAACCACATTTCGAAAGATTGGAATTTCTTAGTTGTGGCTTCAGTCAAAGTCCAAGATTCTACACCGTAGAAGAGGGCCGAGAATACGTAAAGTAGCAGCGTAAATGTTTCATTTTTGTGTTTATTGTTAAATCGTGACTTTTGAATAAACTGCTCATTCTAGTGTACACTGCTCTTGCCTTTTCCATTCTGCTCTTTATTTCTTGAGTGTGGCCCCGTTGTTCATTGACTGTAGTACCAAGATATGTAAATTTGCTTACACGTTCAACTGGCTTTTGGTTTATATTAAGGGTGCAGTTTGTGAACTTGTTCTTAGATACAATCGTTAGCTTTGTTTTATTAACATTGATGTCTAGACCATATCTTCGGCTGCTTTCTGTCACTCTATTCATTAGTTGTTGCAGCCCCTCTAAGCTATCTGCGAATATAACGATATCATCCGCATAACATATGTTAATTATAGAATTAGGTGAACAGAACTCAACCGAAAATCAAGCTCCCAGATTGGCAAGACTTCAGCTTACTGGTTAAATCACACGAAAGGTAATGGTGCAGTGACGAAAAATCATATTTGAAATTTGCGGTAATTGTACAAGATTTTCTATATTGAAAATAGAAGTACAACAATTACATTCGCTTCAAACTATTTTTCAGTATATTTTGTTTCTATTGTTGTTCCTGTAAAGTTTTGTTTTTATGTTGAAAATTTAACTGCGCTAAACTGTACTGTAATAAATAAAACCGGTTATGCAACACACAGTATCGGCCGAGCATGACTGTAACCGATACGGCGAATGGAAAACCGGCCTTGCGTAAAAAATAAAAAAATTAAAATAATAAATTTTATAACCAGAAAACAAAAACATAAACCGAAGAAAAAATAGGAAAATTTAAATATTGTTGAAAGAAAATAACCGACATCCGACCGACGAAGAATTGTGTGCCGCTGCGTTTCCTGTTCCTTTACGCAGAGAGGCGTGTCATGACTTCCTGTGCGGAGGAAACGTCGACCGAGCGTGGTGCGTGGTGCCATGGGCACGTGGTTTGACGTAACTTTGAAAGTAACGTCTGAATCTGTGAATATGAATCGACTGTACGGTCGGGTATCTACGAATTCTAAAGAGATATGATTTTATCGGTGATACACAGAAGTTGTATTCTTTAGATTCTTTGTTTCTTTTTTTTTTTCAAGAAATAAACGCGTAAACTGTTTATATATTTTGAAAACAACGACATTCATTCTGTTGGGGGCGGTTACGGTAAGTGAAATCGGTATGAGAACGCGGGGTCGCAACTAAGCGTAACGCAACTTCCTATTGTTTAATTATTTTTATCCTTGTCCAGTGACCATCTGTTACTATTGTAGTTTCTGAGTTGTGTGTCTCTTTTTAAATCGCTCTCACTTTAACCTCTTTATTTTGAGCACCAATGTTTGCTGAGTTTACACTACAGTACGGAAACACGATAGAAAAATTAACTGTTTTCGCCAGCGGAAAGGAAGAAAAGAAAATGCTAATAATGGGTAAATTTTGCGTGTTAAGTTCGGTTTAAAGTATTTAAAAATTACACAAATATATTGACTACTGTGTTCTTGTTACTTTGGGGCGAAACAATAGTAAATCAACGCATTCAGTACCTGATAAGGCAGTTACGCTCGCATAATTTGAATGCTCGAATTTTGGCATCCACCAAAAGTGATCGGAGGAATGAACAATTCCTGTGTAATGCACACAAAATTTATCTAGTTCCTTTGTGCGTTGAGCAGTGTTATTTAAAAAAAAATTATAGAGTCGTTTTATCATTGGTCAGTTTACCGTGCGCGACCGCCAAATCACGTCATACAGAAGGACCTCCATCTGTTCGAGAAGAAATTAAGCACTAGGTACAGAAGTAGACTCATAGCGCAAGCAAGGTATTGGACGCAAGACATACGAGACGATTAAAAATAGGTACAAATAGATTTTTTGATATTATTTTAGTTTATAGTCAAAGATGAGTGCTCAATGGAAGCACCCTTCACATGTATTTGCTTTCATTCATAAATTTTGCTTAATGTTACCAAGTGTACAGAAAAAATTGAAAAAGCTTAAAAAAGTATCCATAATCTGATACATTATGGAACTCAATATGTAGGCCTATAGCATACGATGGATGCTCTCATTCTATATATTGACTCTTGGATATTGTAAAACATAAAAACAGAACTATGATAATTATATTTCAATCATGTTGCTATTATAACTCTTATACATATTACAGAATACATAAATAGAGTGACAAAACTTGTGGTTACATTGTTAGTGTTATATTCCACGATCGTTGACGGCGAACAATTGAGAAGATTGTATGTTACTGGTAGCCATTCCCCCCAACTCTAGCACCGAGCTAGGAAGATCATAACCATAGTAAGTCTCATTCTTACGAGGCTAATACAATTTTTATTCATTTTGAACACGTACAGGGAATTAGCTCTGCAGAATTCAGTGTATAAAAACCGATCGTCAGGCTTCTTAACACAGATGTACAGAAATGTTGAATACAACATTTCAGATCATGATTGTAGACAAATTAACAGAAACTGCAGGCCATAATGTTTGTATAATCTCAATTAAACCTGTTGTGTAAGAAAAAAATCGAAATTGTTTCCCTAAGACGCTTAAACTCACCTCCAAAAATGTCGCTAATCCTAATAGTAAATTTTTGTTCTTGGATTTCGCTGTCCATGACGTGTCCGTTACTTCACTAATTATAATTAATTCACTACCGACACGGAACACAAAGTTTTTTATGGGTAAAAACGTAAAAGTTTTACCTTATAGCCTAAACAGAACAATAGCCTAAACCTTACAGCACAACACTATAGAGCACTTGTGACGATTTAATTGAAACTGTAATCTTAAATAAATAAAAATTAAATTTGCGAGCGATTAAGTTTTTTTTAAATCGCACTATTAAACCTAAAGCCCCTGTACTAAATCAGAATGAGAAGTGAATGAAAATCAACAGAAGCACTAATAAAAAGTCGAATTGTAAAAAACTTATTAATATCACAATTAACCCTTTGCTAGTCATCATGCGGTGACCTATTAGTTCCGGACTCAACGTGTTTATCGAGTCGTCTGTAATTTAGGAAGATATAAAAATCATAATGTTTGTAATTAGAAATTTGAAGGCACGAGTAGTAGTTAAAATAATTCACTTAAATTATATATGTATAATTAATGTATTGTTTTTGGTAATAAGAATGTCAATTTAAATAAAAATAGGAACTATATTGTCGCGGAGTACTTGCCCCTCTCCGTTGTTATGTGCCAGTCGAATCTAGTAGAGAGTCACTATGCTGCCGTCAGACCGTACAGACGTATGAGCGAGAGCTCCACGAAAATGCATTTGTTTTTTTTTTAATTTAATTTTAAAATGTTAGCTACCACTGCTAAACGTGGCGAGCGTTGTGTAATGTGTGAATGATATAAAGATGTGTTAAGAAGAAAAATGTAATAAGTAAAACAAAAACTTAACTAGTAGTAAACAAGATGACGTCTCCCCTCAAGAGGTAAATACAAGTACAACCTTATACATGAAGATGTGATCTGCATAAACTTCATAAATACACGTATACGATGCATAAGACGCTGACGAGGACCTCCGTGGATCTACACATACTTTCACAAAAGAAACTCCAATCTCCGCAGTGAACATCCTATCTAGTACTTGCCGAAGACACGACCCAGGTGATGATGCCGACTTCAAGAATTCCAAAGAGAGACACCCCAGGACGAGGTTACTACGACCAATTGTAAAGGTGACTCGATAGCTTGCCTATCGAGAGTTAATCATATTTGATACACAACTCACATTAAAAAGAGACTTTTCAAAGACTATAAATTTTGTTTAAAATTAAAATGAGACAAGCTAAGAGTTTACTGTAAGATTCAATATCGTACGTTGTAACGCCTTAAATGTAAATGTAATTTATAATCACTTTAAGTAATAATGCCATTCTTCAAATGGTAAAAGAAGTCTTGCAAGCGTCTAGATGAACTCAAAATACTTAGAAGTCTTTGCTATAAATATACTTAAAGTAAACTCGGATCCGAGGTAAAAGAATACATAATCAGTTTGATCCCTAATTTTTTATGAAAAGCATTTAAATATTTTAATCTAATTAATGATGTCATGGGATCTTTGAGTAACAGTTGTTAATAAAGAGAAGTCATCTTGTTACACATGAAAATGAGTGCATAAATCAGTGAAATACCTTCCCTTGTTTCCTTATAATTATCTTATATAATTTGTTCAGTTAATTTGAGTTTAATAACAGTTCGTTACAACGTAGGCAGCCCATGTAATTGGCAAGTGTCAGTTAAGATGGGTTCCCTGGATTTGTAACGTGGCAATACGTTACACACTTACCGTATAGCAGAATCCAACGGATACAACAGAACGATAATCAATAAACTCCTACACAAAACACAAAACAAACAACAGACAAAGACAGAAAACAACAAATTCATAACACTAACATACATCAATAACCAAACTGAAAAAATACCCCACAAATTCAAAAAAGCAGGATACAGAATCGCATACGAAACTACAAACAAAACAGAACACACACTATCAAAACACACACACAAAGCACAAAACAAATTCGATCTGCCTGGTGTTTACATACTAAACTGCTCAGATTGCCACAAATTCTACATAGGCCAGACAGGACGTAGTTTCAAACATTGAACACACAAAGGCACTACACTCCACTACAGAAGCCACCTTTGCAAACCACCTAATTGAAGCAAACCACACATACAAAAACATCGACTATAACATGGACATTCTACACGTACACACAAAATGCCGATAACTAGACACTCTTGAAGAATTTGAAATATACAAACACACGAAAACACATAAAAACGACATCCTAAACGAACAGACACAATTCAAATCACACCCATTATTCGAACATATCACACCCCACACACACAACATCGATCCTTCAAAAGTCGATACCCTCGCCAAGAACAAGACGGACAGTGCTCCCAACGGCAGCCTCTGAAGAAGCTTTTTCAAAGCGAAAACTAGTCCAGGCTATAAGGTAAAACTTTTACGTTTTTACACATAAAAAACTTTGTGTTCCGAATCGGTAGTGATTAATTATAATTAGTAAATTTTTGTCTCTTATACGATCTTCAAATTCCCTAGATTTAGCTACTTTTCCCTCACATTGGGATCACTGTAGCTCCAGTCAGGTTTGAAGCGTCAGTTCGCCGTTGCAGCCGCTCGTTACACAACAAATCGCACTCACAAACCTAATTGCCACTTGCATCCCTTCGGCGTGAGTTGCGCAATGGCTAATTACTGCGAGCTGTGGTATTATACAGTGAAGGTCGGCGACGCTGTTGTTAGTAACTGCAGCCCGGGTTCCCTTCAGATACCGGTCTTGTCTGTATGTCTGGAGGTCTTTGCCGCATTCTTTTATATCACTGCAAACCAAACAGCTTCAGCCGTAACCAAAAAATATATTGTTAAAGAAAAATGTAGTGTTGCGACTAATCTCTAGTTCATTCTTAAACACATACATAAATGCACTATTATTTGCGTACGACGAAGTTATAACAGAAGACACCGATGAAAAGTTACAGTCAGCTGTCTATAAACCTTATCAGTTGAATTCCTTTTACAGTATGAAAATATCTTTTATCAAAAACTAAAACCATACCATTTTCTGGAAACTATCCCATAAGAATAAAAATTGTCATCAATTATACGATTTTATAACAGGCTGCGACATTTTTTACAAAGAAGACAGAGTCATCAACAACAAAATAAATAAATTTCACACACACACACACACACACACACACACACACACACACACACACACACACACACACACACACACACACACACACACACACACACACACACACACACACACACACACACACACACACACACACACACACACACACACACACACACACACACACACACACACACACACACACACACACACACACACACACACACACACACACACACACACACACACACACACACACACACACACACATTAGCAGCATGCATTTAATACTTCTGTTCCACTGACGAGCAAATGTCTGTCATTACCTCCGTATGAATATTCGTATCACAGCGTGTGAATACTCAAAAGACAATATTGTAAAGTTTATGAGTGTAAAGTACTTCAAAGGAGACAAAATGAACGTTAAAGGAGATAGAGAAGATAATGGAATGAAAGGAAGACAAAATCCTTACATAGGATAAACGTGTGAGGCAGACATACAAGTAAGAATCAGCTGGCAAAGAAAGAAAGTCGGAGAGGAGTCAAAGAGAAAGGAAACCGAGAGATTGTGAGTGATGGAAAGAGTGCAGACTTCGTTACGTCACCGACGTAATCTTGTATTAATTATAAAGAACAATAAAATCTGTAACAGAAACGGCCCATAAACCCGTCGAAGGCGCTAAATCATGAGCAATTACAGAATATAATAACTATAAAGAGAGCAGTAAAAAGCGAGCGTACACTCCAATATCGGACGCTCCGAGTGTAACAGTGTTGCATAACGCGACCGTTTGTTATCATCAACAATTGTCGGCAATTCCTATTGTTGCCGTGCAATAGCCGTACCCGGTTTTTGTTAAAGCATGGCGTGACGTCAACTAAAAGCGCTTGCGCATTCCTCTGTATTATTAGAGAAACCGAGATGCACCCGGTTCTTGTCCGTCTTCATTGAGACGATATAAAGTATCTCAATAATATTAAAACTACACTAAGTTTTATATTTATACATATAAAAAACTTATAACGAATTCTATGGTCTCAACACGCCTCTATATATGTATAAATATAATTTATATGGTCTCCTACCCCAGTTTCCAAATTTTTGTGTCCACCCACATATCTTCTCCAGACATTATTGCTTCCTTCAACTTCTTCGGCGTCTTCCCCGTCCCTGTTTTCCTTGCGGTATCCATTGTAATTCCCCCCCCCAATATTATCATATTCCCCCATTCACTATTACTCTTGAGCTATCTAGAGTCGTCCATTCTTCTGGTATTCCCAGACCAGATAAATTGTTTCCTCTCAATATCTCTCTCCTGTGGCACTACAGCCCTTGTTGGGCCCTAGTATCCTAAAATTTTTCCCCCCCATTCTCTTCTGTCGGTAGCCATCTCCCTCCACGAACGCACTTTCAGTATTCCTTTCGTATCCTCATCCACCGCGTCCTCCCATCTTCTCCTCGGTCTTCCCACTGGTCTTTTTCCGTGAATTCTGGTATTCAATAGTTTTCGTGGTATTCTGTCTTCCCTCATCCTGGCTACATGACCAGCCCATCTTAGACGCTGTAGTTTTATGTATCGTGTTAGCGGTGGTTCTTTATAATTTGATACAATTCAAAGTTATATCTTATTCTCCAGCCGTGTACGTCATTAACTGGTCCCAGGATTCTTCGTAATATTTTTCTTTCAAAGATATCAAAAGTGTTTGCTGCTTTAGAGTTCAGGATACACGTTTCCCAACCGTAGGCTAGGATGGGACTTATTATTTCCTCTCAATACGCTCCACTATATTTGTGTTCATTTTTGTTCTTTCTTGTATGACCTCATTCCATACTCCCTCTAATCTTGATATTCTACAACTATGTCTTAGAAAATCCCCTCTGTCGCCGTAAATTTATTTTTATTTTTTACTTCATAATTTATTACACTTAATTCGAATGTGACTTAATTTAGATAAAATATTTTTAAATCAGCGCTTTCCATATTTTTTAAAACCCTTTTATTTCACGTTGGATCAATTTCGAAACACAGAAAATTTATAAAATGAATTTATAATGGTCCCTCTTATATGTGGATGACATAGTTCTTATTCAAGAAAATGAGGATGACTTACAAAGAGCTATGTTTCAATTACAAGAAGTGGCAAGAGAGTATTCACTGACAATTTCAGTAAGAAAGACCAAACCATGGCCTTTAAAGGTAATGGTCATCCAGTGAGGTCCAAGATCGTTATAAACAACACCACTTTAGAACAAGTGAGCCGCTTTAAATACTTCGGCTGTGCAGTAAGCTATGAATCTGAATATGATGTAAGAGAGAAGATGAATAAATTTAGGAATATTTGTGGCACGATTCGTAGAAATCTTAGAAAAATGAAATAAGACACAGCACAAGGATTAAATTTTATAAGATAATTGCAATAGCCACGTTGATTTATGCGAGTGAGGCGTGGGTCATGACAAAAAAGGAAAGCGGCAAGATTGAGAGTGCTGAAATGCAGTTTCTTTCGAAATACTTTAAATTATACATTGCAAGATAGAATAAGGAATGAAGATATCAGAGCAGAACTCGAAGTAAAGGACATAAATGAAATTATTTCAATTTACAGAAGACAATGGTGGGATCATCTGAACGGATGACAGAGTATCGATTGCCGAAAGCGCCAGTGAACTATAAAGCCATTGACAGAAGAGACGTGGGTCGTCCGATGATGAGATGGGTGCCGGAACAGGTTTATAAAACCTAATCCTTGAAGAGAAGAAGGAAGGAGAAGAGAATTTATAATGATAGAATTTTGAATTTCTAATTTTTCCTGAGGGAAAATGGGGGTCGAACCTTCAAGCTAGCTTCATCTCCCCCTCCCAGAAACTAGTCTCATCTCGCCCTCAGGAGTAGCTCCTAGTTACGGCACTGCGCCAGTCGATGGATAACGAGGATTTTTCTGCATTTCTTTGGGAAGTGAATGGTTTCTACGACGCTACTGGAACATATGAATAGTCACAAGACATGCGAAGGATCATCCCCCACATAAGCTAGTCTCTTCTTTTCCTCAGGAGCAGCTCTTTGTTACTGCACTGCGCCAGTCGATGGATAACGGGGATTTTTCTGCATTACTTTGGGAAAGTGAGTGGTGTCTAAGTCGCTACTGGAACAATGGAACAAATGAATAGTCACAAGACATGCGAAGGATCATCCCCCACAGAAGGTACTCACATCTCGTCTTCAGGAGCAGCTCTTAGTTACACCACTGCACCAGTCGATGGATAACGGGGATTTTTCTGCATTACTTTGGGAAAGTGAGTGGTGTCTAAGTCGCTACTGGAACAATGGAACAAACGAATAGTCACAAGACATGCGAAGGATCATCCCCCACAGAAGGTACATCTCGTCTTCAGGAGCAGCTCTTAGTTACACCACTGCACCAGTCGATGGATAACGGGGATTTTTCTCAATTTCTTTGGGAAAGTGGGTGGTCTTGGCGACGCTACTTGAACAAATATAACTGACAGGACTCGCGACGAGTAAATAAGCGCCCTGACGAATCAGACTGGCTAAACGTGCAGCTGCAAGTTCTACATTGAGGAGTACCAACGGTTCGTGATGCCTTGCAAACGACCGCTAGAACTGTACAAACAATTTGTATGCGCGCACGCGTTCTCTTTTGTTCGACTATACGATGGTTTGAGTGAAGAACAGACTTAGTGTAACAGTTACGTAATGGAAACAAAAGATAAACAATGATCTGTTGTCAGCACACAGGTTACTGAGCACTGCAGAAGAATCCCGAGTTAGCCGTAATGTGTTAAACTTTCTATTGCGATGACAGATGCACAGCAAGGGCACATGCACCGTGTCGTGATTCATGTACAATAATGATTCATGGCATGCGTAATCATTTTGTGAATGTACATAATAAGTGGTAAGACAACAGCTCGGCTGTTGTACACTTTTTAAACAGTGTGAAAAAATTTTTAACGCGTTTAGTGACATACGTTGAGTAAAAAGATTGCAATTCCACAAGTAGGACGTGTATCATCATTAATGGCGAATCTGTGCTATACAGTGCTATATGAATCTGAATGTGCTATGGCGAATCTGTGCTATATGGTGAATTTTAATACAGGTTTCAGCTGAACTGTGCTATCCCCGTTGTTCTATCCTGTGCCGCTCTCTTCGGTTGTTCATAATGTTCCACAATCATCAGATCTGCCAACAAATTATATCTTCTTTTTCCTCGCCCTCTCCTACCTTTTATCTTTACCTCAATTGGTGTCTTCTGTAGAGAGTTCTTTCTCACAGTGTGACCAATCCAGTTTGCTTTTTTCTTTCTTATTACGTTTATAATACTTTTCTCTTCTTTTATTCTCCTAATCATTACTTTATTTGTTACGTTTTTTCAGCTAATATTTTCCATTTTCCCCACAACCACATTCCAAAGCTTTCCAGATACTTCTTTTCTCTAATGTGTTTCGAAGGCTTACTCGGCCGGAGTCAATGTTATTAAAATTCTTTCCCGGGCTGTTTAGCGGTGGTCCAATGTTTTCTACAACACCAGACATTTTGGCAGTGACTGCCATCATCAGTCAAAATCGAGTGGGCTATACGTTAGTGACCACAGTACTGTGGTTATAGCCATGGCAGTCGATGGCACTGTCGAAAAGTCTGGTGTTGCAGAAAACATTGGACCACGGCCAAACAGCCCGGGAAAGAATTTTAACAACACTTCTTTTCTTTGTTTCAGATCGTCCCCACCTCTGACACATACATTACAATTCTCCATATAAAACATTTTGCAGATCTCTTTTATACCTTCACATCAATTCCTTTTGTAAACACTAGGTTTCTTACTTTACCAAATACAAGTTTTTCAAGTGGAATTCTACTTCTGTTATCCTCTGTACAACTTCAATCCCAATGTATGTAAACGAATCTGGATGTTATAATTTTTGATCTTCTATTATCACGTTTACCTTGTGTGTGTTTTTTTTAATAACACTAATTTTTATTCCAAATTTTTTCCCTGTTACAACTATTCTAATAATTTTTTCCTTTTTTACTGTTCGCTAAAACTACTTCATCATTTGATGACAGCAATTCTTTCTCCTCCAATTATCAGTTTATTAATCCCATCTAAAGCTTATAACAAATAGCAAAAACTGTGGGGTCGTAATGCCTTCTTCAACAACCTCACGTCGGAGTCGTCAATTTATAACAAATAGTGAAGTTTGTATGGGTTGTTATGTGTTGTAAAATGTCGGGCGTTACTTCCGCGCACTTTTTGGTACTTACCGGTGACTGGATCCTTTGCGGTGATGTAGTCCTGTAACACAACTTAATACTATGTTTTTTGTGGGCGCCACTTGGAATCGTTTGTTCCAAGAAAGAAATGTGATTATTAAAGAAATTAAAATTTTTAATTCTTACTTCTATGAAAAAATGTAAACGAGTCAGTTTGGTTTGAAAAAAAAAAGTAAGTTTAATGATTCTTAAAAAAAAAAAAAAAAAATCGTCTGAAGAACTAACATTCATGAACAATTATAAAATTGCAGAGTTACAAAAAAATTCATAAGTTATTATTATTATTGACAATTTTATTTCTCCAATCAAGAGGCTAGTATTTTCAATTTTTTACTCAGTTGAAAAGCATGAGTTTAATACGTGAAAAAATCTTTACTCTCAGGACGTGACTCCTTTGAACTACCAAGACATATCAATAAGATGCTTTACAAGAAAAATTAAGTGATTTGAAGGTGTGTGTGGCATGTGTAGTACAACTGTGTGACAAATGTAACCAGGCAGAAAATGACTTTAATTTTGATAACTCACGTTCCAATGGTTAATTAATCTCGCACTGGACACTCCTCTCGGGTAGTTTTTCAATCTCGCCTCTTCATGTGTGCACTGAATTTGTTTTAAGTAAAAAATGCGATCATTTACAATTTCCGCACTTTTTGTGAAACGGTTTGGCAGTAGATTTTCGTTCGAATCCCGCCGCTTACAGGTCAGCTGTTTCGCGTTGGTTCCCAAATTGGCCGTCGCAGCGCTGATACCCTTGCAGTAGCGAGAAAGGCTTTGTGTATGCAATACGTTATGGGAGTTTTTTGTCAAGTCAGTTTGTCTTTGCGAACACAGCAGAATTGGTTCTCTATTTAAAATTTTGGTCCCTCCTGGGCCGTCGACGTTCTGGCTGCGTGATTTCTATTAAAATGTGCCGTGTTGCTGCTCTATTTCAGCAACACATTGGCGTAGATTCTTGTAGAGGTTAAGTCAGTCTATTTGTCAATGTACGGGGAAAGCCTTTCTTCGTGTCTGGTGTCGATTTCTCGCCTTCGGTTTCGCCTTGGTTGCGTTGATCAGTGTCGTGGGTGATGCGTCTGTTCTGGATTTCAAGCTTCAAGTGTTTTTGGGTCGAATTTGGTCTCTCTTTTATACTGTGTCAGGCTGATTGTTTTCATGAACTTCCGGTATATTTGTGTAAAAATTCCTTCTAGAATGTTCGAGAATAAAGAAATGGAATGTCATGGAACAAATTTAATTTCCGTCGAAGCTTTTAGAACAAATTTCTTATTCTTCACACTAAGGATATTTCAAAAATTACTCTGGTATTTGTCAAACAGTTTTACATCAGTACTCACAATTTGCATGCCATTATTACATTTGGATTCTCTGTTTTCAACTGAATCTAATGATACTAATTATGATTGGTTTTTAAATAAATTAACTATAATAAATAACACAATATACAACTCTCACCTTGGGTTGTTTCCATTGAAATTCAATTTTTAGAACAAAAAATTGTTGTGAAACTATTATGTTTCTTCCACAACATGAACACATAACATTACTATCTTCCTATAACAAAACAAACAAATTTTAACATATATAATACACAGATAATTTCAATTTTATATGGTCCATTCCTATGGCCTATGTTGTTGTCAATGTTATAACACAATAATTAGTCTCTTTCTTTAATATATATAGGATTTCACTAGTGTACACTAAGAGTTTATTACATTGTCTGTCTTTTGTGATACCTGGTTACTCTTTATACATATTTTTTTTATTGCAGGATAACATAGCATCATATTGGTTTGCCTGAGATGTCCTTTTTCATAGTGTGACAAATCTCACTCTTATAAGTTAAGTTCTTTCATAATTGATCTTATTTTCAACTGAGTCTGTCCGTTTTTATGGTATACAGAAGTATTGTACCATTCTCTTTTATTTTTGTCAACATTTTGTAAATATTTAGCCAGATATGACTATTTTTTTACTGGTTGATTGGCCCCAGCCATACATGGTATAGGTAAATATTTTGCTAACTCGACTATTACAATGTTAAAGTTAGTCAAATATATTAGTATAGTCGCTTTATATTATATTTCAACTTTCTAATGCAATTTGGTTGCATTTTGGCAACATTAAATCCATAAATCACACAATATTATATGCCTACCACATGTTTTTAGTTAATTCTGTTTTTGACTATTTTGACTGACTTTTATTCATTTGACAGCTTTCTTTATTTAAGATAAATTGTTCATTTTTTTCTGCTTGACAATTACATATAGTTTTTTTTTCAATTTGATAATAATTAATTTTTTCATGAAATCTGAGTGTTTGGTCTCAAATCCAACACATTAATATTTTTTTGTCATAACAATTATATAATTTTTATTTTAACTTAGATTCTTTCTAATAATGTATTTAAGTCATTTAATACATTTATTTTAATTACATTACATAATATAATAATGGATCATGTCCATTCATTCACAATAAATAGTTCTTTATACTCTATTCAGAGTTACTAAACTTAATAATTAATGACTTCATTTTGGTTGATCCTGATATTATTTGTCTCTCTTATAGTATCTTATGGTTTTTTCACTGTTATTCACTTTAATAATATATATGGGGTTTGTGTCTTAGTCACAGTCTGGTCGTTTTTCATGTTAGTAGTATTAATTATTAGACAATATTACAAAATTTTTTTAGGACTACTTGGGTTCGATACTGTTCACCTCACTTTCCTCTTATGATAAATTGCTATGTAAATGATTTCCTTTATGGAACGTTCTGTGACGTTACAAGCTTCATTCATCAACTTCTCGCTGTAAATATTAAAAACTGTTTGAGACATGGAAAAGCCCTGTCGGACTCCTCTCCCAATGCATGCTTCATCCGTTTCTTTATTGCTTCTGCTCTTACTGATATCTTTTGCCCTGAGTACATTTCACCAAAGAAGGCGAACTAACGCTCGATGCATATAATATATTGCATACATAGCAGGAGAAGTGAAAAGTAATGGTCTTGGATGAAAAAACGTAATAATCCTCCAAAGTTTTTTGTCCTCCACTTTATTAAATTACCTTCAGATATTATTTTATTATTACATTTATACGTAGTTAAGACTACGCTAATTTTTAAATGTAAATATTGATCTTTTATTTTGAACAGTTTTAATTGTAGTATGGGATAGTAGTATTTATATTTACTAAAAAAATTGTATGACCTAACTAAATTTATGAAATGATCCAATTAAACTAGTGAATACGATAAATTTTTGTATTTCAAACTTTTTGAACTGAATTAAAATTTTTTTGCAAACTTTATACCTGTCAAAGCTATTGTTACGCGGTCTAACTGATCGCCGTGTGGTACAATGGAAAACAAAATACCAGACACCAATTAAGTCACCAATCACCAGCCTTAATTATTACAATTAACAGTTTGTAATCAACACACTATTAAACAAGATTATACTCGTACAATAATTCAAGTTAATTTGTCCACACCAATAATAATAATAGAGTCAACTAATAGAGTCGCGCATAATAATCACTTTTCACTAATAACCACTTGAACGCACAGAGTAATCACCCGAAGTAAATTCGAACCTCACTTGAATAAATCGCCACCTAAAACTGAAACTAGGCGTCGCTGAATACTTATATTTATACCCCGCTGAGATCCCAGAATAATCCATAATACGCGTCAACACTACACTAGAGCGTAATTGCTGGCGCCTTGAACACAGTGCGCACGGAGCGGCGAAGTCTGGAACCGTCTCGTTAACGCATGTTAAAATCATGTACGCACACAACATTACAGCTGGTTCTGCTACTGGAATAGCCGAGAAACATGTGAACGTTCTGTTGAAACCCCCCTTTTATTTTATAAGTTTTTTTGTAATTGTTTTTTTATTTTATTTTATTGTATTTGTATTTTTTTTTTTATTTAAAGGGGAGAGACATAATCTTTAAAACTAGGTGATGAACCTAGAGGAAGCATAAAGTGTGCAAAGACCCAAGCTACAATCACAGACATGTCCACTGGATGGACTTGCAAATGAAAAACTCTATTAACAAAACAAGTGTGAACTTTATTTAGCGTGCAGTCACATACATGATATCACAAGGCATAATTTAATAATAGCCACTGAGTAAAATTGAAATACTTTTACGTCTCTATGTTATACATCACTTCATTACCGACTGATAATAATTGACCATAATCAACTAAGGGATATCCATAATCCCCTTAAATCAAAAATTGACTGTCATACTTCATTACATACATATCTTTATTCTACACAGTATAATATTGTGAGTGACAGCTTAATTCAGTGGCTGTAAAAGAGTGGATGCAACACTATGTCAAGACAACATTATAACCTTCTTTTTGTGTGATATTTAAAGTTTGAAGTTAAATTTGCTACACTTTGCAACACTATGTCCAAGATAAACATTATAATAATTTCGTTTCTAATATGTAATATTGAAATTTTAAAGTGCTATTTAAAGTTTAAAGTTAAATTGGCTAGCCCTTTCTTAATTCCTTCAGCACATGTGCTATCGCATCATTAATTTTGTCACATTCCCCCCCATTGAAAATTACACACAAACACATACATAAGACATATAACACACACCCACAATTCCTGTACCGACCCTCTCACAATAACCCTTCGCATTAAACGTACAAATATATATATATATACATACAAACAAAACCGAGCTTAGGAGTTCACACAGTTAAATCACCTCTAAGATGAGAATTCAAATAACACAGGAAACTGAATTGCCCCCAACAGGACAAAATGACACGAAAATTTATAAGTAAATACATCTTCAATAATTTTGAAGCAAAACTCCGAGAATTAAATCATGATCATAGTTTAAGCCACAATACATGAAGAAAATCAGACACCCCCAGTCCTGAATTATGTCCACACTGCAGGACATGACCAAGCAGGACATAACTAAAACTCAGATACGTAGAACGCATTAAAAAAAAGGGAAAAACTTAGAGCTGTTCATGCAGGTACATGTGTGTGTGCAATTCCCTTACATAGTATAAGAAAGTTATAAAAGATTACATTAGGCTTAGTTGTATGCAATGTCCACACATGCAGGCACAAAACTTAACGTGTTTGTGTTTGCAGATCTTGTGCAAGTTAAACGTGGGGTATCATAAGTCTGTTTCTGAGAGCGTCTGCCGATATACAGTATTGTGGTAGATGAAATTGTTAAATAGTCCGATGTAACTAAGTGGCACTGTGGCTAGGCTGTAGCGTGTAGTTTGAACTGGTAATTCCTGGGGGCAGAATTCCTCCAACTGTATGTCCGTGTCCCAACTGACGGCATCTCACGGCTCATGTAACATCTCTGCACGAGGGGTTGACAGATGTTCGTCCAACCCCGACACCCATCTCGCCATTGGTCGAGCACCTGGAGCTTGCTTTATTCTAGCTTGTCATAGTGTAGTACTTCGAACGAGCAGAACAGATTGGGTGCCGTCAATAGAGACCAGAGAGACTTCCTCGGTGAGGGTTGGAACAGAAATGAGGCCGATTACAACTCAATTTCCACCAACGAGAGCTTGCATGAATGCAGGTTAGTGCGCACAACAGCTGGGCCGGCCAACTGAATCCTCGTCACCGCTACCAACAAGCCGTTTACGTACACTCAGCGACGACGCGATACCGGGGCATTGCATGACGTCGGGAACGCGCCAGTTTTTAAAAGAAAGTTTCATGCCCCTGCAACCGAGCTTCGCGTTTCCCGAGCGCCGAACAAAGTACGGCACACTGTAATGGCGTAACACTATTATGAAGCATTGGAAAAAGGATTAAAATGCTTCAGTGGTTCTTGTTAATAAGGTTGGGTCAACACTTTGTGTTCTGTCTGAGTCGAAACACTGAAGACGCCTCGTCGTAGTATGGGCGAAACGTCTTGTTTTAAGAGAAATAAAACGACGTTTGTTCAACTTACAAACAGTGCTGTTATCAACAGAAACTATGAAAGTTTACGAGTCAGATTGTAAACTCCTAAAAAAAAGATGGTGATAACTCAAGAGGAAATAACTGTTTATAACTATAATCCTACTGGCACGGAACACAAAGTTTTTATTTGTAAAAATATAAAAAAATGTTACCTTGTAGCCTGAAACAGTTTTCGCTTAATATAAGCTTCGTAAGAGGCTGCCACTTGGAGCGCTGCCCGTCTTGTTCTTGGTGACGGCGCCGTCGTTTGAAAGATCGATGTTGTGTGTGTGCGGTGTGATATGTTCGAATAGTGTGTGTGATTTGAATTGTGTCTGTCCGTTTAGGATGCCGTATTATGTATTATGTATTTGTATATTTCTATTTGTTCAAGTGTATGTAGTTTTCGACCTTTTGTGTGTACGTGTAGAATATCCATGTTGCAGTTTGTGTTTATGTATGTGTGGTTTGCTTCAATGAGATGGTTTGCAAAGATGGTTTCGGTGGTGAAATGTAGTTGCAGACAACAAAATACAAGAGAAAATAACTGTCTTGGCACGCGTCGTATAAAATCTATTCATTACTACAAAATCAGTTGTTGGAAATTGATTGCTCCGCTATTCATATTCACTATTAGCCTACTTGTTTCATAATGGTGTTCCCAGGTCGCAACGGATCTGGTCTCAATGGAAATGAAAATTTCTTACTTATAGTAATATAGACAGCTTATAATTAAAGAATTATAGGCTAAGAATTATGACTAGCAATTAAACAATGGATAGAAGTAGAGGGATATTGGGGGTTCAAACTCACAAAGGAATGCCGCCTTCTTAAAAAACAATAAAAAACACTAAAAAACATGATCTCAGAGATGACGCCGCCACCGCTGGACCCGCAGCATCCCGATGGACCACAGCACCGCGAATTTCCGCGAATAAATTTTTTTATTTTTTTAATTTGGTTTTTTTTTAATTTTTTAATTAAATTGATTTGGTGGGATGATGTTCAATGGACCACCAGCATCCGTGAATATACTTTTTTATTTTTTTAAGAAAGCTGATTTGCATATCAGTGGGTGGTGTTGGGTGGGGGGTTGTTTTTTTTTTATTTCATATCAGTGGGTGGGGGGTGGTTCCAACTCGAAGCATTATAGTGTATACTAAAATATATGATCAGGTGTACCAACCTTTGCATGAGTTCAAATTTGTTGTGTGTTATAATGTATATTAAATCTATATGATCAGGTGTACCAACCTCTGTAGTATTATTATAGTGTATAGATATTTTATATGAGCAGGGTTGTCAACATTTTCTGCGGTGGGGGGAGGGAAATGTGCGTGTATAGAGCAGATCTGCCAACATTTCTTTCTCTTCTGTGGTGGGAAATTCAAACTATATATGATCATAATTGTTACTCTCTCTCTCTCTCACACGGTGTGTATGTCTCTCTCTCTCTCTCTCTCTCTCGTTGTCAAACGTTATACTCACCGGCATTATAGTGTATATTAAAATATATGATTAGGTGTACCAACCTTTACATGAGTTCAAATTTGTCGCGTGTTATAATGTATATTAAATCTATATGATCAGATGTACCAACCTCTGTATTATTCGTCCTCTCTCTCTCTCTCTCCCTCTCTCTCTCTCTCTCTCACACGTTGTGTATGTCTCTCTCGTTGTCAAACGTTATGCTCAAACTGTGGTCAGTACCGAGCGCATGTATATGAAATTAGAAAGTTTATATTTATTCGACAAATATTAACGTCCTCTCTCTCTCTCTCTCTCTCTCTCTCTCTCTCTCTCTCTCTCTCTCTCTCTCTCTCTCTCTCTCTCTCTCTCTCTCTCTCTCACACTCTCACTTGTTTCAACTGTGTCAACAAATAGTAACGTCCTCTCTCTCTCTCTCTCTCTCTCTCTCTCTCTCTCTCTCTCTCTCTCTCTCTCTCTCTCTCTCACACGTTTCAACTATGCAAGGTTTCATACCCTTTCTCCTGTCTCCCTCTCGTACATTGAGTAGTCGGTGTGATGAATAAATAATTTTAGCCCTCTCTCGTTGTCAAAACGTCGTCTTCATTTTCAATGTATTAAATAATTAATTAATAGTTTTATAATGCAGTCAGTGTGATTGATCCTTGTTAGAAATATATATATTTGGCGTCAATGAACTACTTACCTGTTATGTTGTTACAGATGACAAATCCATACGTTAACGGCTTAGCAATCTGGTACAATACTTCTGTTTTAAGGTTGCAGTTTACACACATAGGTTCAGTAGTGTATAGCGAAATAAATTAAAATTATACACACACACATGAAAACGGCGGCTGAAATTCATACAAATCTTCTGATGTAACAGTTCACAAAAAATAAATTAATTGTACACATGTTCAGAGGTGTAGAGTGAAATAAAATAAAGTCATAATTTGTTTAAATGATTAAATATATTTTAACATTCACAATATAAAATTCACAATTAAATAAATACATTAGAAATTGATATTTTTCGAAAGTTTATATATAATTGTGTGTCGTACTTGTAGAAGAAGCAACCTGCAACATAACAATACAACAACAACATTAAAATCATGTTAAATATCACACACACAGATGCACACGCAACGCGCGCACATACAGACGCATACGCAACGTAATCACACACACACACACACACACACATACATACGCATACGCACACATACGCAACGCGCCCACACACAGACGCAAACGCAACGTAATCATACACATACATACAACGTGTACATGTAGGGCCAATAAACAGATAACAGATTTAAATATGCTATAGTCATTGTAAGACGTTACAATCATTGAAGTGTTTAATAAGTAAATTGTATGTATGTATATATCACTGAATAATAATAATAATATAATCGTTCTAGTGTTATCGTTTGCTGCAACAGGTAAAGCAGTTACAAATAATTACATATAGGTTCAGAAGCGTATAGTGAAATAAATTAAAAATCCATTCATCAAAACTTTGTAAATTAGAATCTGCACTACATTCAAACATACGCACACACACAATGATAAAAAAATTGTTTAATAATAATAATACATAAACTTACGTTTACTGCCGTCCGAACTGAAGTGTGAGGAGGCAATAACTATAGATATCACAGTAAGAATTTTTGTTGTTGTTGTTTTTTTGTTGTTAACCAGTGGTGTAACGGGGAATTTTAGCAGGTGGAGGAGCAGAGTCGTCATCGTCGTCGGCATGTATCCGATAATGTCCGTTATCGCCTGCAGCAAGACTTTTTGTTGTTGTTTTTAACAGATGGTGTTTTTCATCCCCTGAAGCTTTGCATGTACATACATGTAGAATTATGGCTGTTACATAATATATATTAGGAAAGTCGACAGAAATAGTTATTGCCTGCAGCCATATACAAGTTTACCTAATGAAATTAACAATGCTATGAGACACTTACATTAAAAATGTTTGTATAACAGAAAAATCATTAATTATCCACTCTCTAAGTGCGTGCACATTATGGTTTGTACATAGTGTAGAAGAAGAATTGCAATGTGTAAGACATAACGCCCCAGGAATGTCTTTTGGTACGTCTTTTGGGCAACCAATGTCATCAAGATTTATTATATGATAATGAATTATTTTCGATTCTAAAAAACGTTTTTTCTCAAGACCCTTCACAAACACATATTTATATATGTTCGTATACGTTGTTAACACTGAAACAAGATTGTCGTACGGTGTCTCTCCTTCATCCCATCTTAGCCCATGATAGTTTGTCGTTAACCAGCAGTTGGTTCTAGTGTATTTCGAATTCGTAACGACTGTAGCAGGCGGGGCGAAAATCCAATGTCTGTATGCAAAACGTGTTACGTCCATAACCGACAACTCCTTTACTATATAATTGCCGTTGTCATCATAAAAGCAGTGAAAGTCAATTATTACAGCAGCGTTTTCCATTATACTATAAAAAAAAGGAACCACACATTACAAACTAATATTTATAAACACAAAGATCGTTACAATAATAATACACAAACTTACGTTTACTGTCGTCCGAACTGAAGCGTGGAGAGAGAATAACTAACGATATCACAGTGAGAATTCTTTTTGTTTTTAACAGATGGAATTTTAGCAGGAGGGGGAGCAGAGTCGCCGTCGGCAATTAATTTGGCACGTACGTAAGATTTTAATAAAACAATTATCAGTTTTAAATAATAATTTTCGGAAACAACCCCCGACTTTAAAAAAAAAATATAGTTTACCTTGTGGTATAAAATTCAAACTATTAAATTGTCTCTCTCACACACACATTCTGATTACTATACAACTAATTGCATGTATGTTCAGATAGTTCTACCGAAATAAACCATTGTATGTGTGTGTGTGTGTGTGTGTGTGTGTGTGTGTGTTCGCTAAATCCGCCTTTCACTTTCTAATATGACACATGACACTCATTAGTTGCACCCATCACAAGTAATTATGGATTAGAAAGTATTCACGTCCAAACAAACATCGGCTGTCCCCTACCACCGGAGACCAGTATATATATACTCAACAAATTTAACGATAAATTCTCATTTGACCTGCTTGTGTGCACTGACAAATCTATCACGACATTTTTAATAGTTGGAAGACTGTATTATTGTGCAATCGCAGTATACACAAGTTCCTGTGTGTAGTCAACATACAATAGTTTTGGTGAGTATAATTTATTGTATGTACAGATTTTATTTAAACGTAAAAATTATTTAATACATGTATGTGTATGTTCAAATCACAATTTATGAAATATATTCTTACCGTATTTTTTTAATTACACTTCTAATTGAAGATATATATATTTTAATTTAATACATGTGTGTGTAAGCGTATGCGTATGATCAAATTACAATTTTCTGAATATATTCTTAACGTACTTTTATTCTTAACGCACTTTTAATTGAAGATATATATTTGAATTTAATACAATTTTCTGAAATATATTCTTACTGTACCTTTTATACACTTCTAATTGAAGATATATATATTTTTAGGTATAACTGAATTTTATCGGATTCACACTGACTGCTTGCGTGCGTTGATAAATCTATCTCAGCAGTTTTTTAATAGTTGAAAGACTGCTTGAATTATTGTACGTCTCAGTATACACAAGTTCCTGTGTGTGTATTCAACATACGTTAGTTTGGTAAGCATAATTTATCAAGTGCATTATTTATTGATTTAATACATGTATGTGTGTGTGTGTGATCAAATTATTATTATCTGAAAAAGAACAGTATATATAGATTCGAGTGGTATGTAAGACGCTGTTATATGTTACTAGTAAAAACATTATTTACTGAATTTAATACATGTATGTGTATGTTCAAATCACAATTTCTGAAATATATTCTTACCGTATTTTTTTATATTACAGTTCTAATTGAAGATATATATTTGAATTTAATACATGTGTGTGTGTGTGTGTGTGTGTGTGTGTGTGTGTGTGTGTGTGTGTGGGTGATCAATTTTCTGAAATATATTCTTACTGTACCTTTTATATTACACTTCTAATTGAAGATATATATTTTTAGGTATAACTGAATTTTATCGGTTTCACACTGACTGCTTGCGTGCGTTGATAAATCTATCTCAGCAGTTTTTTAATAGTTGAAAGACTGCTTGAATTATTGTACGTCTCAGTATACACAAGTTCCTGTGTGTGTAGTCAACATACGCTAGTTTGGTGAGCATAATTTATCAAGTGCATTATTTATTGATTTAATACATGTATGTGTGTGTGTGTGTGTGTGTGTGTGTGTGTGTGTGTGTGTGTGCGTGATCAAATTATTATTATTATCTGAAACAGAACAGTATATATAGATTCGAGTGGTATGTAAGACGCTGTTATATGTTACTAAAATCATAGCAAATATTTTCATTCTAAGCATATTTACTGTTTAATAATAATTACAACCCAACGAATGATATATAGTTTGATGCTTTATAAGTTTGTGTACATTGGTTGTATATTGTAAGCATGAAAGTATTATTTAAATCTGTTTGTGTGTGTGTGCGCGAAAATAAACTTAATTTTCTCGATCTAGCAAATAGTTGGTCTAAGCGTACATGTATTATGTACAAATTGATATATAAACGTTTACGATACACTAACATAATACCAGCGTTATAACAGTACCTTTTGTTTTTCAGTATTCATTTATTCTCACTCTCTCTTGAAGATCATGGCTAACCTTCAGCAGGAACGTGGGGAGGAGCAGACTGAACAAGGTAAAAAAAAAAAAAAAAAAAAAAAAAAAAAAAAAAAAAAAAAAAAAAAAAAAGTTCACAGTTAAGAAATTATTTTTGTAATTATGTAGTGTGCAAACTTGCTGATGCGAATTAACGTTTGAGTCATACTATGTCTATTGGTGTGTGCATGAAAAGTCTCACTCTTAACATCGTTTAGAAATTGACATGTAGATGAAAATTTTTCATGTTCCTTCATAGGTTTGTCACCTTCTTTCCAATCAACTAATTCAATTCCACAACAAAAGCATTTAACTCTATCGTCTACGAATGACATACTATGTCCACAAACATCGAAATTTCTAGGGTAGAAGTAGAACCCCGCAAACGCTAACTCGTCGGGGCTGATAAACGTCACTTCCCAATACTTGAACGATTTTATTCTTTCACTTTCAATACTAAAATCAGGAGTAGCCGACATCTTCACGGTTTGTAATAAACTGACATATTACCCCCCGACGAGTGTTATTTATTTACTACAAACATGAATTTGTGTGTACACGTTATTTATCATTCCTATTGGTTACTAATACTCATGTTTCTATTGTTTCAGTTGTGACTCGGTTTTATATCGAGAGGAACAGTAGTGTCCGAGGGTGCATCACAACCTTCGACTACATTCCAGTGAACGTCAACGAGTCGGATCATGACGTAGTATTCGTAATGACTGAGGCACGTCCTTTATTGCTTGAGGATATTCAGGCAGAGCAGACACGTTTACGCAATATCAAGTGGCATATTGCGTGCAGGATACGTTTTACCAAAACCGTGGTAGATGGTGACAGTGGTGAGGAGAAAGAGGTAACGAAAGACGCCGTCTTCCACGGCCGTTGTCGCACGTTGCTCGCGGACGACAGCGACGAGTTGAATTGTCTACTCGATGAATCCTACGATAAAATCTTCAATAGCATATCTAATTTTACCCGTGACGGGAGCGGATGGTCGGTGGATGCTGTACTGAAGCTGGAACTGGTTGTTGGACGGTACCAGCCTCTAGCAGCGTCCTCCTACCTTCCAACCCCGCGAAAACTCTCACACACCAGGGCAGTAGTCAACATCAAGAACTCCCAGGATGAAATGTGTTTTCTGTGGTCTGTTCTAGCCCACATACACCCTCAAGAACGTAATAGAGACCGTGCTTCAAACTACATCCCATTCATAAACACATTAAATATGTCCGGTATCGAGTACCCTGTTTCGTTAAAGTCCATTTCCAAATTTGAAGCACAGAATCCTAACATTTCTATAAACGTTTTCGGCTATGATATAGAAGACAATATCAAAAATGAATCAAAAAATGAGGTTTACCCTCTGAGAATTACCCCGAATAAGGACAGGTCGCATCACGTTAATCTTTTGCTTCTGACCGATACGAATAGCCGAAAACATTACTGTCTTATCAGTAACATGAGTAGATTGTTATCGTCCCTAACAAAACACCGCGCTCAATCATTTTACTGCGACTACTGCCTGCATCGTTTCGCCACAGAACATGGTCTGTCCGATCATCTCCCCTACTGCACACCTTACGGCGAGCAGAAAACCAAAATGCCCACGGAGGAGGAGAAGTTTATGTCCTTTAAAAATTACGCGCACTGTCTTAAAGTACCCTTCACCGTCTACGCCGACTTCGAGTCCCTCATCACTCCGCTTCAATCGTGTTCACCTGGTAACAACGTCCCGACGACAGTGCACGAGTTAGGCGAATTCTACTCCGTCGATAGCAGCGGTGTCCGTCAGAAACTAACTTCTCCTCCTGTATCGTCCACATCATACGAAGCGATGCATATCCCGTCAGGTTTCTCCTATGCTATCGTCGATCATACGCACAGCCTTTGGAGAGAGGCTAAAGTTTATCGGGGTGAAAACGTTGTAGACACGTTCTTCTCGTGGTTGTTGAAAGACGCCGAGGATATGATGAAGGTGGTACGACATAACGTACAATTAATTATGTCCGATGATGACAATGTTGTGTTCACTAACGCCACCGTTTGTCATTTGTGTGAGCGCCCTTTGACAGACGATGACAAGGTACGCAATCATTGCCATCTTACGGGGAAATTCTTGGGAGCAGCCCATAATAGCTGTAATCTGAGTTACAAGATGCCTCGTCATATCCCCGTCTTCTTTCACAACCTTCGTGGCTACGACTGTCACCATTTAATGCTTGGTTTAGGGAAATATAAGGACGAACGCGTATCCTGCATCGCAACATCCAGTGAGCGTTACGTGTCGTTCTCCCTGGGTCCCTTGCGTTTCGTAGACTCCTTTCAATTTCTTAATCGCTCTCTGGACACACTCGTTACCAATCTGTCCGCGTCCGGGAGCCAATTTCCTTTGCTCAGAGAGGAAATGCTTAGACGGGGTTTCGATGAACAGACCAATCTGCTCGTACGCAAGGGGGTATACCCATACGAGTATGTTGACATTATTGATCGGTTCAACGAAACAAGTCTACCCGCTCGTGAACACTTTGATAACCGGTTGATGGAATCATCTATTTCGGACGCAGATTACGAGCACGCGCAAAACGTGTGGAGTGCATTCAATCTGCGTACGTTTGGAGATTACCATGATTTGTATTTGTTGACAGACGTAATGCTGCTGGCCGATGTCTTTGAAAGTTTCCGAGACATGGCCTTACGCGATTACTGCTTGGACCCATGTCATTTTTACTCGCTTCCCGGACTCGCTTGGAACGCGATGCTAAAAATGACAGGGGTCGAATTAGAACTGTTGACAGAAATAAATATGCATCTGTACGTCGAGTCTGGGATCCGCGGAGGCTGCGCGATGATATCCAACCGTCATGCAGTCGCTAACAATCCTCTGATTCCAGACCAGTACGATGTTTCGAAACCGACCTCCTTCATTCTGTATACGGACTGTAACAATTTATACGGTGCAGCCATGTCGCAACCACTCCCTTACGCAGACTTCCGATGGCTCGATCGTAACGAAATCGAGTCCTTGGACGTACGTACTGTGAGTGATGATGCTGACATCGGGTACATCCTCGAAGTCGACCTACACTATCCTAATACCTTACACGACCTGCATTCCGACTACCCGCTTGCACCTGTGCGCCAGCGCATAACACACGATATCCTTTCTCCCTTTTCCAAACGTTTACACGAGAGTATATACAGATCATCGTATAACGAATCAGGGTCATCCGTAGAGAAGTTGTTAACAACTTTGGAGGACAAACAAAATTACGTTCTCCATTATCGAAATTTGAAATTGTATTTAAGTCTTGGTTTAGAGCTGAAAGCGACTCATAGGGTGTTGTGTTTTAAGCAAAGCGCTTGGTTGAAACCGTTTATCGATTTCAACACCCGCAAGAGGCAATCAGCCGTCAACAGCTTTGAAAAAGACCTTTTCAAACTGATGAACAACGCCGTATACGGTAAGTCGCTGGAGAACGTACGGAAACATATAGACTTTGAACTAGTCTCGAATGAACGACGGCTTCAAAAACTAGTTTCCACACCCAGGCTAAAACGTATGATTCGTTATACGAACGATCTGGTGGGGCTTTCACTCCGTAAAAAATCCATTGTTCTTTCTCGTCCCGTGTATGTCGGCTTCACGGTGCTTGACGTTAGCAAAACAATAATGTACGACTTTCATTATCGTTATGCTGTCGCCAAGTACGGCCGCAACGTTAAATTGTTAATGACTGATACAGACAGTCTGATGTATCATATTCAAACATCAGACTTGTATGCAGATATGAAGAAGGACTTGCACACGTTTTTGACACCACGGATTACCCTACGTCTCATCCTTGTTATAGCCTTAAGAACAAAAAGGTTGTCGGACTGTTCAAGGATGAAACGTGTGGTCGTCCTATTAGAGAATTCGTAGGTCTCAGAGCGAAATGTTATTCGTTCCTTGTGGCCCACGAAGATTCTAGCAATGCGAGTCAAAAACGTGTGTGTAAAGGTGTGCCTCGAGTTGCTATTAAGAGGAGTCTGCGACACGATATGTATCGCAAGTGTCTCACTGATCATTGTCCGTTTTCTGTCAGTGCGTTGTGTTTACGTAGCGATCATCATACGTTGTACACGATGCGTGTAAATAAGCAAGCGTTGTCACCGTATGATGATAAGCGTTATATATTAGACAATGGTCGTGATACCCTTGCGTACGGACATTATCGGATACATGCCGACGACGATGACGACTCTGCTCCTCCACCTGCTAAAATTTTCCGTTACACCACTGGTTAACAACAAAAAAACAACAACAACAAAAATTCTTACTCTGATATCTATAGTTATTGCCTCCTCACACTTCAGTTCGGACGGCAGTAAACGTAAGTTTATGTATTATTATTATTATTATTGTAACGATATTTGTGTTTATACATATTAGTTCGTAATGTGTGGTTTCTTTTTTTCAGGTGATAACTATTTCTAGTAGTCTGTGGGCTTTCCTACTATATATATATATATTTTGTAACAGCACTAGTTCTGCATGTACCACGTTAAGGTAACAAACTACTTTTAATAAACAATTTTTTTATCATTGTGTGTGTGCGTATGTTTGAATGTAGTGCAGATTCTAATTTACAAAGTTTTGATGAATGGATTTTTAATTTATTTCACTATACGCTTCTGAACCTATATGTAATTATTTGTAACTGCTTTACCTGTTGCAGCAAACGATAACACTAGAACGATTATATTATTATTATTATTCAGTGATATATACATACATACAATTTACTTATTAAACACTTCAATGATTGTAACGTCTTACAATGACTATAGCATATTTAAATCTGTTATCTGTTTATTGGCCCTACATGTACACGTTGTATGTATGTGTATGATTACGTTGCGTTTGCGTCTGTGTGTGGGCGCGTTGCGTATGTGTGCGTATGCGTATGTGTGTGTGTGTGTGTGTGTGTGTGTGTGTGTGTGTGTGTGTGTGTGTGTGTGTGTGTGTGTGATTACGTTGCGTATGCGTCTGTATGTGCGCGCGTTGCGTGTGCATCTGTGTGTGTGATATTTAACATGATTTTAATGTTGTTGTTGTATTGTTATGTTGCAGGTTGCTTCTTCTACAAGTACGACACACAATTATATATATAAACTTTCGAAAAATATCAATTTCTAATGTATTTATTTAATTGTGAATTTTATATTGTGAATTTTAAAATATATTTAATCATTTAAACAAATTATGACTTTATTTTATTTCACTCTACACCTCTGAACATGTGTACAATTAATTTATTTTTTGTGAACTGTTACATCAGAAGATTTGTATGAATTTCAGCCGCCGTTTTCATGTGTGTGTGTATAATTTTAATTTATTTCGCTATACACTACTGAACCTATGTGTGTAAACTGCAACCTTAAAACAGAAGTATTGTACCAGATTGCTAAGCCGTTAACGTATGGATTTGTCGTCTGTAACAACATAACAGGTAAGTAGTTCATTGACGCCAAATATATATATTTCTAACAAGGATCAATCACACTGACTGCATTATAAAACTATTAATTAATTATTTAATACATTGAAAATGAAGACGACGTTTTGACAACGAGAGAGGGCTAAAATTATTTATTCATCACACCGACTACTCAATGTACGAGAGGGAGACAGGAGAAAGGGTATGAAACCTTGCATAGTTGAAACGTGTGAGAGTGAGAGAGAGAGAGAGAGAGAGAGAGAGAGAGAGAGAGAGAGAGAGAGAGAGAGAGAGAGAGAGAGAGAGAGAGAGGACGTTACTATTTGTTGACACAGTTGAAACAAGTGAGAGTGTGAGAGAGAGAGAGAGAGAGAGAGAGAGAGGACGTTAATATTTGTCGAATAAATATAAACTTTCTAATTTCATATACATGCGCTCGGTACTGACTACAGTTTGAGCATAACGTTTGACAACGAGAGAGACATACACAACGTGTGAGAGAGAGAGAGAGGGAGAGAGAGAGAGAGAGGACGAATAATACAGAGGTTGGTACATCTGATCATATAGATTTAATATACATTATAACACGCGACAAATTTGAACTCATGTAAAGGTTGGTACACCTAATCATATATTTTAATATACACTATAATGCCGGTGAGTATAACGTTTGACAACGAGAGAGAGAGAGAGAGAGAGACATACACACCGTGTGAGAGAGAGAGAGAGTAACAATTATGATCATATATAGTTTGAATTTCCCACCACAGAAGAGAAAGAAATGTTGGCAGATCTGCTCTATACACGCACATTTCCCTCCCCCCACCGCAGAAAATGTTGACAACCCTGCTCATATAAAATATCTATACACTATAATAATACTACAGAGGTTGGTACACCTGATCATATAGATTTAATATACATTATAACACACAACAAATTTGAACTCATGCAAAGGTTGGTACACCTGATCATATATTTTAGTATACACTATAATGCTTCGAGTTGGAACCACCCCCCACCCACTGATATGAAAAAAAAAACAACCTCCCACCCAACACCACCCACTGATATGCAAATCAGCTTTCTTAAAAAAATAAAAAATTATATTCACGGATGCTGGTGGTCCATTGAACATCATCCCACCAAATCAATTTAATTAAAAAAATAAAAAAATAAAATTAAAAAAATAAAAAAATTTATTCGCGGAAATTCGCGGTGCTGTGGTCCATCGGGATGCTGCGGGTCCAGCGGTGGCGGCGTCATCTCTGAGATCATGTTTTTTAGTGTTTTTTATTGTTTTTTAAGAAGGCGGCATTCCTTTGTGAGTTTGAACCCCCAATATCCCTCTACTATAGATAAATAATTCAGTAAATACGGTGTTTGTTCAATAGAAACACGTTTAGAGGCTGTAAAGCATTTTTTTATTCAACGATTTTAAAAGAAGTCTCCATTAACATTAAGGCATGAGTGCCTCAGTTGTACTAATCTGTAGATTCCCTGCTGGTAAAATTCTTGCGGCTGTTTGTGGAACCATTCGCTAACAGCAAACTCTACGATTTGAACCGTCCGATAATCTGCGATAATCAGCGTCCGATTTGAACCACCGTCCTTTTAGTGATTTCTTTAATGGGCCAAAAACATGACAATCCCACGGTGACAAGTCAGGACTGTAAGGTGGACTTGTCGAAATTTAATGCACCATTCAATCACTGCCGTATGAGAATAACTATAGTCACCATATACAGCTTTCATTCTCGTATAAATTTCCATTGGCTGACACCCTCAGAGGCCAAAAACTGAATAACGGCATGCAGATTATCTTTGGACGGATTTTCTATCATAGATGCCATTTTTCAATCCAGTCACAACGCTTAGAAAAGAGCAAACTGCAAATATTTTTGACAGACGCGTCACTAGTAGGCCTACTTAAACAGACAATATAAACAAATGAATTCCGCTGCCATGGCGACGAAGTCACGACTGCCCAGATGAAACATGTTTCTATTGAACAATTCTCGTAAATAAATAATTCAGTAAGTATATGAGTAGACGATTAAATAAACAGGTATGTAATTGAGTATACATCTGAATAGGAGAGCAGGTGGATAGGTAAGTAAAGCTACAAAATCTGGATAGATGGGTGGGTGAATAGTTTGTGTAGGTGGGTGAGAAGATATATAAGTTGGTGACTAGGTAGGTTGGATTAGACTGTAATACAAAATAAAATGTAGTTTTGAAAATAGTATTTTATAAATAAAAGTGTTTTACCGCGAGTCATAACCTGAATAACGACCACTTCAAACACCCTTTCTGTTGAACTTCCACCTTACATGAACACAAAAAATAATATACAAAAGAACATTGAATCAGACAGAATTTATAGATAGCTTAGGTTAATTACATATTTCTATAGGACCAGTGGTTGATTTCTAAAATTATAGGTGCCGGAACGCATCAAATCAACAGTTGTACAAACACAAATATACTTCTATTTTATATTAGCGTACTTATAAGTTTACATCAGGTTATTACAAAGGAGATCTACATTTTTAAAGCTTTATAAAATATGTAACATACGTATAAATTTGTATCTAAAAAGGTAATAAAGTTTTCTGACACTCGTATTTCTAAAGAGCTTCATCGTCACGTTAGCGTGATCAATGGCGTCATCAATCAAACTCTAAGTGACTGTTTCGGTGGTTCGGACATTTTAAAATAGTTTCCATAGTTTCTTCATTGTGTAGTCACATTGTTGGTTTCTTGACCTTTCCTTACTCTTTGTGTCAAATGCTGTATGATGGCCAGAAATCAGCCCTCTCACATTCACTTGAAGATATTGGAATTGATTCGATAGCATATTTCAAGGTAGAAAGACTCTCCGGAAAAATTCTAGAATGCACATATTCTCAGAAGCTCCCAATCAGTTGTTTTCATGTAGTTTTCATTTTGAAGCAAGTTTTTATATTTCATCTTCTCTATAAGTTATTGGGACATTTTTTGAACGATAGTACTTATGATGAAGATTAGTGCTGTTGTTTGATTTTGACAAATGTTTAGTTTTGTAGTGGGGCTGACAAGGGGCACAATTTAAAAAGTTACATTTTTGTAATAATGAAGTTTTCCTTTTTACATATTTTTCCGGTAATTTATTTTTGGATTCAAGAGTTTGTATAGGACCATAACAAATTAATATTATAGATAATACGTTATATCGGTGATGTCTTTATAATAATAATTATATTTCAGTATGAAATACGGCGTACAAGACGTAGCTCGGTCCGAATCGAAAGGTCCCCCTTCAGACAATTGTTCGAAATGTCAGTGTACGTAATAGTAATTACAACTTGCGGGTCGTGGTATATGATCGAACAAAGTAACGTGCTTCGCTGATACAATAATCGCAAATGAACACGAATTACGGTTTACGCCCGCGATTGTTACGTCAGAAGCACAGTTTCGAGACAGAGATCGTGTGGTCTAATGACGTCTGTGAACCATGACCTGTGTTTCTACTTTCCTGTTACCCAACATAATGTATTTGGATGTGTTGTATGGTCCTTCGTTAGTCCAAAATGACGGAACCGAGTCTAACGCAAAGGACTCACTCGATCTTTTCATCAAAATGAGTAGGCCTACCGTATGTTACACGAAATAATAATATATTTTATTTTGAGGAGAAGAAATTTATTTGATTTAGTAGACACTTTAACAAGTCATGAGTGTATAATTAAACCTAAAGTTAAAATTAAAACACAAGTAATATTAGTTTCTTTTCCAGGTATGGTGTAGTATTTTTGTCACTTTTTTACTTGAAGGAAGATGACAGCCCATTTATTTTTCGCCTAGGGCGGCATAATACGTAAGACCAGCTCTCAGAATGACACAGACGATTGGACATTCTACAAAATTACAAGAATAAAAAAGTCACTAGACGTGAAACTTTTAAGAAAACTAGACGCTAAATTCAGAATAAAAAAGAACACGACTGAAAATTACTTTCTCAGTTGCAGGTGAAACGCCAGGAATTTTACTAAATGGATCTCGGTTTCGATAGCCCTCCCGTTAGTTTTTTTCAACAAACACCGTGATATTGTTTCATGATAGACGGGGAGTTCAATGATTATAACGCGTTACGTGTTCGTATTCACCACGGTTCGTTTTCCTGAAAGTTTCTACGCTCAGATGATCGTCTATGAAATCCGCGTCGTCCGGCTTGACCCTTGAGTTTGTTATCCTTTACGTTCATTCAGCCTGAAACCAGGCTTTTTAAGTCATTTTTAAACAAGCATGCGATAGTGTGTACAAATGAAAGAAACTGTAGAAAGGATAAATAGCCTTGTCATCCTTGTGAAACGCAGCGGCAGATTTCCGACTAGGCGACTATGCAGCTGCCTCTAAGGCCGCATCGCGGGGGGCTATTTTTTTTCTTTACTTTTTTTTGAAAATGAAATTATTTAATACGGGAAATCAGTATAGGTTTACATACACATTTTATTATATTTTATTTAAATGACTGTGTATTTTCCACAAAAGTATTCTAATATAAAGTGTATTTTTTAAATATAAAAATTCAACATAAAGTCTAATCTATTCAGTATAAAGTCTAAAAATTCAATATAGGCCTAAGTTATAATTCATTGAATTATAACTTAGACAAACTAGAAATATTGGAAAGACGCATTGTTAGGAAAGTATTAGGCCCACAAAAAACTTCAGAAGGTTGGAAAGTAAGAAGTAATGATGAAATATATCAAAGTATAGAAAATATAACAGAAACAATGAGAAAAATAAGACTATTATTTTTTGGACATTTATATAGAATGGACGACAATAGGTTAACAAAACAGATCTTCAAATATCTATGGAGAAAGAAGTCAACATCAAGTTGGATTAAAGAAGTCAAAAAGGATTTAGAAAAAGTAATATAAACGCAGAAGAAGCAATTGAAAGATAAGTTTTTCAGGTAAAAGTGTTACAAATGGAAGGAGTCCAGGACTCTGTTACAAAGAATACTGGAGAAAAAGGAAAGAACAAGGAATAAAGAATTGAAATTGGCATGTGGTCCTCAGCTGGCCGATATAATATAAAGCAAAAGTAGCCTATTTAATAAAAAATGAAAGGATTTAAGTGTGGATCGTTTAATTTTACATCTATTAGAACACTGAAAAATACACGCAGAGGCGTAAGGGTGAAGTTTTGTAAAACTATAGCTATTTAAGATCTGTTATATGGTTTGGAATAGAGGGCAAAGACAAAGAGAACATTGTTGAAGAGAAGTTGTAGCTTCGTAGAGTAATTAGAGGTGTGCAAGACCTAGCCTATTCTCTATTTAACAAGTTAGAAATAATTGCCGTACTACAGTATACTATCAAAAATAGAAAAACAAAACTCGACACAGCACCTTCAAATGAAGTCAGAAACAAGAATTGTCAAAACTCTTTTAAATTATAAATATAAACGACAAAGCGACTTTGAGTACTTTAGAAAAGACTGAACTGAGACAAGAATAGGCCGACAGGCGTAAACCTTGATTAGAAGAAGAAGAAGAAGAAGAAGAAGAAGAAGAAGAAGAAGAAGAAGAAGAAGAAGATCGTAACCTTTGCTGCAGCTGTCAAAATTTATTGTTATTTCTAACTTCGCGATCTGTCAATGTGCAGACCTATCACACAACAATGGAGTTGAGTCACGTGTTTTTCATTGTTGTTGTTAACGCACGACTCGATCACGTGAACTTATCCTCTGACAACTCGATAACTGTTATCCTTGGAATAATTCTATATCTTCAGGTTCTTTGTTTTAATTGTAGCGATTAGATTGTATGATATGAGTCTGTGTTATCTAACGTCCGGCTATCAATAACAAGCTTACGTTGCGACCGGCGCGGCGGCCAACATATCACACTGTTTACACGACTTCAATTATTACAGAAATTACTTTGAGTGCGGTATTATTAACGTAACAATGAAGTATCTGCTTGTTACGCAATTTTATGTACGTTATTAATACATGTGTAGTTTGAATGAATCGGGCCGATTTTACCTTGTGGTAGGTTAGGAAGAAATTGTAGACTTACCTTGAAATTCAAAAGGCTTTTCTTTGGCACATTAAGTAAAAAGTAATTTACCTCAGACTGCTGCGTACGAAAATTGGTCACAGTAATTGCACTCTCAATGACATAAACGTGGTGATAATTGTCCTTAGTTAGAATTCAGAATAGATAATCCTGCTTCGGGGAAAGGAAGCTTTTGATGTAATAATGTGTTCTTGATTGTGTGGAAATTCCGGACGCTATCTACGGGCACCTATCAGATTCCATCGCTAGTAAGGTGACATTACCGTTTTGAGTCCACTTTGCCGCCGCTTTGTCACAATTAGTATTCGTCAACTGCAGCTTATCGCCTTTGATGGAACCAAACACGCGCGCGCGCACATAGGAACAATATTTTGAACAAAATTTAAAGTCGTTTTCGCATTATAGTTTTCAAAATTTACAATTTTTCTAATCGTTCTCCTTCAGATTTCTCTGCGTCATTGTATTCTTCATACCTTCTATCCAAGTCTTTCGTGGTCTCTCTCTTTTTTCTTTTAGGAGGGGTTTATGCTAGTAATTTCTTTGATCATCTATCATTGCTCATACGATACACATGTCCGTTCTATCTTAATCCTGTTGCATCAAGTGTGTTATTTATACTCGCACATATAGGCCTACTCATTCTTTCTCTTATGTCTGCATTGTTATACCCCTCCTTCAGTGTTAATCTGGTATCCTACTTCTTCAGGACCTCTCCAGTAACCCACTTCCATGGACAGTAATTTTTTCCATATGTTGTCCAGTTTTCCACACTTCAGACCCCACATGTTACAATACTTCCAACTATTATCTTGTATATTTTGCAACAATGCGTCCAAAAAATATTGTCGTTAATTTCAACAGTGCGTCCATTACTAAGACAGACAAGGTCCGTAGAGCGGTAATCTGTTCTTAATCGTCTCAACTACTTGTGTTACTGGCTACCAACACTTCAGAAACCTTGGTGAGTGACTATGCAATTTTGAAGAGCTTAGTTTGCTTTTAAACGGAAACACTTGGATCGTTTTTGAAATACCAACTTTGTCATTACTTATTGGCAGACTGCTAAATACTTCGCTTAAGAACTGCCAAAGGTCTGTCGTTTAAGACCTGAAGATGGTGGAGACCCCGAAAGGCCTCGCCAAGAACGAAGTATTTAACAGTGTGGCAATTAATAGTGACAAAGTTGGTGTTAAGATGGCTGCTAATAAAACTAACTAAACTGGAAACGTTTTTGAAATAGTTAAGTATCAACCCAGCAAAGTCATGAATTCAGAGTCATCACTTAGTTGCTTATAAGATTAACAACGTTGAATTTCATGACGAGTGTCGTAAGATATTTGCCCAAGGTGTAGCCAGAATAAATGTTCAATAAGCGCTCGGAATAATTGAACTAATTAGTTTAAACCTTAGTACCACGTCCGCTCACTTTTCCGACACTTCTTAAATACTTTGTTTGGAGTATCTCACGTTCCGGTAGTAAAACTTCGAGAAAGAAGAAGGCCCAGGTGGAGGCAATGGAGATGTGGATATGGAAAAGGATGACACAAACATAAAGTGGATAAAATAATGATCTTACAAAATTTATAAAAGAACGTAAAAGGGATAACATACAGTTTCTAGTCTATGGTTTCTGAATTGTTTGAGAGACTACTGCTGGAAACAACAGTTACTGTCAGACGGAGGAGGAAGTGTTTGGATGTTAATGATAATGATGATGTCGATTATGACGATGTAGTAATTAAACGATTATTAAACCTTAAACGATCCAGACGGCGGATGGCGGATGCCTCCAAGAATAGGGCACTCTCTTGCCCTTGGGATGGGAAACCATCCCTGAAGACGAATGGACTGTCAAATCAACGGCATAGGATGGACAAGGTCGGAAACCACTCCATTAAAGATTCAACAGGATGTCCCTTGTTTTAGAATGTTGAGAATGGTGGGGCAGAGTCTACTTAAATATTCATGAGTAACAGTCTCCCGATATGATCTCTGGGTGGGGACAGCTCGAGACTATAAATCAGAACAAAGACACAAGTCCAGAATAGGAACGTAATGTCTATAAAAAAGATTAGAAAACTGGCAGATGGAAATGGGTAGACTGGCTGTAGAAATTTTAGGACCTGAACTTTGAGTGATGTGGAGAGGAGCTACCTTGAAGCTTTTGAGATGTGGCGCTGGAGGCGGGCATTACGAATACAGTGGACGGAGAGAGTACATAATGACGTTTTGAGGAGAGTGGTAGTAAAAGGATGTTGGATTGGCTCTGCTGTGGATAGGTGAAGTAATACGGTTGGTCACCTGCTACTCCATTCAACTGGTTGACCGTCTTGCTCGAGGGTATGATCAAAGGGGGAAGTGGGAAGGGAATTCCCAGTCAGGAGCTCATGCATTACGAAAACGAAGAAATTTCAAGCCGACCAAACTCTGAGTTCATGAGGAGGAGGAGGAGGAATAGGAGGAGGAGATGATGATGATGATGATGATGGTGGTGGTGGTGGTGGCGATGGGAGCTAGAAAATCACACGAGCGTCGAAGATAAGAAGTCCTTACTTGTTAAGAAAAGGCCTAGCCTCTAGATGAAGAAATAGCTAGTTTTAACACTGTGATTTCAACGCGCGGATAAAAACGATGTCGGTATTCCGCATTAAGGGAGGGAACAGTGTTGGCCTACGGTGCATAAACGTTAGTAAGTGCATTTAGATGACTCTATTAAATCGTCATCATTTAAGATTACATATTCTTATAATTTTGCAGACCTTCATAGCCGTAGTCAATCGTGTTGCTTGTTAAACCTTTTGAGCTTGTCAGCCACGGTTATAAGGGATCTGCTCGTTTTTGCCTCACGTTCCAACGAATCGAGCGGTGGGTCCAAATCACAGATAGCATAGATGTTCCAAAAATGAAAGATCTTTATCTGACATAGCCCATGTAGGCGCAGCTATTGACCATAACAGACTCCCTCCCAAACACACTTAGTGTACATCCTGACACGAATGTACACCATCCTCTGCCAAACCAAGATTACTTCCAGGCTGTCTTGGCAAACCCCCAACTCTTGTTTGTTTACCGGCTTCCTCTGCCGAAGGGATTGGTTACCACAACCTTGAAAGTGTTACTCGCCGTAACAGGAGTATTTTTAATGTACTTCACCAAGCAAACACAATGCTCAACGATAGATGCGGCATGTTGACAAATAAAGAAAAAACAAAAGTCATGAAATGTCCCAGAATAGGAAAACGGAAGGTTGAGGTATTTCTGGACAGTAGAAAGCCAGTGCAAGTTCATTCCTTTAATCTTGAGAGCTGGATTACATCAGATGGGAGGTACTCCAGTGATTTAAAATTAGTAGAATTGCACCAGCAAGAATTGCATTAAAAAAAAAAACTCCTCTGGAGTCCGGAGACGTGTTTCTGGAAACCGGAAGAAATTTATAATGTGTTTCATTTGCACATATTGCTTGAAAATTTTGACTTTAAAGAAAGTGGTTAGAAGCTCCCTTGAAGATATTAAAATTTGGTGGTGGACGAAAGGCTTAAGAATACCGTGAACGGAAAGAGTACCTAATTTAGAGGTTTGAAAACACTCGGTGAAAAAAGGGACGCTGATTGGATCCAAGCCTACTAACCTCTGGTTTGAGGAGAAGAATAATTGAAGTCAACTATTTGACGAGTAGCTACTGCAAATATGATTAGAATTGCTCCAGCGAGTTTCATCTTTTTGGCAGAAGACAAAAACACTCACAGACGGGAAATATACGGCTCAATTGAAGTTGAAACAATTTAAATGAAGCAGGATCCGTTCACTGATTTGTACCGCGTGCGACGAAGATTTCACAGCTGTTTATTAACCGTGTTGTAGTTAATTGGTGCGGAACTCTAAAAATGGAAATTAAACGGGAGAATGTTGATTTCCTGCTTCCAGTCGTCTGACTGACACCGTGAAGCACAAGAAACAGTAAAGTGATGGCATTAACGAGGCGCGTCTGTCTACGACTACCTAGTCAACATCTCAGGCAAATGAAAAATGTGTAACCAATGCGTTTGTACTGGAGTGACTGAATTTCTGTTGCGTTCACTTCGACACATGTTAGCATAGTGTGAACACTTTTATGACAAAAGTTTGTACGACTGGCTAACAATATACTGCACTAGGCTGAGCTCCAAATCCCTAAGAGGAATGTGAACAGACAGAGAGCGTTGACACGCGGACGGGCAGTTGCGTTAAACAATCAGAGATTACTGAGAAATACCGATTAACATTGCATTATCAAAACTCACTCAACGCTCATTTCCCTCTCATTGATCATTAAGTCAAAAAACTGTGACGCTGTGTTGTACAATCACAACACATTTTTTATTAAAATACAACAACAACAAATTTTTATTAATTTTTATAAAAATCTTGAATAATATTTTTTACTGCATAATTATTGAAATCATCCAGAAAAGTTTCCTTTTCTCATAATGTTTTACGTTTTTTAACCGGTGTGGAGAGCTTTCCTTCTGGGCTGCATTTTCTTAACTTTCTCAAGTATTTAACTAAACCTTCCGATTTATTACAGTAATACGCAACTCGTTTTGTTGCTTGATTCAGTGGGTATGTCAGTGAGTTTTGTTGTTTTTTCGTCATATTTTTCAATGATACTGCTAATTATTTTGCGACCTTCACAGTAAACAACGAAACTTCTTTTTCTTCCTTTCGATGATCCTTGAAGAGACAGTGTGAAAAGACGCCTACAAGAAAACAAATAACAGGATGATTCACTTACTAATTGAAAGAAACTAAAATTACACTAATCCTAAACGGTAGTTTACAAATTCGTATTTTTAATATTACTATAACACAACTACTTAAAAAGTAAATATATGTTGTTTTGGATTTCCCCGTTCTTCTAATATTTACCACAGGAAATTTCTATCTACTCTATCAAAGGTCTTCTCAAAGCCAACCAAAGCTACATGATAGCACAAGTCGGTTTATTAAACTAATATGTAAACTAAGGTTTGTATAGTTTATAAATAACGTTGGGCCAGCGCGATATTCACGAAAAGCATAAAGAGAATTTCTATTGCTGACGATTACTGGGGATGTAATAGAAACGTATTTGTTAGAAAAATATTTATATAAGTATTACGGATGTGTGAGTGTAAGTGTGTATTAAAATGTGGATCGCCTTGGAAAGGTTTACATAATTATAAATAATAACGCAATTGCTTGGGAACGTGTTTAATCAGCCCGTGCTTCTCTTGTAACGTGTATTTTGTGGAAAGTGATTTAAAAACGGCAATGTTAGAAATAACTTCTTCTCCTCCTCCTCCTCCTCTTACACCTTTACCACCCCCTCCTTTTCCTCCTCCTCCTCCTTTTCTTCTTCTTTTTGTTTCAGTTCAGGCTCACAGCCTGTGCCAGATGTAATATTCTCTTCTTTTCCTCGATCGTCTAACCTTCCTTCTTCTTTATTATCTTTATTATGCCGGCTCATTCTATCCTTCCTCATTCTGTTGGTATGATGGTTCCATTCTTTTCTTTTCTTGCTGTCAAGAGTCCAAGAGTCCCACTTTGATGTTCTCTCAATATTTTCGTTCCCTTCTGTCTTTTCTCACTTTCCTTGCTGTCCTCACAAACGCCTTTATATCTTCTTCTTCTTCTTCTTCTTCTTCTTCTTCTTCTTCTTCTTGAGACCTTGAACCTTACAGCTTACAATCAGTTGTGCGCTCAATGATCTGATCACCTTTCCCTCTGTCTTCCGATGTTGCGGTTTCCCCTGAGAAGATAAAACATCAGTTGTTTAGGTAGTCTGTCCTGACGCATCCTTTGCACGGGGTCCGTCCAATCCTGTCTGCACTGCTTGACCCTGTCATTCAGGTTGTCCATTTCGAGGGGGTTCGTTATGTTGTTCATCCCTTAGCCGGTCTCCAAGTACAAATCTCAAAACTTCATCTCACTGGTCTGTGTTCGGCTGCGGTTCCTTACACATGTCTCACCACCATAAACCCTGCGTGTTACTGCCATCAGTTCGTAAGATTTCAACAGACTGTTTCGTTTGAACTTCGCCTATAACGATGTGATAGTTCCACACATGTGGTTAAACTTCACTATTTTCTATCGACGTCCACTTCTCCCACGTAAGACAACTCACACTGAAAGAATCTAAATGAGTTGATACATGTGTTCTACAAACAACTTCCACCTTAAAGGAAAGCAACTTCTAAAAGCCATGAACTTGGTCTTGATACTAGATATTTCCAAACCACACGCGTAAATTACCTGCTGCAATTCATATAGAGATCTCTGCAGGATGTCTTCATTGTCTGCTATGGTCACCTAATCGTCCACAAATCCTTATTTCTGAAACATCAAGTTACTAACTTGCTGATTGTGTCTCTCCTTGCTTCTCCAAAATAAGTTAATATATCTACCTTATTAGTGTTGTGTATTCTTACTTTTGTGGCCTCTGTTATGGCTAATTGTATGAGCCAGACACCGCAATAACGATTTGTTCTTCTCTTTCTGCTGTACCACAATTTGTAAAGAGCACTCTGTGGTATTTTATTTCCGTTACCAGCTCAATGGGTTCATTATTCACAACTAACTTACATCTTTGTGGGTACGACGACATTGTCATACTTTTTGGGCATTGACATGTTTCTGCACGCGAATGGCTCGGTTCCGACGAACGTGATAAGGTGCGTTTGATGAATACTAATTTGATGAATACTGTGTGGCAACACAGCAGCAACGTGGACACAAAACAATAATTTCGTTTTAATTACGGTGCAATTTGATTGGTGCATAGAGACTGTGTTGCGCAATTAAGAACATATTATTATATGAAAGGCTTCCGAATGTTAATCTTCTGGCTGACCGAGATATACGTAACTATCGATGACTACTACAACAATAATAGTATCGATTATTGTTCCATCAGTAGCAGTATGTCAGCGGCGTACATTGGAATGAAGAAGCAAATCACGATTGTGTATATGTGTGGGGGGCAAACGCGCGCTTTTATAGACAAAAAGCCGCTGCTGTGTGTTTCTCTTCCTGACTGGGTAGATCAAACAACGCCCAAGAATGCTGTCAAGGTCACGGAATAGTGTGGCACACATTCACACAAGCGCGCGCGCGCAGCCAAACTGTACTGTATAGAAAGAAAATATTACTGTACAGAAATCACATTTTCAAAAAGTTTACTTTTATAAAATAACAATTTACTTATATAATAACAATTTACAATCATACGACTAAAAGATCTGGAATTAAGTATATTGTTTTCATTAAATATCTCTTCTTGTTTTGTGCTTGTAGACTTGCTCGGTCGGACGTTTTAATAACATCGTTTTTCAGGAGACATTAGCACGTTCCGTTGACTTCGTTGTTACTAGTTAACGTTTTGCCGCCGAGGATGCCATATTATAGACGGGAGAAATTTTGGTGTGAACATCAGTATCAATAAAACGTTCTTGTCAACCGAAAAAACTCTTCTTCTTCTTCTTCTTCTTCTTCTTCTTCTTCTTCTTCTTCTTCTTCTTCTTCTTCTTCTTCTTCTTCTTCTTCTTCTTCTTCTTCTTCTTCTTCTTCTTCTTCTTCTTCTTCTTCTTCTTCTTCAGAAGGCTGAAGCACCGAGTGGTAGTCAGGCAGCAAAGGTTTCCGTCTAAGGCATTACATCCCGCTAAATGTTTATCGTAGAAAGGTGAATAGGACACCAAGTTAATGGTAATTTGACACGCTCAAATACTGTTATTTTACTCTTCGTTTATAATTCTTTCAGTTTGAATGATTAGCCACGGTACACGGTACTTGTATTTCTATAAGATGCTACACACCAAACCTTTATAACTCGGTCAATTTTAAATCGTATGTAAGAAGCTAAAACCATATATCAAGTGCCAGAGATTTAGTGAAAACAAAGTAAAAATTGTGGGATCACGTAATGTTTTCGTGGCCAAAAGAATGACAGTCGTCATCAAAGCAAATGTTATTAGTGGTACAGATGAAACGGTGAGACATGAAACGGTTCGCGCAGATACTGCGGTGTAGGCAAGACGATGCAGGACGTCGGGTGTGGGGTGACCAAGCATGACACATCAACCACGCTGCTGTTATAAACACCGAATTATTGGTCCGAAAAGTTACGCATGCGCAATGAAATCTTTTGGCTCAGCGGCAACCAAACACCCGTTTCATGTCTAATTGTTTTACCTGCATCAATGTAGATACGTTGTTGACACGTTTCTGCGCATCATTAGACAACGGCTCCACCGACAGCAGAGTGACGACGAAACGATGGGTCGGCTTCATTGAACTGTGGTCGATGAGTATTAATTGCGGCAACGCAGCGGCCACGTGGATACAAAAAATTGTAATCTCAAACGGTACAGTCTGATTGGTGCGCAGATGTAGCGTTGGTAAGTGCTGTGTAATTGATAATTCATTATTACATCAAGGGGCCTCCGACTGTCACCTTTTTGGCAAGTTAGTGCAAAATGTATTAGAATATATGAAGGACACAAGTCTGGTATACAGAATAAGGTACAACAAATCTTACTATGGAGCGATGTAACTACTGTAGTCAGAGTATAGTAATAATATGAAGCAATGAATAATAATCATCATCTTCATGGATTAAACCAAGGATGGTTTGTTCCGGTCTCAAATAGACAAAGATTAGAGCCGGTCATTCCAGCGGTTCCCCGGACGTCCCACACCTCTCCGTCCCCTCGGCTTACAGTTCCAAAGTTGTTTGGGGATGCGGCAGTCATCCATTCGGCAAAGATGTTACCACAAATTCAGCCGATACTGGGCGATCCTGTCGAGTGTACTCATAATATTCAGTTCCCGCCGTATATCTGTGTTTCTTGTATTGCATTGCATTGAGGGTGCGGGGAGTCTTTCCAACCTTGGCTTGACGGCAGCATCTGGATCGAGTCCAATAGCTGCCAGTAGATATACATAGTCTGGTTCTAGTCGACTGGTGGCCTAAAACTGCAGAAGGAAACCGCCAACGACTTAACTCAGAAGGCGGGGGAGAAACTATATAAGTACAATTTACAATGTGTTTAGAGTATACCCTGCCACGTGCCTGAGAAATCTCATTTCAGCCGCTTGGATACGACTGGCTTGGTCTTTCGTTAAAGTCCAATTCTCAGATCCATAAAGAAGTGTGGGAAGAACCATCGCCTTGTAGAAATTTAGGCGTGTTTCTTTACTTGCTGATGTAAGGGTTCGCCTAATGGTCCCGCACATGAAGTTAAACTTATGCAACGTATTCACACCGTCGTTGCATGCATTATATGACACAGTGTAGCCCAGGTATTCAAAATTGCTATCTTGTTCATGAATAATAATCAATAAGTAATTACTACAGAGTGAGATAAAAGTAATGCGAACTTCGTCTTCCTTATTTGCTAAAATGCTATCTACCATGCTGTAGACGAGGCCTTTGAGTGTTTACGCGACAAATAAATATACACCTGGAACCTGTATATATGCCATAAAATTTCTGTTCCTTTGTGAACCTTCCTTCACGACAGGTGACATTCGTAAACATCTCTACCTGTCACTTCCCATTGACTCAGCTCCTACTGCCTTCCTATCGGCTACTGGTCGTGAAGAAGGTTGACGAAGGAATAGCTAAGTATTTTAAGGTTTCAGGGCTGTATTTGTTTGTCGTGGTTTTGGACTTGATAATGGTGGAGACACTGAAAAATCTCCCCCGGATGACTGTTTAGCAGATAAGTACGATGATGTTGAAATGACGGAGACTCCTTCACATGAAATAGTGAAATATTAAAAGGTTCGCGCAAACACTAGTAGAGAGGGGAGGCAAGAATGGCAGTGCAGGAAGTGGGGTGTGAAGTGACCAACCACGACACACAACCATGCGATACACCGTTCTTGTCGCTGTTCTGAACACGAAATAATTGGTCCCAAAACAATTTAACAAAGCTACGCAAGGGCAGTGAGATCTTTTGACACAACGCAACCAAACAGGCGTTATTAAACATAACATAACATAACATAAATTAACAACTAAACATATCTAATTATTTTATCTGTAATACAAATACGTAACAACTATATAAAGATATGACAGCTCAAGTTAAAATAAGGAAAAGCATATCCAGCAAGATAAGGGCTTGTAACAGAGTTGTTGCACAGCTCCGACTTTGTTTGAGATCTATCTAAATGAAGCCCTAACATCATGGAAGAAAAAATGCCGTAATATGGGTGTACCAGTTGGAAGTGACAAGATGTTTACAATACACTTTGCAGACGATCACGCTGTAATTCCAGAGTACGAAATTGATATAAGTTACATGCTTAGGATACTAGCAGAAGAATATCCGAAATCGGGTCTCGAAATAAATACCTCAAAAACCGAATACCTTATAGTAGACGGTGAAGGTCAAGACCTAAAAGTAGGAACAAAAGTGATAGAAAATATTAAAACCTTCAACTATTTGGGTGTAACAATGACATCGGGTGCTGACAGCAACCAAGAAATAAAAGTAAGAATAGGACAAGCTAAGACAGAAACAAACAATTAAACAGTCTGCTTTTGAGTCCACGAATAACAAAAAACAATAAAATCAGAATATATAAAATTATAGTCGAAATTACTGTATAGGCCTATATGGAGCATAACTGTAGGAAATTAATAAAAGAAATAAAATAAATACATAATAAGAGCTATGGAGATGGATTACTGGCGGAGGTGCTGTAGACTAACAAGACTAGATAGAGTGAGAAATGTAGAGATAAGACAAGCGATGGGAATCGACCTTGACATTATAGAAACAATAGAAGCAAGAAGACTGAATTGGTTTGGACACCTAAAAAGAATGTCGGATGAGGGATGGCCAAGGAAGGTATAGGAATGGGCTCCACCCTCTTGAAGAAAAAAAGGAAGATCTAAACATTCACAGAAAATGGACGTCGAAGATGTAATGAATGCAAGAGGACTTACAGAACAGGACTGTTTAGACCGGCGCCAGTAGAAGCTAGGATGCGAGAGGCGGCGCCAGCAGTAATTAAATCGGCTAAAAAAAAATAAAATAAAAATACGTAACATGACGACAAAAGTAATTTCAATAGACAGGAATGAGTGGAAAAAGTGGCATACAATTTTGAGAGAGAATTGGAGTACGCAAGAGTGACAATTCTGTCATTTTCATCCATAAAACACCGGCAGATGCCCTTTGCTCTAAACTGGAGGTATATACAAATAATTATTTAAAATCTTTATTGATACGAGACGTTACAGTAAATTCCGTATATCGGTAAGGCAAGAAGTGACTCTATTATACACAACACTGATACACAACTGACGCACAACTGATACACAATTGTATACTGTTGTAAATACACAACACTCGGTGTATTTACATTTAAAGAACAGTTTACGATTTATCGGGATTGTACTGGAAATTATCACTTGAGCGATAGCACGCCCGGTGTCAATCTGTAGTTTCCGGCCAAAGCTTTTTGTTAGCCAATTACCTTCCTACCGTTTCTTTTTCGATTGATTTGTGCATCCGGTTATTGAACGCTTTTTTGTTCTTGTAAACAAATATCCGCTTTGCAAACGGCTCCGAATCGGCAAAGACGAAGAAAACGGTTTTGGAAAAAAAGATAGCACAACAAAAAAGCATAATTTGTTGACGGATCTGCCAGTTTGTGTACCCGAATAAATGTTGTTTATCGCGTACGGAAGTAATCAGTCTACCGGTCACTTCTTAATCCGTTCAGGTATTCAGATATTTTCGTCTGCTATGTTTGGTTTAATAGCGTAGTTGTCAACCAGATTTGTGGTAAATAACGAACTTACTTCAACGGGAGCGCTGCTGTATAGAGCACGTAAACGAACCGTTAAAAACGTGGAGACAAAATTTTATGGCGTAGATATAGCAATCGAAAACGCTAAATTACACAATTTATAGATATTTCTGACAATTAAGAAATCGAGACATCACATATGGTTAATAAGTGACGTCAAGCGTACTAGTACACTCCCTGTGCTGCAGAACTCTCGCTCACTGTTTTCAACGAAGTAAATTTATTATTGGATAAATTGTAATCTTGTTGTGGTTGTTGTTGTTGTTCTTCTTCTTCTTCTTCTTCTTCTTCTTCTTCTTCTTCTTCTTCTTCTTCTTCTTCTTCTTCTTCTTCTTCTTCTTCTTCTTCTTCTTCTTCTTCTTCTTCTTCTTCTTCTTCTTCTTCTTCTGCTCCTACAAGTTTAAGCAATTCTGCCTGTTCCGGCTTCACCGTCTAATCCTCGGTCTTCCCACGCGTCTTCCTACCTACGGGGTGGTCTTCTACCTATCTAACAAATTTTGATATTAGATAATATTTCAATTATCAGAAAAATTATAAAAATCCCGATTACTCTACTATTTTTTATTGATTAAAGTAACAATGGGAGAACATTCGTACAATAAATCCTAAAAATTCCAAACAACGGATCTGTGTTATTATTCCCTTTAGTCTGACACCAGACTGGATTTTAGGCAGAACAGGCTGTAAGCCTATACCTTGACGTGGAGAAGAAGAAGACGATTGAATGATTGCTTTACAATTGTTACATTACTAAACAAAAAAACCAGAAGGGTTTTCTGATAATTGAAAATTATCTACTATCAAAATTAATCAATCAATAAATATACTTCGTTCAAAATAGTGGACGAATTCTGCAGGTCAGGGTACTTACCATTACCTTATTAAATTGAAATAGTTGAAAATAGATGAAAAACAGTGGTGCTCCGTTACTACGAAAAATACCACTGTTTTGTAACTCGTCAAACATTGTCTCAGTTTGAGTTTCGAAGGTTTCAAAACTACGAGTTGTGTATAATACGCTACAATGCAACGTTTGTGCTTACCGCTGCATCGAACGCGTGGACCCAATCGTCGTGAATAAACACCGGATATGCGTGTTCTTTTTGCACGCGTCAATACTGTTTCCCGTTTCTCATCAAACACTTGTTTATGTACTTTTGTTTCGCGTGTTTGTAAGCAGTGGCCTTTTAGAGCTCTTCGTGATTAGATACGAATCGTACAGGCTCGTTCTATTTGAATCCGCTTGTTACACAATAACGAAGAAGAACAAGAACTGTTGTGTTTTCCCCGACAAAATTCAAGGTGAAGGCATTATTACGTCTTGTCATTATGGAGTCATTCTCAGTAAATTGTCCTCCATTAATGCAAGTTATTGCCACATTAATTGAGCGACTACACAAAATTTACTGCCGTCATTGAAGCGATTTTTTGTCGGTGCCTAAATTTAGTTGCGCCCCGCTGCAAACAGGAAAAGTAAAAGGCTATTAATTAAACGCGTGAGGTAGATAAGTCTCGTCTTTCCTTCAGTGAGTCGGCAGCGTGCGTGTTACTAAATCGGTCAAGGAGACAAGGTTACTTTTGCTTGTCTCTGTTTCGGCTTCAATTCGCCTCTTCAGCTAAGGAAGTTGTGATAGCAGTTTTCACTGCCGACCACTACCTTAGGACAGATGTGGAGAAGGTAAAATTTCTCGTTTGAGAATTACCAAACTGTGTTTGATACAAAACTCCTCGTGCCAAACTTTGTTCGTCTTTTGTCTTTCGACTTTGACTTACATTTGTTCAACAACTTTGAAGTAGTACCGTTTACAATTGGCAAAACTTTCAATAAATTACGTTCCAAGGCTTCTTCGCCTCGCTGATGAGAACCGAATAGTTCGAAAACAGATCATAGCAAACTGGGTCAAAATCTTATCCCATTTTGTGTGTCTTGCAACAAGTCTTTTGGATCCCAAAATGCTTTGAAGGACAACCGTTTGACATATTAGTCTTTCGGACTCCAAACTTTGCAAAAAGGGTTACCTTTTGAGAAGATTGCATTGACAAACACAAACACATTCTTTGAGGATTGCGCTCTGGTTACTGTTGCTTGTCTCTGTTTCGGCTTCAATTCGCCTCTTCAGCTAAGGAAGTTGTGATAGCAGTTTTCACTGCCGACCACTACCTTAGGACAGATGTGGAGAAGGTAAAATTTCTCGTTTGAGAATTACCAAACTGTGTTTGATACAAAACTCCTCGTGCCAAACTTTGTTCGTCTTTTGTCTTTCGACTTTGACTTACATTTGTTCAATAATTTATGATTACCGTAATAATTATTGCAGTCAACTTGTCTGGCGAATGTCACGTTCGGTCATGGACCCACGGCCACGACAACATTACAATTGACTCCGACAGCGAAAGTAATGAGTACATTATTGTATGCTACTGCTATTTCGGCATTCGTTTTGCATCATGCAATCATTGTTTCTTTATAATCAATTCCATGTACGTAATTAACGTTAACGTTTCTCCGTTTGAGAAACAGTTCCAGTGAGTGACTGGCCAAGATATAAAAGAACTGTTGATTAGTCGATGCAATAATACCGCGCGCAATCAAGGTCGTTTGAAACCTGTAATCCCGGATTGTAATGTAATTCATGTAATTTGAACCCGCTGCACTAACTGTCATGGCGGTTATAGACGTGTATGGCATGACGTCACTATCGATCGCCGAAACCATGTACGACATGTATTTACATTTATAATTAGGTCTGTATCTATATCGATACTAATAAGCGGAAGTTTGCTCAAATTTCCTTTAGTCTGATACCCGGTATACATTTTTACAATTTTTGTTGTGCCTTTTATGGCTCTCACGTCCTAAAATTTTTAAATTTCCAAAACTGAATACTACATCCATTTGTTAGTTAAAAATCAGTTTAATTTGATTCCCAGAACTAATTTTGGTACTTTTTTCAAAATTTACTACACTTTTTAGACTTTAGTGTCTCAAAATTTTGAAATTTCCCTACAAAACGCTGTTTTCAGATTGTAGTTAAAATTCTCTTTACTTTGATATCTTCCGAATTTTTAAAAATTTTTGTAATTTTGGGCCCCTGATGACATAAAATTTTGAAATTTCAAAATGAGAACTCTGTATTCACATTGTGTTTAAATTATGTTAAATTTGATCCTGTATAGGCCTCTAAGTTTTTACAATTAAAAAAAATGTTATACCTCAAATTTTTGGCCCCTGCCCCCTCTATTTTAGGGTACATCAATCTCAAAAACATAGGACTCTATGCGGTTACGATGTTGACACGCATGCCAAGTTTCGCGAAAATCGATTGATGCGTTCAAAAGTTATCGTAAGACATATCCCAAACAGACAGGCAGACAGACAAATTCTGAATGGTCGAGTTAAAACTGAGACCTCGCTCTGCTCGTTCAATCGTCATCACCTCATTATCAACATCAGTCTTAAAACCAATATTATTAGGTTTGTTCCGTCTGAAACGTTCTTCAGAAGTCTAGCTAGATCGTTTTTTTCGATTTACGACCACCAGATACAGATACATTAAGTTCGTCTATCGAGCACTTATAATCGATTCGCGGAAACGCAACTGTTAAAAGAGTGAACTCAGGAGATGCAAAGTTTAACATAGTGTGCTGAAAGATAATTATCGCCCACACGCTAAAAAAGTGTATAGAGAACGAGGGATAATGTATAGGCCTATACAAAAACTGTTTTCGAAATGAATCAACAGAAAATATAAATATAAAAAAAATCAAGAGAAAACAGTGCTACCAATTTTGGATACGAGCATTCAACAGATGAGAAGTGTTGCGTCTTAGAAGCTCTTGATAATCGTGAGTTGTTCTTAGGAACGCTATTGGAGTTGGCTGGTTTGAGATGAAATAATTGAGTGGACTGTATAATGTTTCCAGAAAATGATGGTTTATTGAGTTAAAGAGACATATTTGAATGCTTATTGAAATTTAAATTGACATATTTGATTGCTGAAGCGTACAGACTTTAACACGGCATAAGTGCCGGAGAATTTAATAGAAATAAGATGGGGGCGTGCATTACAACATGCAAGCCGAAATCGTCTAAATAAATAATCGCATGGTGAGCATGCTACTAGTATTAAATACTGAAAAAACTTTAAGCAGCCGCGGCGGCGAGTGAATACGAGTGATCAGCTCGGAGTCTTGAGTAGAACTGATTTAAATTTAACTGTAGTCAGCCTGTCTGAATCCCGGCTGCCGATAACAAGAGCAAACGTGACGTCATCTACACGCTTCGCAATACAGTACAGTATTTAGAATACAAAGTACACATGGGTACAAAGTTTGACCAAGAAGAAATTCGGAATCACAGATTCGATACGACACAACTATTTCTTTTAATCTCGGTGTTACAAACTGTCGCGTCGGCAGGCAAAACACTCGAGTGCAAAGTCGTTCTAATTATTTACAGAAGTACACTAACACAGTTGTAAATTATGCAAGTAAGCGTATTACGTAAGGTAATTATGTCATAGGCGATGACGAAGCGGAATTTCGACTGTATCGGAATCGAATAACTGTCGGTTTATGCGGTTGCATATGAAGCGTGTTCATGTCACGATCCCGTGGCTTACGGTTCGGTTCAGCGTAGTACCGTTTGATTTTTTCTTTACCTCTTTGCACATGTATGTAATGAATGTTACAGCTTATTGGTTAATAATTCGTTCACGGTATAACGCGATTTGACAGCGACTTTTGCATTGCACTTATTATCATTTTAAAAATTATATAATGAAACGAATTGTTCATTCGTATTGAACAAAATGAACTGGGTAAGTTAAAGAAAAAATGTCGGATTTATTATTGTGATTATCATAACATGAGTTGATTTCGTGGTGTGTTACAAATTGATTATTAACAACGGGCATGCGACTTTTAAAGGGATAAATCTGAATGTTCCCCTACTTCTACGATGACATATCCTTACATGTTGTAGAGTATTCGATTGTCAAAAGTGGTAGCCTATAATAATGTTATTCTTAAAGCTTTTTAAAATTTTTAATAAAGTAGTGTTTTACTCCTATGTTCCGTCAGAAAATGGAAGTATGGTGATCGCGAGAAAATCGTGTTCCAGATAAGGGCTGATTCTGATTGTATTACCCTCAAAATATGAAGAAAAGTCATTTTCCGAAAAGTGTGTGTGTGTGTGTCTGTCTGTCTGTCTGTGTAGAATTTTTATGGCGAACGATAACTGCCGCAAATTCAAACAGAATCAAATAATTTTTTGCATATGTACCGGAGTTGTAGAGGACTCAAGCCCTATTGATTTCGGTGAAGGTCGGTTAATATAAGGAGAAGGGGTAGTTTACCGACAACGTTTCACGTCTTAACAAGAGTAAAGTAGCTTACTTGATTTTGATAAATAAAGTATCCTAAAAAGAAGGTCATAATAACCCGCTGTAGGAAGATAGATGAAATATCTATAAATGAAAAGGGTAGTTGAAGAGGGAGGGGGTATTGATGTTATAAATTTATTCGACCGAAACATAAAAATTTCAATAAAATATTAACAATTTATATCGTTCCATGCTATATCACGTAAACAAAATAATTTTTCGTTTTCAGAAATTCACAGGTAACAAACGCTGAGCGGTATTCGCTTTCTTTCGCGTTGTTTAAATAAAAGATAATTTAATCAAATTAATTCTTTACTTTTAAAATATTAACAACTAGGTACAATTCGTATTTTGATTATCTTTCTCAGCGTTTTTGCCAAAATCATATTGATATATTTGGTTTTCGTTCTGAGTGTAGGCCTACATAGGCCTATTAAAAATAATTTTGTAATTAATTGGAACGTGGAAATCATATATGGTTCTCCATACCGACTTTTTTGTTTACTGTGAAAACAGTTTGTTTCGCATATAGGACTTGGGTACTGTCCGCGTGACAGTGCACGTGTCTAAGTCACTACTTATATTGTTATGACGGTCACACAGTTCGTCGTGGGTACAGTTTATTTTATTTTTTTTCATTTTTACGGGGGCAGGTGGAAACATTTGCTCTACAAATATCCAGAAATCTCCACACTTCCGGGATCTGTGGGTTTGAGTATTACACCCGGCCTCCAGCATCTGGCTTCGAGCCTCTCAGCGTGAAGCTTCACCACCTACCTTTCAATCGGCATCACTCCGACAGCGACCAAGACAGCGGACTCAGAAACCGTGCGGTAGGCCGATGCAACTCGAAGAGCACTTCATCTTTGGATCTGGGCTAGTTTCTTAATGTCGTGGGTACAGTGGAAACAGAATAACAGACATCAATGAACTCACTAATTACAAACTTTAATTAGACGCTAACAGCAGTTATAAATCAGTAAAGCAATTTTACACAATAATTCGAGTTCAATTTGTCCAACAATAAATGTCACCTTATTACAGTTCGCACTAATTAACACAATAATCGCTTCACGCTAAACCGCCACAATAACTCCGAACCGCATTTCTAAAGTCGCCAAGTGTAACTGAACCTCTAAGCTGGCCGCTGACGCTTACATATACCCGCAGAGTTTCCAGAACAATTTTCCGTTTTCCGGGCGGCATCAATTTCAGGATATTAGGCCTACCACACTTTTTCAACCACTTTAAAGATAGTAATATTGATTAGTCTTCACTACTTTCTTTTCTTTTGTATGAAACCGACTCGATCGCACCGACCAAATTGTACATTCGCTATTGTTCATATACATGGATTTCTCAAATGCATTTGTAATTTTTATCTGCTACTGTCAATAAGATTCAGTTGTTCAACCTAGTTTATACTGTACGATTTTTTTACACAACATTTGTAGTCTAATATGTTTGTTTTGATTCCAGGTAACTCGTCTGCCTTTGGCATTGGATTCTGAATGCAATTCTATTTGCGCTTTTAACAGTTGGCTCTAAGAAAGGTATGTATTGACAGATTCTTTAAAGTCGTGAATAGAGTTTTGAAGTGAGTTTAGTCTATGGCGTACTGTAGTTAAACGGCATTGTTGCAATGAATATGATGAACAGGGCCCTTGACGATTCTTGCCAAGAATTTACTTCCGTAATACAGGGGTGCCCACTCCCCGTAAGCTTGATGACTCATTGCCCCAAAATTGATGAATAACCCCCCACCCCAAGGAACGGTGTTTAAAATTAAAAGAAAATGTCCTTGTAATAAATGTTTTATTACAAATAGGCTAAAGCTAAAAATAGTACAGTTTGCAAATAAATTCTTATTTGAAATTAAACAAATAAATAAATAAAAAAAATCTAATGAAATTAATACGTGTAAAACAATATTTCAAAACAAAGGAACAAAATGTACTTCGTAGGCTTACACAGCCGGAGTCAATGTTATTAAAATTCCTTACCGGGCTGTTTGGCCGGGGTCCGTTGTTTTCTACAAAAAACAGACATTTCGGCAGTACCACCGACCGCCAACACCAGTGTAAAATCGAGTTACGCTGATGTAAGGTGGTAGACGTTTGTGACCACAGTATTGTGGTTAAGGGTGGAGAAGTCCTATGAACACCACTCATACTTATAAATTCTCTAAGAATTCACCTCACGTTAGCGTAACTCGATTTACACTGATGGTGGCAGTCAATGGCACTGCCAAAACGTCTGTTTTTGTAGAAAACAATGGACCACGGCCAAATAGCCCGGAAAGGAATTTTAACAACAAAGGAACAAAACATGAACAAAGCGTATTGTAAAGAAGAAAAAAATGGTTTCATGAAGTCCTAGTTTCTTTGGTTTATGTTCGGCACAGTAACTTCTTCCTCTGCAATAAACAATGTTCAGTAACGCGTATTTTTATCGTGTTATTACCGTTCCCCCACACTTTAATGGGACTGATTTCAGGATGTTATCACCCACGTTTTTCACCCACTTTAAAAAGATAGTATTAATCTTTAGCCTTAACTTGTTTTTTTCTTTTGTATGAAGCCGACCCGACCCTGGACCCGTGCCCCCCGAAGCCAAATTCTAGGTATCCAAGGGTACACAAGCCACTATTGGGAAGGGTCAGTACCCAGAGCTCAGACGGCTTCAACAACCGGAAGACAATCTGCTCATCGTTTTAATGTCTACAGCAGGGATCTCCAAACGTTTTCACTTGAGGGCCAATCGAAAAATCTTGGAAGTCAGGCGAGCCAACAATATATAGCCTATAGTAAACTTATTTTTTTTATTTTTATGAAATAATAAATTCTTGGATTTCGTTGTCCATGACGTGTCCGTTACTTAACTAAATATCACTATAATATTGACGACTCGGAACACAAAGTTTTTTATAAGTAAAAACGTAAAGTTTTACCTTACAGCCTAAACCGGCTTTCACCTATAGAAGGCTTCATCAGAGGCTGTCGCTAGTAGCGCTGCTCGTCTTGTTGTTGGCGACGAGAAAGTGTTTCGAAAGATTGAAGCTGTGTGTGTGTGGTGAGATGTGTTCGAATAATGCGTGCGATTTGAATTGTGTCTGTTCGTTTAGGATGTCGTTTTTATTTGTTTTTGTGTGTTTGTATATTTCTAATTGTTCTAGAGTGTCTAGTTTTCGGCCTTTTGTGTGTACGTGTAGTATGTTCATGTTATTGTCGATGTTTTTATATGTGTGGTTTGCTTCAATGAGGTGGTTTGCGAAGGTAGATTCTGTAGTGGTGTGGAGTGCTTTTGTGTGTTCAATGTATCTCTGTTTGAAGCTACGTCCTGTCTGGCCTATGTAGAATTTACTGCAATTTGAACAATTTAGTTTATATACACCGGGTAGATCGAATTTGTTTTGTGCTTTGGGCATGCGTTTTGATAGTGTGTGTTCTGTTTTGTTAGTAGTTTTGTAAGCGATTCTGTAACCTGCTTTTTTGAATTTGTGGGCAATTTTTTCTGTTTGTTTGTTGATGTATGTTAGTGTTATGAATTTGTTGTTTTCTGTCTTTGTCTGTTGTTTGTTTTGTGTTTTGTGTAGGAGTTTACTGACTATTGTTCTGTCATAACCGTTAGATTCTGCTAGATATTTTATCGTGTTTAGTTCGTTTTTGTAGTCTATTTCATCTAAGGGGATGTTGTTAAGTCTATGTATCATGGTTCTAAAAGCAGCTAGTTTGTGTTGTATTGGGTGATTGGAGGTGTTGTGTATTAGTGTGTCAGTTGTAGTTGGTTTTCTGTATATACTGAATTTGTGCCTGTGTTCTAGTTTTGTGATGGAGAGGTCTAAGAAGTTTATGGTATTGTTGTGTTCGTATTCGGCAGTGAAGGTTATGTTTTTATGTATTTTGTTTATGTGCGTTAGTAACTGTTCACATTGTCTTTTGTTTCCCCTGTACAGTATTAGAATGTCATCAACGTATCTGTGCCAGTATAGTATTTTATGTGAGTGTCTGTCATTGTTTGTGAGTATTTTTGTTTTTTCTAAGTGTTGGAGGAAGACTTCTGCTAGAATGCTGGATATGGGGGAGCCCATGGGTAGGCCGTCGTTCTGTGTGTAGTATTTATTGTTATAAGTAAAGTAGTTTTGTTTTGTGATAATGTTCAGAGTTTCTGTTATTTCATTGATAAGTTCGTCTGGTGTGTTGTTCTGTTTGAGTTTGTTTTGTAGGATGGTGATTGTTTCAGAGATGGGGATGTTTGTGTACAGGTTTTTAATGTCAAAGGAGGCTAATGTGGCGTTATGGGGGATGTGTATGTCTTTTATTTTTGTTACTAGGTCAGTGTTGTTTTTTACTGCAATGTTGTTGTCTATTTGTGTGTGTTGTCTAATAATTTTGTCTAGATATTTTGCCAGTTTGTGTGCAGGGGCATTACGGTAGTTGATAATGGGGCGGATCGGAATGTCTTCTTTATGGATTTTGGGAAGCGCTTGGAGCGTAGGTGCTGATGGTCGGATTTGTTTCATGTAGGGCTTTTGTTTATGTGTCATAATGTGTTTGGCTTTGTTGACTATTTGTTTTACTGAGTTTTGGTATCTGTCGGTGGGGTCGTGTTTTAGTTCTGTGATGTTGTTCTGTTCTATGAAGTCTTGTACTTTTTTGTGTAGGTTGTCTGTGGGGATAATTACAGTCGTGTTGCCTTTGTCAGCTTTTACGAATGTGTGTTGTGTTTGTGTGCCTTTTCCCTCAGTTTGATGGCTGTGTGTATTTCTGAGTTGTGGTTGTTGTTGTCTGGTGTCTTATGTACTCCTATTGTGTTGTTTATATTATGTCTTAATGTGTCTTGATGTTCTGGTGCTGTGTTTTGTATATTTGTTTCTGTGTCAATTATGAGCTTTGTTAGTGTTTGGTTGTTATGTTTGTAATGTATGTTATGTTTTAGGCCTTTATCAAGGAGTGTTTGTTCGTTTTTTGTGAGTGTGACGTTCGTGAGGTTTACTGTACGTGGGTAGAATTTGTGCGAGGGAATTATATCTGTTTTGATTGGTGTCAGGTTTTTTATTTTTCTGTCGTGTTTTGTCTGTATGATATGTATTTGTTTTTTTGTCCATTCATTTGTCCACACATTCGTAAAAGCTGACAAAGGCAACACGACTGTAATTATCCCCACAGACAACCTACACAAAAAAGTACAAGACTTCATAGAACAGAACAACATCACAGAACTAAAACACGACCCCACCGACAGATACCAAAACTCAGTAAAACAAATAGTCAACAAAGCCAAACACATTATGACACATAAACAAAAGCCCTACATGAAACAAATCCGACCATCAGCACTTACGCTCCAAGCGCTTCCCAAAATCCATAAAGAAGACATTCCGATCCGCCCCATTATCAACTACCGTAATGCCCCTGCACACAAACTGGCAAAATATCTAGACAAAATTATTAGACAACACACACAAATAGACAACAACATTGCAGTAAAAAACAACACTGACCTAGTAACAAAAATAAAAGACATACACATCCCCCATAACGCCACATTAGCCTCCTTTGACATTAAAAACCTGTACACAAACATCCCCATCTCTGAAACAATCACCATCCTACAAAACAAACTCAAACAGAACAACACACCAGACGAACTTATCAATGAAATAACAGAAACTCTGAACATTATCACAAAACAAAACTACTTTACTTATAACAATAAATACTACACACAGAACGACGGCCTACCCATGGGCTCCCCCATATCCAGCATTCTAGCAGAAGTCTTCCTCCAACACTTAGAAAAAACAAAAATACTCACAAACAATGACAGACACTCACATAAAATACTATACTGGCACAGATACGTTGATGACATTCTAATACTGTACAGGGGAAACAAAAGACAATGTGAACAGTTACTAACGCACATAAACAAAATACATAAAAACATAACCTTCACTGCCGAATACGAACACAACAATACCATAAACTTCTTAGACCTCTCCATCACAAAACTAGAACACAGGCACAAATTCAGTATATACAGAAAACCAACTACAACTGACACACTAATACACAACACCTCCAATCACCCAATACAACACAAACTAGCTGCTTTTAGAACCATGATACATAGACTTAACAACATCCCCTTAGATGAAATAGACTACAAAAACGAACTAAACACGATAAAATATCTAGCAGAATCTAACGGTTATGACAGAACAATAGTCAGTAAACTCCTACACAAAACACAAAACAAACAACAGACAAAGACAGAAAACAACAAATTCATAACACTAACATACATCAACAAACAAACAGAAAAAATTGCCCACAAATTCAAAAAAGCAGGTTACAGAATCGCTTACAAAACTACTAACAAAACAGAACACACACTATCAAAACGCATGCCCAAAGCACAAAACAAATTCGATCTACCCGGTGTATATAAACTAAATTGTTCAAATTGCAGTAAATTCTACATAGGCCAGACAGGACGTAGCTTCAAACAGAGATACATTGAACACACAAAAGCACTCCACACCACTACAGAATCTACCTTCGCAAACCACCTCATTGAAGCAAACCACACATATAAAAACATCGACAATAACATGAACATACTACACGTACACACAAAAGGCCGAAAACTAGACACTCTAGAACAATTAGAAATATACAAACACACAAAAACAAATAAAAACGACATCCTAAACGAACAGACACAATTCAAATCGCACGCATTATTCGAACACATCTCACCACACACACACAGCTTCAATCTTTCGAAACACTTTCTCGTCGCCAACAACAAGACGAGCAGCGCTACTAGCGACAGCCTCTGATGAAGCCTTCTATAGGTGAAAGCCGGTTTAGGCTGTAAGGTAAAACTTTACGTTTTTACTTATAAAAAACTTTGTGTTCCGAGTCGTCAATATTATAGTGATATTTAGAAATAATAAAGTTAATAAAATAGATATTTAAATAAAATTAAACAGAGTAATTCAAAGAAAACAAATTCATTTATTCAAAATAATGTAAATCAAAGTATGGAGAAAATAACATTGAAAGAAATTTCTTAAGTATTATTTTTGGCTTTCTTATGTACGTATGGGATGTGTGGAGTTGCTTCTGACACATAATGTCTGTCCATTTTGGGTCAAATTTTGATGCTCCCACGACTAGAATGGATTTCAAGTGTTCGTCTGACAAGTTAGCCCTGTACTTTGATTTATACTTATTTCTTGTTTAGTTATTTAGTAAAACGTTATAATATTTGAAGTATTTTGACGATCTATTTAAAAACCGCACGCAGCATCGGCCGGAATGGAGACCCTACGCGGGCCGTTGTTTGGAGCCCCCTGGTCTACAGTATGGATATATCGCCGCGATACGTATACGTCAATATCGTGTAATACAAAGTAGAGATGATTAGTTTGCAAAGATCGGACCGGGTGACATGCGTGTATAAATGACGTGGCAAACACGTCCATTCAGCCATTTGCATGGCGGTTAGGGACTTTTGTGTGTTTGGAGTCAGTTGTACACACCGGTCACGTGCGGCCGCCCTCGCTCTTTGTCTGCTACACACGAACAAGTTTACGTAAACTACGATTTCAAATTCTGTAAATTGGCAACATTCCGTGCACGTACGTAGAGAGAGACAAAGGGCGCATTGACAGCTGATAAGCCGTGAAGGTCATTCCACGGTTACTGCCACGGCTGTGTCTGCCGTGACCCGACCAACAGCCAGTCTTCCTGTCGAGTCGTCTGTTCGTGTTACGTTTTGGTCAATCTTCTATTACTTTACATTTGCCTCTCCACGTCTTTATCGTCGTTACCATGAATGGTGATTCTGTCTGAAGTCAGAGTCAATTGAACTGTTCTTTCCATGTTAAATCCGTCAACATACCACACCTTATTCTTCCTTTACCTCACCTCCTTGTGATCCTCCTTTCTATTAGTATTTGGTCCTTCCTCAACGTGTGAACAATTCAGTTTGACTTCTTCTTTCAAACAGATCCAACCAACTCTGTACCTCAGGCTTTCACAGCCGGCATCAACTGTGTTACGACGGAGGTTCAAATGAAAACCTTAATTATTTTTTACATGGAATTTTATTAAATACAGAAGAAATATAAGTACCTCATTCCTCAATGTACTCCTCATGAAATGCAATGCATGTATTCCAGCGCTTCGGAATTGCGTGGATACCTCTTGAAAAGAAGTCTTTTGGTTGCGACTTTAACCACTAGTGCGCCGCGTTGTTCACCTCTTCATCGAATCGAAAATGCTTGCCTCCCATCGCCTCTTTGAGCGGTCCGAATACGTGAAAGTCACTGGGGGGGGGGGCGAGGTCTGGTGAATAGGGCGGGTGTGTAAGACACTCAAATTTTATATCCTGGGTTGTGGCAACAGTTGAACGGCCAATATTGTAGAAACAAACCGACTAATCTCCGGGCTATTGGGTCGTGGTCCACCCCTGTCTTTACTAACAGACATTTCGGCCTCTCCTCTGGAGCCTATCTTCAGTGTATCGATAACTGACATGGTCTTCGGCCAGAGTTTAGTCAGTTTGTTTCTAACACAGATCCAGTCAATTTTATCTTTCATCAATTCATAATCCGAAATCCTCTTTGTTTTTTACACTCTCTCATCAGGTACATGATCCTTCGTATGTTACTCGGGTTGCTTTCTTCCTCCTCGCACGACGATGTCCTTCTTTTATATTCTACTCCCATATTTCCATTAGCTTTCCTCTTTCCTTACCACTTATACTTTTGTATCGTACATCCTCCTTGTGATTTTTCTCTGGCATAAGACTCAAGCTATCATAATTGTTCCTTAATTATTTTGTTCTGTTTAAGATCAGATTAGAGTTATAACTCAATTCGAGTAACAATAAATAATATATAATAATGGCTCCCATGTGTACCACCGAAGTAGCTTAGAAGTAGGCAGGGTAAGTTGCCTTATGTGAGCCGTACGGCATACAAGGAAGGCAGTGTGGCCAGAAATACGCTTCAGCCGTTAAATATACTTGAAAATTAGTTAAAGAGTATTCAAAACGATGTCGAAAAAATATACATAAATGGAATGTCTACTACTAGGATGAAAAGTTCGAAAATATTCTAATCACTGTCCAAAAATTCGAAAAAGTTACGAATTGCTGTAAAAATTAAAAAATTAATTGTAACAGATTACAATCCTATTCGTGGTTCCACAGGGGCATAAGACAATGGGCGATATAGGGAAATACATTGCGTTTATGGATTTTAAATTCGCTACTATTACGCGACTTGAAAACCACGACCGATAAAAATAAAGTACTAGATAGGTCTACAAAATGTACACTGTAGTAACAGCATTTTAATTCCTCATAATTTGGTAGCCTATATTTTAAATTAATGTTAAAAATAAAAAACTTAATAAGACCATTAGTTGTTGCAGCCCCTCTAAGCTATCTGCGAATATGACGGTATCATCTGCATAACGTGTGCCACGCTTTCACGTGCTGCCTATTAAGTAGCACGCCTATACTATGCTGGGCCCCAAAAGGAAACGTGACACACAATATACATTAGAAATATCTAAATACATTACCATAATACAACACAATACACCCCAATAAACATAATATTCGTTACCACTTATAATTCATTAAGAATATAAGATACCTCTAAAAATGCTCCTAGTAATTAACTTAAATATAAGGAAACTGGTGCATAAAAAGGTACTATCAGCTTGTGAGCAGAGATAAAACGAGTTTATTCATTTTGAAACAAAGTTAGCCTCTTTTGTGCAATTATGAATCAGCCAGCGTGTAAAATTAGTGAGTGAATAATCAAATTATGAACTAGTTAAGTGTTGAATAGGCTGAAAGCTAAATAACAGGAATACTAAATAAATTAGGTAATGAACAGATCGGTTACTAAGTCTCGAATCGGCTACAGAGTAAATCGAATTCTGATTCGAATCAATTAGAATAAATCAGCCACATGAATCAATACGAGTTTACAGTTTTACTTATGTGCAACAGGCATGCCATAATTCGTTAGTGAATTTCTCACATTTACTTATACTTTAAAGTTTCTATAAAATATGCAAGTTCACGTCGCTCTGAGTGAGCGATTTATTTCATGTTTCCCTTTTTAACTGACTGTCTGGAGCTTGGAACTATGGCTGCATATTATTAATGAAAATGTTGTTACTTGGAACAGCAAAAATGTTTACTGGCGTCGAGTTCGTCATTGTTCACGCCATGCGGACATCAGTTGAGTGTTCGTGTTTCTGTTCTGCCTGTAAGATGCATCTGCTTAAGTGACGAGAAAATTCGATACGCTGGACTGAATTTCTGGAGTCGCTGTCCCCGTTCGTGGAACCAAGTTTACACTTGGTAAAAGAGGCTCCAAATTAAGATGTCGACCTGGAGACGACGGAGAACTCTGCTCACAGCAGTTTCTGCTAGTAGACTGACCCAACTTGTCTAACGAAAATTTTACTAGGAAAGGGACGGGGAGGGGAGTGACCTCGAGCGTCGCTGACCAAAGTACGGGTACAATTCCGTAGCGCGACTATTTAATTTATTTTACTCAAATCGCTATTAAGCGGCTGTTGCATTCGGCGAAGGTAGCCGAATAACTGCAACAAACGTATGCTGTTTATTCTTTCACGGTTCAGAGAGATTCCCACATCACATTCGTCTAAAGCGTCTCTAAAAATACCTTCCAAGTAGATGTTGAATAAAAGCGGAGATAGTATACTTCCTTGTCTTACTCCACGCAGAATCCGTATTTCTTCAGTTTTCTCTTTATCTACTCTAATTACTAATTGCAGATTGGTTCCAATACAGTGTAGCTGTTAAATAGCAAAATAAAAAAAAATTAAAATCAAATTTAAAATTTTTTTCGGTCGTGAGGCATTAAAAGTAGCTTGCGAGAAACTTTTCCCATTCAAAATAATTAATACGCCTGTTTATTGTAATTTTTGGCATCGTAAAAAATTTGTTTATACTGTATTAACATAGGAGTCGGTTACTTCAGTTTATCGTAAACAGTATTTTAAACTTCAGCACAGTTTATATCTGCTTCAGTAGGCCTACTCGGATAACTGTTCGTACTGCTAAGTGCAACTCTGTGTTTATTAGAAGTCAATCTTAGGATTAGGATAGGCGTGACACTTGATGTTGAGTACAACGGTACGTTTGGAAAACGGAGCTTTTAATGGGAGGGGGGGTGATAACCAATACGTTTTACTAGCTTGTTAACACCGTCTCTAAAGTTTAAAACACACACACACACACACACACACACACACACACACACACACACACACACACACACACACACACACACACACACACACACACACACACACACACACACACACACACACACACACACACACACACACACACACAGGATTACGTGTGCCCGTGCACGACGCGACGTTTGGCAACAACACTTCCGTGTCACAGCCGATAACCGACAAATTTCACCAACAAACAGCTGCACAATAACAACAACAACAACAATATTGCAAAAGTAAGCGTGACAACGGTGTTTGATTGTAGCAACAATTAATCGCTGACAATGTACAGAAGGCAGTGGGCAGACGGCATTGTTGACGTCTCGTGGTCAATGCCTCCGTGACTTTGTAATTTCCTGCACTGTAACGCCGTAAAGAAAGTAAATAAACACAACTTAAAAGTACACTAAATTAAGACCGTGATTCGATCCACTCTAATAAAAAGCTTTATCCAAATAATGACGGGCCAAGCAAACTTGCTTTTCTACTTTTAAGTGATGCGTGGTAAGTGATTTAGTCTGTGACTGTGCACTTTGTTTTTCTTTCACCGCCCTCTGAGAACTACGTTTATGTGATGAAGACAAGATGTAGTATAATCAGGGGCGTATCACGGGGCACGGGGGGGGGACAAACGGGACCGGACCCGACCCCTACTAGAGGGTCGGAAAGTTGACGAATTTGTTAAGCTCTTAGTTTTTAGGCTGTTTTATTTTATTTTTGTAAGCTGTGTACGATAATATGGTAGTAACTCTTTTTTAAATATACAAAGAGGTTTATTACGCAACATTAGGGTATACGTTTGAAATATAGGAAAATGAATTCAGTCAATAAGTATCTTGTTAACAATGTTTCAATAACGCGTATGTTTATTGTGTTAGTACCGTTTACTTTAATGGGATTCACTTCAGCCACTTTAAAGATAGTAATTTTGATTAATCTTAACACGTGTTTGTCTTTTGTATGAAGCCGACACGACCCGACCGCGGACCCCCCCCCCACAAACCAATTTCTAGATAAGCCACTAAGTATAATAAGCCTCATATCGTACCCTGCTAACTGACTGACTTTTATCTCTTTGCTTCAATATACATAGTTGTTGTGGTCTTCAAGATGCACGTACAATTAAATTGTTAAAGTTACCTTGTGTATCCAGGTTCCCTTCCTTGCAACTTCTTTTTTATATTTTATACGCAACGCTTTCAAGACTTGTAGTCCCATCATCAGGTGAGAAAGAAGAGTCATTCGCGAGATCCGTAGCGATGTGCATCGTTAGATAACGAGAGTTGGGATTCGCTTAAATAACGGGATGTGTGTGACTTTTTTTTATTGTATCGGCCATCTAAGAACCACATGCCAATTTCAATTCTTTATTCTTTTCTTTTTCTCCAGTAAAGGAACTCGCCGAAATTCTACAAGGTGATGGCTCTTCCCACACTTCTTTTTGGGTCTGAGAATTGGACTTTAACGAAAGGCCAGGCCAGCCGTATCCAAACTGCTGAAATGAGATTTCTCAGGCACGTGGCAGGGTATAGTCTGCTCTCCATGATCATAGAAGAAACACAGATATACGGCAGGAATTGAATATTATGAGTATTCTCGACAGGATCGCTCAGTATCGGCTGAATTGGTGGGAATATCTTTGCAGAATGGATAACTGCCGCATCCCCAAATAACTATGGAACTATCAACCGAAGGGACAGAGAGGTGTGGAACGTCCGAGGAGGCGCTGGAGTGACCAGCTATAATCTTTGCCTATTTGAGACCGGAAAAAACCATTCTTGGTTTAATCCTTGAAGATGATTATGATGATGGTAATGATGATCAGAACATAGCTTTCGTTTACGAAATTTAAAACATTTATGGACGTCAAGTCCCGTGTGGGTGAAAGTTTTAATAAAATTGAAAACACTCGTAAGGGTAACAAAATTAAATAAAAAAATTAACTAACATCTAAATGTAGCTTTAAAATTTTTGAAATTTCAAAAATTTTGTGACTCCAGGACCCAGAAAAGAGATAAGAATTTGTTTTTAATTTCGATAATCCAGCAGGGAGTCAGATGAAAAGAACTTGTAACCCAATTCCGAATGTTTCTAATTTTTAGTGTTCATTGCACGATTGTATGTTCGAAAATTGTTATATTACTTTAGAAATAGTAGAGGATTCGCGATTTTTGTAATTTTTCCTATAATTTCAAAATTATCTTAAATCGAAAGTTTTGTTATAATAAATACAATAAAATCTTGCAGATACCCAAGAAAAACGTAAAAATTCTCCTGGGAGATTTTAATGCGCAAATAGGAAAGGAGAGAAAATACAGAGACATTGTGGGAGATTATCCAGCTCATAAAAGGACAAACAGAAATGGAGAAAGGCTGATAGGACTTTGCAAAGCATTCCAGTTTAGACTGATGTCAACAAACTTCAGAAAACTTCCAAGAAAAGCAAAAACCTGGGTATCCCCAAATCCAAATCTAGGGGAATTCCAACTGGACCATGTAGCGATATCTAGGAAAAATGCAAAAGAGGTAATGAATGTCAAGGTGATTAGAAACGGGGAATTCGATTCCGACCACTACCTTTCTAAAGTCAAAATCCGCTTCCTCCCGCTAGGCCAAAAGAGAGACCCACCTAGTATAACATCACCCACGACATCGTTAAGAACTTTAGGGAAGAAGTCCGCAGCACCAAAAAGGAAAGCTGGCAAGAACTCTGTACAGGAATCAATGAAGCCGCAAAGAAGACACTTGGGCTGGCAAAGAGGAAAAGAGAAATCTGGTGGAACGAAGAATGTGATGAGGCACTCAGAAAGAGGTCTGAAGAATGGAGTAGATGGAAATCCTCTGGAAAAACGGAACACTTGGAACAATTCAGGCAACAGAGGAAAGAAACATCCAGAATATTCCGTAGGACCAAGCGATCATTTGAAAAAGCACAGTTAGAAAATCTCCAGAGTGACTTCGTTAAACACAACTCCAGAGATTTCTACCAGACTTTCAAGAACAAACTTAAGGGTTACCAAGCCCCAAGTATGAGTTTTAGAAATGAACAGGGAAAAATTGGACTGAACAACCAAGAAAACTGTGAGATACTTCCTGGATACTTTCAAGATATTTTGAATTGCCCGCCCCCTACTTCTAGATTAGAAATCCCAGACCCACCAGAAAACTCAGAAGAGGATGAACCACCAACAAAAGAAGAAATCAGAGATGTAATCAAGAACCTCAAAAACAACAAGGCAAGTGGAGAAGACTCGATAACAGCAGAAATGATGAAATGGGCTGAGCCAGAAATTCTAGACGACCTTCATAGAATCATTTGCGAAGTCTGGGAAACCGAAAAAATTCCAGAAGAATGGAAAACAGCGCTGATCCATCCGCTCCACAAGAAAGGGGATAAGCAAGATGTCAATAACTATAGAGGAGTGTCCCTCCTTTCAATTGCTTATACAATTTTCTCGAAGATTCTTCTAAACAGAATAGAAGATACGCTTGACAAACAGCTGGGCGAATACCAAGGAGGGTTTAGAAAAGGACGTTCCTGTGTTGAGCAGATCTTCAACTTAAAATCAATAATCCGTCATAGAATGCTGAGCAGCAAGAAAATTGTGGTGTCCTTTATAGACTTCAAAAAGGCATTTGATTCAGTGGACAGAGAGACCTTGGAAAGATCATAAGAGAATTTGGAATCAAAACAAAACTAGCAAATATAGTCAAAGAGACCCTAACAAACACAACATCCAGGGTGAAGTTCATGGGAGAGCTCTCTCGTCCATTCCAAATTAAGACAGGAGTGAGACAGGACGATGGCTTATCGCCACTCCTATTCAACTGTGTCCTAGAGAAGATCGTGAGAATTTGGAACTTGGAACTGGAGAGTCGAGGAATAAACCCAATATGCCTCGGAAGAAAGTCGGGAGGAATTAAAGTCAACTGCCTGGCGTTTGCAGATGACTTTGCGGTACTATCAGAAAACCCAGAAGAAGCAACCGTACAAATCAATCTCTTGGAAAAGATAGCCAGCCAAACAGGACTAAGGATCTCAGTTGAAAAGACCAAATTTATGACAAATGACAAACATGGACCAAAATTCCTTGAAACGGAGATAGGACGAATTGAAAGAGTCAAAAAGTTCAAGTACCTGGGTGAGACTATACAGGAGAATGGGTTAGAAAAAGCAGCTATTGGAGATCGAATTCTAAAAATGGAAAGAGCATATGGATTAACAAAAAATATCTACAACAAGAAATGCATCTCCTGGAATGCCAAAATAAGGCATTACAACACCGTCGTAAAAACGGAATGTCTCTACGCCAGTGAATGCCTCTCGATGAACTATAACCTCGACAAACTAGGAGTCTTGGAAAGGAGAATTCTAAGAAAAATCATGGGTGCAGTTCGGACTGAAGATGGATGGAAGCTGCGAAGCAATAGGGAAGTCTACCAGAACGTGGAAAGAATCTCGGAGACTATGCGGAGGAGGAGGCTGACATTTCTCGGACATCTATACAGAATGGACAAAAATCGATTAACCAAACAAATATTCGACTACCTCTGGAAGAAGAAGACCACTACAACGTGGATTAAGGAAGTTAGAAAGGATTTAGAAAAGTCGAATATCACAGAGTCCCAAATGTTAGAAAGAAGTGAATTTAGGAGTAGGCCTACAGTGAAAAATCTGGAATTGTTTCAAGATGCAGGAAGACCTAATAGAAGTGGACGAACTTGGACAGAAGATCAAAGGAAACAAGCCAGTGAGCGTATGAAGGAGTATTGGAGACAGAGGAAACTCCAGGCAAAGAAAAAGAAATAAAGTTGTAGAGTGGTCAATTCGCTAAAAAAAAAAAAAAAAAAAAAAAAATACAATAAATATAATAGCCAAAATTCCTACTAACAGATATTGGTCGAGTAGAGAGGATTAGAAAATTTAAGTATCTAGGGGAAATAAATCAAGAGAATGGTTTAAAAAAATCTGCTATAGAAGAAAGCATTCATAAAACGGAAAGAGCATATGGTGTAACTAAAGGTATTTACAATAAAAAGTGCATGTCTAAAAATGCGAAAATAAGGCATTATAGTACAGTTGTGAAGCCAGAATGCCTATGCAAGTGAATGTCTAGCATTGAATTATAATTTAGACAAACTATAAATATTGGAGAGACGAATTATTAGGAAAATATTAGGCCCACGAGAAACTTCAGAAGGTTGGAAATTAAGAAGTAATTATGAAATATATCAAAGTATATTATATAGGTAATATGACAGAAACAATCAGAAAAAGAAGACTATTTATTTCTTGGAGATTTATATAGAATGGACGAAAATAGGTTACCAAAGCAGATCTTCAAATATCTGTGGGGGAAGAAGTCCAAAAGGATTTAGAAAAAAATTATACAAATGCAGAAGAAGCAAATGAAAGAGACGTTTTTCGGGCAAAAGTGTTAAAAATGGAAGGAGTCTAGTGTAGGAGAGAGAAAAATGCAGGTTCAGAGTGGACTGAAGACAGTAAGAAGAGACACAGTGAAAAGACGAAAGAATACTGGAGAAACAGAAAAGAACAAAGGATAAAGAATTGAAATTGGCATGTGGTCCTTAGATAGCCGATACAAAAAAAATACAATTCTTTCGAAATAGTGAAAGAGTTCTGTGGCTCAGGGGGAGCGTACTAGTTTAATACCTACAATCTACAACCTAGATTATTACCTGCCTTGTAATAATGCTTAAAATTGGCAAAGAAGCATGTATAATCAAAGTCAAATAAGAAACGCAATACTTCATGAGAGTCAAGCGATAAATAAACTGTACACTACAGTGTTGTTAAAAAATTAAGGAAAACAGAATACATCCAATATATCTGACAAGTGTCCAGAGCAGATGTTGCGTAGGCACGTGGGTACAACAAACCGCGACAGACAATGGCTGAAAACAGTAGAAATGGATTCACTACGGACTTTCTAGTGTATATCAAACCATTTCCTAATCCAAAACAAAAGTTACGGCTTTTTCTGGGGCAAATCATACTAGAACATAGATTGTCATATAGAACTCGCCAATAGAACAGGTGCCAGATTTCAAGTATCTAGGGTAGGGTAGAGCAAATGGTATGGCCCTCTATCTAAAATGTTCCGGTAGTAAAATATCCCGTAAGTCGGATCTCCGGGAGCGGAATGCATCGAGGAAAGATACTAAAGGTACAACAGGTAGAGTTGTTTAAATATCTTGGAAGCTTGATAAGTGAAGATATGTCCTGCACTCGTGAAATTACAGCAAGGATTGCTATAGCGAAAGAGGCATTTAATGGGAAGAAGAGACTGCTGTGAAAAAATTAATAAGAATTTAAGTAAAATGTTGGCCAAATGTTATGTGTGGAGCGTTGCTTTATATGGTGCAGAGACGTGGTCACTGAGGAAGGAGGACGAGAAAAGATTAGAACCATTTGAGATGTGGGTTTGGCGAGCAATGGGAAAAGTAAGGTGGGTTGATAAAGTAAGGAATGATGAAGTTTTAAGAAGAATAGGGGAAGAGAGAAGAATCCTGAAGGTAATAGAAAATAGGAAAAGAAATTGGTTAGGTCATTGTTTAAGAAGAAACTGCTTGCTTAAAACTGCCATGGAGGGTGTCATAGAAGGAGAAAAAATAAGAGGGCGTAGAAGAATGAAGTTAATAGATAGCATTAAAATCAGAGGGTGTTACGAAGAAACGAAAAGACTGGCGTGCAATACGACAGCCTGGAGAGCCCTTACCATTTGAAGACATGCCTTAGGGCAGAACACTAAATAAAAATAAGGGTGTAGCATCACATACCAAGATGATAAGGAGGTTCAAAGCAAAATTAGTCTCTTCCAGTCGCTTTCTGGCTGTATCATTAAACACTTAAAGAAGAAAACAATTAAAGAGACGCAATTGAAATATTATAATGTAAGGACCATACCTCAACTACTGCATGGTAGTGAGACTTGGACTAGAAAGGCCAAAGATATATTTAGAATACAAGGAGCGGAAGTTGGGGTTCTTGAGGGATGTAAAGGGTTGTACCAGGAAAGATCTTATCAGAAATTATCATATTCGAATGGAGCTAGGCCTAGCTTAAAGCTTAAATGAGAAAATCTCCCGGTACAAAACGGAGAGGCGGTTTCACGTAGATTTTCAAGAAGAGCCGTTGACTATTATCCAAGGGTGAAGAGATGTGTGGGAAGAC